>CM053770.1:66865197-66941650 GCA_028658325.1 Potorous gilbertii
GATTAGAGTAAGAAGACCCTCCTGCTTTCTGCACCGAAATTGCTTTCATAAACTCACCATTATTAGCAGTCGATGCGAGCAGCTAATTTAGAGAAGACATCCCGGGGATGTCACATCTATCATTCGGGTTTATGTATCATTATCTCATTTACAGAATGTCGCAGTGTAATATCTGTGTTTGGCAATAGGCTTGGACCCGCGCCTGGTGCTCCCGCCGCCTTCTTCTGCCCAAGCGCCTCTCCGACCTACTTGACCCCCCAGCGCAGAAGGGAAGAAATGGGTCGAAGCGTCGGTGGGAAGAGGAACCTGGGCTGATTAGGGGGGTGGGAAGGTGAGATAGGAGGTGGGGGAATCTTGGAGGGGGGACGGGAGAGAAGACAGCTGCCCCAGGCTCCCTCACCTGCGGGATCCACCTAAAACCCTGGAAATACTGGCAAGGCACAGTTGCCCACATTTAGTCAAGTATCTGGGGATCTTCCGCTTCCCTTCTAGCCCTGGGATCGATAAGGAGGGAGCATAAAGTTGGTCAGACTGGGAAGGGAGAGCAGGAGTGTTTTTCTTTTACTCCTTCAAGACTGGATTGAATTGAATTCTGGGGTGATGGGCGCAGGGCAAGGGGCCTGAGCTAAGACTCAGCTCCTCTGATTCCCCCGAAAATTCACTGACTGCTTTTGTTCAAAGGCTATTATATATGCCCACTAACCACATCATTTAGGACCAGATGAAACTTCGAATACAGGATCATGGTATCAAAGGATCCTACATTTAGATCTACAAATAAATCCTGCTACAAATAAATATTGTTATCGCTGTCCAGTGGGTCCCTTATATGGACACCTCGAGTTCCGAGTCCCAGCAATGTCAAACTTGCGAAACCAAACTGGAGCTAAAAGAAATCCTACTCAGAGATCCTTCAGGCCCCAAGCTCCCCGAGAGACCCTCTTCCCTCCCCTCATCCCCCAAAGTAACCAGAAGTAGGCCTCGCCTTCTGTGTCTCGGGCCCTGACTCCAGTCTTGACCCCTCTCTTGTGCCTGGGGGTGGGGGGGCGGAGCTGGGGGCCGAACGGACACCTGTTCCGAGGGGTAATTATTTTAATGCAGGAGCCCTAAGAGTCCACCCGGGCCTGGCCCCTCCTCCCCTCAGTGACAGACGGCGGAGGCTCCGGCAGAAGCGAGCTCTGAGGCCTTTCAAGGGAATTTCCCAGATGGGCTGAGCCCAGGCCGAGCCCAGTGTCACCAGGGGCCCTTTAACGAGTTCATTAGCCAAATTATCCCAGCCCGCAGGATAGGGAGGGGGAGCCCAGGGGCGGGAGGGGTGAGGACGGGGTGAGCCGCCTGGCGCTCTCGCGGTCAGGTGTCTGTCCCCCGGTGCCTTCGCCATTGGCTTTAGTGTGTCTCCATACCCACCACCGAGGTCGTGCCAACGCAGGGAAGCCAACACAAACACACCTGCCAAGAGCAACTAGAGAAAGAACGACTTTGTAGCATGGCGGAGGGGCACCACTAACACAGTGAACCTGCGGCCGCTATCCCAAATTTTTTTTTTTAATATAAATAGTATTTTACTTTTTCCAATTATATGTAAAGATAGTTTTCAACATTCATTTTTTGAGTTCCAGATTTTTCTCCCTCCGTATCTCCTCTCCCCAAGACAGCAAGCACTATGATATAGATTATACATGTGCATACATTTTTTTTAAATCATAGAATAGGAATATTATAGAAGGATGACTATGGCGGCCAGGAGGACAACTATGCATTCTAACAAGTTAAGAACAGTCACAGCGCAGTTATAAAAATGCTTTACGTCAGTATGCCTATAGAGAGGGGAGACAATATGTTTTGAAGCACAAAGATGCTGGGGGCAAACTAATTCAGAACAAATTCCAGTTCAACTCATTTTTTCCTTTATAAATTTAAGTGTCCAAGGTCATTTACTTGGGGCTCCCCGAGATTCAAACAAGAACATATTTATTATCTATCTCTGAAAATTTTTTTAAAAATATCTTAAACTCCTTTAAGGAGTTTGCCATCTAGTCAGGAAAGATGATATCTCTCAGAATTATCCAGGTTAAACTTTTATATTTGGGATTCCTAGTGTAGGACCTGTCTCCCCTTCTCTAAATCTGTGTGTGTGGTTATGTAGACTTCTACATTTATGTATATGAATGTAGATTTGTGCCTCCCCACACATACAATAAGCATGAACATTTTTGTCTACCCATAGGGAAAAGGAATGGCTAGATGTTGAAGAATACACTATGGAAAGATAAAAACTATTTTGGCAGTTCTAACATCATCTTTCCCTCCAAGAAAATGGATTCTCTTGGATAGATTCATTCAGTATTTAAAAGGAAGAAACAAGGTAAGAGGTTCCCTTACTCCGAACTCCTTTTGAGGTTCTGGGAAATTTCAACTATTGGGTCTGAACCTTAGGATGAAGTGACACAAAGCTCTCCAATCTCCCAAGGACTAGCGCCTTCAGCTCCTCCTCTCCCCAATCTGCCACTTCTGCAGCATCAGCACCTACTAAATAGACCAATTAACTAAGACTTCCTGCCATTATCTAACATGGATTCGAACATTACAGCGCTACTATTCATCCATAATTTCGACTCAGAATGCACTTTAAAGTTCATGAACTGAAGCCTTATAAGGTGAAGGCTTATGTCAGGACCAAGGGGGCATATTCATACCCACAGGTACAGGGATGTGTACTTACCTGTGTTTATATAGCAATATATATCCTGCCTTATCCTCATCCATATCCACTTTTATGTACCCTATATCCTCATCAGGAATATAGATATGTTAGAAATGCGTCCTTTTGGTGATATTGTGTACCTCCGTTCTTTATGGACCATACAGAAGTGACTGAACATTCTCCTTCCTAAAGTGGGGAATAATAAAGTCTGTAGGACCTGCTTCATGGGGTGATTGGAGGTTCAAGTGAGATAATTTATGTAAAGTGCTTACTAAACTCTAAGAGTAGTGTAAATGTCAGCTCTGATGATGATTAATGATGATAATGGTCTGGAATTTCTGACCGTAAACTGGGTCCTGCCTTCCTGCACCCCAAGTTCTTTGTGTTTGCCTGGACATCCAGGCACAAGCTAGATATGAAGTGACAGGGACTCACTGGAAGTCTTTCATTCCTGGGTGTCCTACTTATGTGGTCCTATAATAGCAGGCTTATTTTAAATGCACAGTTGTGCTGGGAGTCAATTTCACATGAAAAACATGAATGTTTCCATATTTATCTCAATCTATTTATAGATGTATGCAGTTAACTTTGTATTTGAAAACATATAGCAAACCTTCAAAGCATTCTGTGTGTTATCACATAACTGGATAAAATGAAATATCTAATGGGGAACAGGAATATATATAATATACATAAACACAAGTCCCATGGGCTGAGATATTGCACAGAAACCTGTATCTCTATTCAGGTACCATTTCCCAATATAAGGGAACTGCTCACATCTGCTGTCCCCTCCCCATATTTACTGTGAGGGGAAGCATTTATACAAATCAGGTGGGCTTTACTCTGCAGACCTGAAAACAAATCCAGCTATTGTGCTGTGCTACAGAGAAAGTTGGAAGTTCTGTGGTATAGAAGGCAAATAACTTATTTTAAGTTCAAATTCTATCTCTAAAACTGCCTTTGTCACCTTGGACAATCCAGAATTTGCTCTGTGATTCAGTCAAAGGTCTGTACTTGAGAATCTAGAGGGCCATATGTGGTCTTGTTCCCCACCCCTGACAATCTATTACTCATTTCTCTCTTGAACTTCAAGTCCTAAGAAATTTAGTCCTCCACCTCCAAAGCTAAATCCAATTTTGGCTGATGTAGGCAGAATTATGAAACTTTTTTTCCCACTTAGGAAAAAAAAATTGGTGCAGATATTGGGAATTGGAATTTGCTCATATTTTCAAACTAGAAAGTTCGCTTCCATCTTATATTCCAGCAGAGCCTCTAAGGAAAAGTCTAGTCCATCTGGTGGTTCTTTGATAGAAGCTGGTTCATACCCATTTTTCAGATGAAAATATTGGAAAGTGTCAGAGCAGGGATCGGATTGGAGTCACAGGTCAAACCACCCAACCACAGGTCAAGAAGTTCTATGCTCAGCTATGATTTCTGATTCTGCAGCCCAAATGGACCAAATCAGACTTCAAGGAAACAAATGCATTGGTTGTATCAGGCCTAGACCATGATGTACTCCAGGAATGAAGAGAGAGAAGATATAGAGGCAAGTCAGGGCACTAGGACCAAAAGCTCTGGTTTTATTTCAAAGTGTCTTTTTTTTTCTCCCTTGAGAGTAAATGTAATTTCTGAAGGAACGAGAGAAAAACACAGAAGGAAATGTGTCAAGGTCAGGTCCCTTCAACCACTACTTATTCCTCTTGTCTTAATTCAGAAAAATCCCATCTCAGTTTCTTTTCCCTGAACCAACAGAACTTTCCACTCTGACCCACCAGGATCTTTCAAAGAGCCACTGAGTGCACAGAACACTAGACTGACGTCAGGAAGAGCCAAGTTCCAATTTTGCTTCAGATGCTTACTAACTGTGTGACCTTTTTCAAGTCACTTAACTTCTCTCAATGTCAGTTTCCTCATCTGCAAAATAGGAATGATTATAGCACCTACTTCACAAGTGAGGGTCAAATAATAAAACATTTTGCTCTTTTTCAATCTTAAGACAGAATATAAAAGCTAGCTATTCAAAGATATGAATAAATGTAGCTGGAACTTCCTCACCACCACCATCTTCCCCGCTCCCCGGTTTTCTGATACATCCTTTTCCATTTCTCCTCCTCTTATGAGGAATCAAGTTACCACATCTGATGCTCAATATAGGACCTGGATGGAATCAAAAAGAGGAGAAAACTAGTGTCTGTGTATATGATTGTCAGGAGCATTTGATTGCTAATAACATTCACTAGTATTCATATAACACGTTCAAGTTGGCAAAGCATTATTTTATCTCATATGATCCTCACCACAGGTAGGGGCAGAGAATAAGCATTTATAGAGTACTTACTTTGTGCCAGGCACTATGCTAAGAAATTTACAAATATCTCATTGGATTCTTGAAACAAATATTATTATTCTCATTTTTACAGATGAGGAAATGGAGGCAGAAAGATAATAAATGACTGGCCCAGGGTCACCCGGCTAAAAGTATCTGAGGCTGGATTTGAATTCAGGTCTTCTTGACTGCAGAGCCAGTGTGCTAAATGTTTGGATGCATGGCTACCTTTCTATACAATAAACTCTGTAGAGTGTCTTATACTGATTGGAGGTTGCATTTCCCTTTTTGATCCTGGCTGAGTACCAGGACTATGGAAAGGACTAATATTTGGTGTCCTCAGCCTGAGGCTGCTTCCTCTTTTTTGACCACCCTACCTGAGTATTTTCCTGGGGCAGAAGGCCTTCTCCACCTCCAGCTTTAGAGATTTCTCTTCTTCCAATCAATCTCCAGGTTCACGCATTCAGACATGCACATGGATATGTGTATTCCTACAACACTATATACTATATTGAATAACCCTAGAGCATGCAAATTCCGTTATGCAACCACTCTTGTAATTCACATAAAATAACAGAATTATATTTAGAACTGAGAGGGGGAGCAATTTAGAGAGAGATCATCTGGTCCAACCCCACAATTTTACAGATGAAGCAAATGAAGCCTGGAGAAATGAAATGACTTATCTAGTGTCCCACAGTTCTACCCCAGTAACATAGCTGGGAACAGAACTCAAATCTTCTGGCTACAGGTCTAGTGCTCTCTTCACAATATGTGTTCAAAGGAGCAAGTCTAGATTCATATACACATCCATATACCTAGATATACCTAGACTTGGGAGCCCACACACATCTGAAGACACTGATACCCATGGCCACTACTGGTAAGCTGGAATAAGACAATTGAGAAAATCCAAAATTTTTAGGATATCTTCATGCAAATAATGCCCTATGGCCATTTTGTTGAGGAGAAAGCATGTTTTCCAGAGACAGCTCAAACAGGACTCTTCCTCTCAGCTCTCCCAGCTCCCATGTACCCTGCAAAGTATGGACAACTGAGGTCACAACTGGCCAAATCCATCAAATGCAACTCAAAAATCAACCTGTGGCCAAGATACAATGGAGCCAGGAAGAATGGTTTCTAGTTACTTCATTGATCTTCTGTCCAGAAATGTACCTGAGTGATCACAGGTCTCCCCTGGACAAAATCTCTATGCAAAGTGGTAAAGAAAAAGGAGAAATAAATCTAGAAGCATAACTGTAGCTATATAAAAGAGTTAGGCAAGAGGAGGGAAAACATATATTTATATATATATATATATATACATATATATATATATATATATATTCACATATATAAAATGAAAGATGGCTAGTCAGATGGTTAACTATTCAGCTGAAAAAAAGCTGGGAACTTCAGTGGACCACAGGTTCAACACGAATCAACAATGAGATAAGGCAGCCAGAAGAGCTGATCTTGTGCTAATCTTGTGCTGCATTAAGAGAAACATAACTTCCAGGAATAAGGAGGTGATGGACTCAGTATTAGAATGATGCAGAAATAGTATGGTCTTATAAGAAAACAGTGATTCTCTTGCTCATAGAGACCATCAAGAAAAGACTGGACAGATCCCTTTTGGATAAGTCATGCCAGAATTCTTGCTCTGAGTTGGGCTTTATGACATCTGAGTACCCCTTCAACTCCTAGATTCTGTGTGATCTGAGGGTTCATCTAAGCACAGAATACTAGACCTAGAAAGAGATCATCCAATCCAAAGGTTCTTAAAGCATGGTTTGAGGACCAGAAGGAATTCCTGAGATTCTTCCAGGGAGTCTGAGAAATCAAAACAATTTTCATAATGATATGAAGATGTAATTTACCCATTAAAGCATTCCTCCCTTTTCCAACTTGAAGCCAAATTTTTCTTCTTATACTTTAACCAAAATGATATATTGCAGCTGATTGAATGTGGAAGCAGCTATGAAAATTCAGCTAGTTTCTAATTAAATATTAAAAAGTGTTTGCAAAAATATATTAAACAATGTCATTCTTCTCACTTGATTTTTTTATTGATGAAAATTATTTTTCATAGTTACTTATGTTAATATATAGTGGATTTATTGTTGTTATTTTAAAATGTAACCATTTTCATTTCTAATATAATAAATATTGGGAGATATAGCCTACATAAACAAAAGTTCTTTCTTCTCCTCAATCTTTAAGTGTATAAAGGGATCTTTTGACCATTTTGTAGATGAAGAAACCGAGGCCTGGAAAATTGAATGGTCATACAGGGAGTGAAAGCCTGGACTCATTTGTGGGCTTCTCTTAGGGACAGAACAGAGAACCTAGGTTCAGTCACATGAAAAATATATATGTATACATATATGTATATATGTATAATAACATAACTTTTCTCATCTTTAAAATGGGAGGAATAATACTTGTATTTTCTACCAAGGGCTGTTGTAGGGGTCAAATGAGATCATACATGTACATGCTATGTAAGTGCTAAACAAAGATTAATATAAGCTATTATGATTAGGATTCAGGCCTTTAAATCTAGAGTTCTTCCCACTACACCGAGTTACCTATCCTCCTCTTCCTCCCACTTTGGTTATGATCCCAGGAAAGAGAGTATAGGCATAGCTAACAAACTATTTAAACACTATGCAAAATCTAGGTCATGTTTGTTATTTAGATGATCACAACATTCCCCCCCCCCAAAAAAAACCACCACAGTTTTTTGTCTTAAGAAATAACCTGTCTGGCATTAAGAGAAATCTGTCTCACTAAGGACAGAGAAACGTTGTAATCAACTGTGACCCAGGTGAAGCCTTTTGAAGACAGACGATGTAGTCCCTATCTTTACTTAAAAACAGACAGTTGTCATGCTGTGATATATTTATAGATCCTCTTCTGTTCATTAAAAGATTTCCTCCCCATGGATTTTCCCCTCAACATTCCCTCTCCTTCCCCCACTTACTCCATACTTCTACATGTACCCTTCATTCAACTATCACCTACACAGGAAACTGTAACTGTAAAACCTGGACCTCTTTCTCTTAGTTCTCTGTGTGTGCCTGTTTGGGTAAGATAAGTGAATCTAATAACACTGTTGACAATGCCTTATTTTTAGTGGCAGGCTTGGCTCTTTGACCTACAGGTGCTGATTCTTTCGTGCTCCTTAAAAAGTGCTTGGAAGTGCATTTACTGTAAATATTTGAAGTGCCCAGGTATAGTTGAAAACTGGAATCTAAGCCCATTACATGTCCAATTCTAGCCCAAACTCTGCAGGCAGCCTAGGAGGGAAAAAGGGAATTTTTTTCTGCAGCACTAAATATGAGGTGAGGGTGGGAGAAATGTGGGAAGGGCCCCTACCAGGGATAAGTTAGCTTATTCTAGAGCGAAGTCTCCCAAACCACTCACCTCACCTTCTTGAGCTTCTGGAGAATGGTTCTTTTCACACCAGGATCCATAACCCCACACGTCTCAAATCAGCCCTGGAGAACTACAGATACACGATTAGGTGTGAGAGCCTTTTCCCTTAACCCCTTCTTCTCCAACATGTTTCATGTTGGGGCTCCATGGAAAGCAGAATTCTGTCTTCTCATCTGTGTCTATGTATTCTCCATCCATGGGGGAACTGAAAACCCACAGGGCAGTGTTGCTGAAAGCCTTGCAATTGAGGTTAGCTTTTCCAAGAACCATAAAAATGAGGATCCGCGGCTAGCAAAGGAGCTTGTGAGAAAATGAGGGGGGGGGGGAGGCGGAATATCCCATCACGAAGCTGCTGGGATGAAGGTGTGTGTTCCTCCTTCGTTGCTGAAGAAGACCATGCCATCAGAGAAATGATGACATGACTTGTACTTGACTTTGTTTTGAATGAGGGAGGGCTGTGCAGATCACCAACCTCACTTCTCTTCCAGAGGCATCTGTATACAGTAACCAGATATTCATCAGGATGGCTGGAGATGACCCAGGATGAGACAATTGGGGTCAAGTGACTTTCCCAAGGTCACACAGCTAGTGAGTGTCAGGTGTCTGAGGTGAGATTTGAACTCAGGTCCTCCTGACTCCTGCACTGGTTCTCTTTCCACTGGCTGTCCCCTGGGGTGAAGGAAGTGAGATGCTAATACATTTTATTATTCTCAAAACTCCGAAGAAGATATTATTTAATGCGCAAAGGGCCTGCATTCATGGATAAAGAAGACATTCTGCTCCCACCTCTTATCCCTAAAATTAGTCAACAGGGCTTTAAGTTAGGCAATACCATTTCTTAGCAGAACGATGTGATTTCGAGTTTGGAGAAAAATTGCACTCTCTAGTTTTTGACTAGAAACTAGGGCGGGGGTGGGGATGGTTGAGAGGAAAGGCTGAGAGAGAGAACACCCAGCTAATCTCCCTTATGGCCACCAAAAAGAGCTCCAGTTTTTCTGTCTCTTTAAGGAAATACCTTATCTCGTGTGTGTGTGTGTGTGTGTGTGTGTGTGTGTGTGTGTGTGTGCGTGTTCGCATAGCACAGGCGTTGGGAGCATATACGCACAGTAATCATTTTCAGTCTGCTCACATTTAAACCAACCTCCTGCAGGACCCTAATACTACAAAGACGCGACTGACTTGGCTACCCTACTGGGTCGATGCACAGAGATTTGATTACTAAACTTTTGGCTCACCACACCGTCAGAGAACTTGGGTCGGAATCTCGAATCTGCCACTTATTAGCTCTGTGACCTTGGACAAGTGACTTCATCTCTCTGGGCCTCAGTTTCCTTGGGTGAAAAATTTGGATTTGGACTTTTATGTTTTGCAAGGTCCTTCCAACTTCAGATCTGTGGACAGAGTCCAACCATGCCCAACCGCCACCTCCAAAACCTTCTCACTGCAAAGGCCCAAGCGGAAACCAGTCGGCCGCCTTCGGATGCTTTTCGGCTCATTTTCTTTTCTTTCTGTTATTAACTCTCTCCCCCTATCCGCTTCCTCGCCTTCCATTAAGTTAATCTCTTAGGACGGAGCAGGGAGAGCCTTTCCCTTTAACCTGGCCGGGGGGTGGGGCAGAGAGTGAGTCGGAGGAAAGGGCCAAGGGCTCTAGAGGGAGGAGGGGAGGAGGGTGGGACCGGGCCACCAGAGACGTTGACAGGTGTTGTTCCTGGCCAATCCCGGGGGCCGGACCGCAGCACCCCCACCCCTAAGGGTTTCGTCTCTTCCTGGGCTGCCAATGAGCGACCGCGTTGAGTCTACAAGTGGGAAGAGTGGGGCTCCTGGGTCCTTACTATCGCGGGAGCGACATTTTGCAGTGGTTGCTGGAGGGGCTTGAGCGTAAAGACTGGGCTGTCTCACACGGACCAGGTGCAGAAGAATTTGTGTCCTGGGGGCTGTGCGAGTTGTGTGTCCGGGAGTGCAGCGTCCTGGGGTGGGAGGGAGGGAGGGGAGTCCTAGACGATGGTGACTCCGGTCTGATTTTCCAATAGCTTCTTTTCTAATTAGAAAAATCCAGAGATTTTCACCATCACCCTAAGAATAAGGCTATCCCAGCGCCGCCACCACCACTTAAAAAGAAAAAAAAGCAAAACCATATAACTCCCCCCCAACGATTTGAAAGATTGAAAAATATATCTATATTCAGAAAGAACTGATGGAAAAATCCAAAAATTTCCGGATCGATGCTCTACTAGCCGTCGACCCCCCGAAAGCCGCCTCGGCACAGACTTCTCCGCTGGCTCTGGTCACGTCTCTTTCCGCCTCGGCAGCCACATCTGGCCACAGCAGCAGCGGGAGCAGCAGCGGCGGCGGCGGAGGCGGCGGCAGCAGCAGCAGCAGCAGCAGCTGCAGCCCTCCTTCCTCGGAGCACCACACTGGCGGCTCGGACTGCCTGAGGACGGAGAGCCCGTCCCCGCCTCGGATCCTCGCAGCCCACTGCGGGCTGGTGCCCAAGCCAGGTTTCCTGAGCAGCGGCAGTGGAGCCGCTGGCCATCACCACCACCACCCTGGTGCCGCCGCGGCGGCCGCTGCAGCGGCGGCCGCCGGGGGGATGGCCTTAGGGTTGCACCCAGCGCAGGGTGGAGCGGGCATCCCCACCCAAGCGGCTCTCTACGGTCATCCCATGTACAGCTACTCGGCGGCGGCGCTGGCCGGCCAGCACCCGGCTCTGTCTTACTCCTACTCCCAGGTGCAAGGGGCCCACCCCACCCATCCCGCAGACCCCATCAAACTCAGCGCCGGCACCTTCCAGCTCGACCAGTGGCTCAGGGCGTCCACCGCGGGCATGATCTTGCCCAAGATGCCCGATTTTAACTGTGAGTATCCGAGAGTGAATGGGACAATGGCGCAGGCCAGGTGGGGAGGGGGAGGACTAGAGATGGGGAAGCAGGTGGAAAAGAAAAAAAAAAGAGGTTGGGGGTGAGGGGAGAAATTGAGCTTTGACTCTGGGCATATTTACCCTATCTCCTTCTTGACGCGATTCCAGAAAAACATAGAACGAAAGAATCTAGGATTAGTGGGGCCTATGATAATTCGTAGCCAAGTTATAGATATTCAGCGAGTATTCAAAACCAAATTATTAAAATGGCAACCCAAGCCCTTTTTCTTGTCGGTTGGTTGAATCTGTGGGGTTTTTTTTCCCATGGAAAGTGAGAGAAGGAGGTGATTCAAGTCTGTAATGATTAACTATGAGGAGTAGGAAAGCAACCCGAAATACGTTAAGAATTATACCGGTTGTGTGGATTGGTATCCATTAATAAGAATGTTTCCTTGGGAAAGTGGGCCCCTAGAGTGTATTCAGGCTTTTAACGAAGGAAGCCCCTCATCGGTGGGATCTCAGGCCTTGAAAGATCGACAGGGCCCACAAGTTGCCTAGTACTGCAGGGTATCGTAGCTTTGAACTAATTCTGCAAGCTACCTGTCTAGTTCTTAGGTGTTTTGGAGGGGAGGGAGATGGTTGAAGGCAAGAGTTACTTTTGTATGACTGGGCCGGAAATAATTTCTCCAGTGGAGATCCTGCTTTCCCTGCCTCACCGAGATTCGATACGGAAACAATTTGAGGAGCAACTTATACGGGCTGCAAGTGAGGACCCCAGGGTCTGATCGAACTGACCAGAATTAGAGATTGAGAGACTTGAGCAGTGGTGAAGGTCCCCGTCCTATATATTCCAAGCTGCTCGAACCTCGGGCCGCCAAGGTGCAGGTATCTCCCCCTTCTAGGCCGAGGATCTAGGCTGGATAGATTTTTCAATCACCCTGCAAATCCTAGCTCAGATGCTAGTTTTCTGGCGGAGATGGCAAAGCCATCCACTAAGTGGGTGTAGGTTTACTTAACCCCCTGCCAGAAGGATAGGAAGGTGTATACGTATTTATTTTTTTTTTCTGCAGCCGTACGCCTAAACAAAAAGGACCCATTGTTTTCGTCTCTATGGGTTTGTTTAGACTAGGGAGATGTAGACTTGAGGAAAGGAAAAAAAAAACTAGAAAAGAAAAACGTGCCAAAATTCTGCCTCTTTTTCAGGGAAGCTTGATTGTAACTGAACTGAGAAGGGTAGTGATAATGGAGGCTGGGGAAAAAATCACAGGACAGTGAGAAAATCCCAACTGGGTTACTATTTGTTCACCGGACACTAGTCCCTTTTCCCCTTGGCTCTTTTAACAGGTTAGCTCCAAATGAGGTAATAAAACCGCTTTCTCTCTCCTACTACCACTTTTCCCTGCATAATTCGAAGATTTTTATTCTTTTGAGTGGCGGTGGCTGCTTTTTGTTTCCAAAAGCAAAAGAAGGGACAGTGTACTCCAAGAAATGGAAAAGAGCAGTCAGTTATGTCGGGGAGCAGCAACCTTTAGATAGTTCTGAGTTTTGCCCAAATTCCTGGCCCAACACCTTTTTTTCTTCATACTCCACTAAAAAAAAAAAACCAACCAAACATCATGCAGTCCTTTCCCCAACATACGTTTTCCATTTATACCTTACTTTTCCTAAATTGGAGATACTTAATCATTGTGGTTGGGGTGATGGTGGTCTTGGTGAGGATTGAGATCTTTCTTACAGAACCACCAAGGTCAGAAACTTTCGACCCTAAAGGAACTCTGGAATTTTCATTAAAATCTATATAATGGAAGGAAAAACCACTAACCAGGTAGTTTCTCCCCCAACTGATAAGGGTAGGAGTATCCCCCTCAATCCTGTCTGTAAGTTTTTCTTTCCAGAATGGATTCTCCAACACTCCTTTCCTTCCTGCATCCCCATCCTTGGTCCCTAATGATTTAAATTAAAATAAATTTAAAGACAAAAGCGCCCTCCCACTTTATGGTCAGAAAACACAATTCCAATACAATCAGGAAAGCTATGAAGGGGTTGAAACTGATTCCAAGAGATACTTCCTTCTCCGGCTGTTGGAAACTTGTTTCGTTTACCCTAAGTAGCTTTTCTTATCCCCTACTCCATTGTAATTTCTCAAGTGGTCCCCTCGGAGCCTCCGTTTTAATTAAGGTTCTAATGTATTGTCAAGTTGGGAATTCGGAGCCTTGTGTAACTAAAGGGGAGGCGTGGACCTTTTTAAATAAAGCAAATTGTCACTCCCAAGGGAGACTGAGCTCATCCCACCCCAATCCCCAGTCCTTTTTCTTTTCTTTTCTTTCTTTTTCCCCTTTCTTTTATTGTCTACCGCTTGTCGGACTCCTGGGAAATCAGGGGGAGTCTCATTTTGAGGTCATAAAATTCCCTGTGATGTAACCGTGCGAAATTATGTAAATAAAACCACTGTTTCAAATAGCCAGTTAAGCCCAGTCAGCAGAGACAGGTTGGGTCTTTAATTTGCGTAATGAGAGTTCAACAGAAAAGGTCTTTCTTTGCGCCTCCTCCCTTCCCAGGCCCATACACCCCTTTAATACTCAAAGGGGGGAGGTGGATTATTTTATTTTCGCTGGGGAAGACAGTGACTGTAAGTAACCTGGTGGTAGTAGAGCCCAGGGTTAGATTTGAGAAGGAAGCAGTTGTGTCCCCCAACAGGTTGAATTTTTCACCTTTTGGGTTTTTTGCCCGATGGAAAGGATGTATATGTGTGTATTCATAAGTAGATGGGATGGAGAATCAGAAAGTGACTTGTTTCTGGACCTCCCTTCTGGATTTTCTCAGAGTATCCTTTCAAAGTCACCTAGAAGATGTCAGAACTCCCAGACACAGAGAAATATGACTAAAGATTTGGCACAATTTTTAAAAAACAAACCCGGTTTCATTTTTTTTTTTTTAAGTGTCAGCCTTGAATCGCGATGGCTGTGAGTGGCTGGCTAGCAGGAAATAGCTTCAGGTCCTCGGAGAATGGGTAAAGAGTGAAAGTAAGAAATGGAAATAGAGCTAGGCAGTCTTGTGGTCTGAGCTTGAAGACTCCATTGGAAGCCGCTGGACTTAACCGAATATTTATTGCTTCGAGCAATAATTGCTCGGTTTGCGGAAAGGAAGGAATCTAGTTCCTCAGAGACCCCTTATCACTTCCCTCTTCTATTGATTGTCTCTCTGCCCCTCCCTACCTTTTTGTTCTTTATAGCCCAGGCTCAGTCCAACCTTCTGGGGAAATGTCGGCGGCCCCGCACTGCCTTCACCAGCCAGCAGCTGTTGGAACTGGAACACCAGTTCAAGCTCAACAAATACCTCTCCCGGCCCAAGCGATTCGAGGTGGCCACCTCGCTGATGCTCACCGAGACCCAGGTAGCCACTTAGAATTTTCTCACCTCGATGACCCTCGTTCCACCTTGCCTCAGAGGTCCTTGGGTTCCCTCCCACTCCACTGCAACCCTTCTCCCCCCTACACCCCCATTGCCGAAAAGCCCTTGCTTTTTACCAGGAACTTACCTTTCACGCTGTGGCCCTGAACGACAGGTACACTCATCCCAACACATCTGGCTCTGTTCCTCTCCCACTCTCTTGAGCGAAGACAGAGGAGTTTGGAGGTCCTTTCCTCCTAAACTACTTAGTTATCTGGCTCTCTAACTGCACTGCTCTGGAATTTGCTTTCTCCTCTGCGGACAGGTAGGGAGTGAGGGAAAGGAGGAATCTTTCAAGACTCAAGAGAGATGTTCTACCAAAACGGCTAAAGGTTGAGGGTGGGGAGATGATTAAGGGAAAGGGGAAAGTTGAAGGCCGAAGTCGGAAGGTGGTTAGTTTGTCCAGGGTCAACTTTTCAGTGAAGCCGGAGGGGTGAAGGAAAGAGAAGCCCTGTATCTGGTCCCAGCAGTTAGCATGGGAACCCTAAGGGTACAGATTTGCAAGAAAGTTAAGGCCACAGCCGAAAATCCTAAATTACCTGGGAAGGAAGCTTTCCAAGAAAGGAAGGGGGCTAGGAAGATTCAGAAGCGGCCCTGCTAACCTCGGGACCTTCTCTTTCTGTACTGCAGGTGAAAATCTGGTTCCAGAACCGGAGGATGAAATGGAAACGGAGCAAAAAAGCCAAGGAACAGGCGGCCCAGGAGGCCGAGAAGCAGAAGGGAGGGGCGGGGAAAGGTGGAGGAGGGGAAGAAAAGGGAGAAGAGGACCTGCTGCTTCCCTCAGATAAGAACAGCAGCCGCCGCCTTCGGGACTTGAGGGACAGTGACCCAGAGGAGGAAGAGGACGACGACGAGGAGGAAGAAGGACATTTCTCCTACAAGAACAACAACGCGGCCCATTCCTCCGATTGCTCCTCTGAAGACGACTCTCCACACACAAGACCCACCGGACCCGGGCATCAGCCCCCGCCCCAGTGAAGAGCCCACAGAGCCTGCTGAGATGGGGAAGCAGGAGGTGGAGTGAGACCTCACCCTCCCAACTCCCCTATCCGACAGAGCGTCCTCCACGGACCTGGTCACCTCCAGGACTTGGGAAGATAACGCAGCTCCTCGCATTCAGCAACCTGCAACCCCGATTCTCTGACCAGGAGAGGATGGGGGACTGTGTGTGGGGGGAAGGATCGTTATTTCCTTGACTGCTTCATCCCATCTCCCCAGTTCTTTTCTCCAATTTCTATCTCCTTGGATCCCCCAGGGTTTCCCCCGGGCTTGCAGCCCAGAGTTGGCTTACAGGGGGATTGGTAAATCCAACTGCTGCCACTGACAAATGGATGAAGATCTGGGGAGTCCCCTCCCATTACACACATCCTCCTCCTTCCCCTCCCCCAGGATCTGAAAATCCTGACAATTTTGGTCGTTTTGGGCTGCAGAGGTTCGGCTGCTGTTGAACGAAAGAAAGAAACCCAGGGGAATGTTCAAACTTGAATCTCTTTTTTTTCTTTGGTTTTTATTTAATTTTGTTGTGGTGGTTGAGTAAGTGGGAGGTGGGAGTAAGATGTTGTAAGGGGTCCCATAATACATGGGAGACCCTCTCATCTCCCCACCAAGTAGAGAAAACTTACCACACAGTGTTAAGTGACATTTAAAACCTGAACCGCGGAACCGCTGTTCTTTGCTGAGTATTGAAAAAATGTTTTGTGCTTATTATGTATCATGAAAAAAGAACTTTATGTCATGAACGTTCAAACTGCTGGAAATCTCAAGACTGTACTGTCTTTATTTTTGTATATTGTATTTATAAGAAAAGATACCTCTACTTATGCATGCTAAATTATTATTTAGCTTCTCCCATCGTCCTTGATGGAATGTAAAATAAATTGGTTTTATACTAGATTTGAGTGTAAATCTGGATTTTTTTGTTAAAGGAATGTGATCCAAGACCCCAGATCAGGGGGATCAAATTTTTTGTGTCATGGATCCTTCTGGCCAGAATAATATTTTATATAAAAGAATACATTTTAATAAATCAATAGTTTAATAAATACAATTTAAGTTTTTATAAAATGAGCATTAAAATACATATTATTACAAAGGAAACCAAATATTTAAAAAGTTATCAAAATATCTTTAAAAAATTCTCTTACTCCAGGTTACAAACCCCCTCACCAAAGAAATAAAGATTAAAAAAAAAAACACAACAGAAATTTTGCCATTTTATCAGGGCTTGAAATGAACATATGAAGGGTCACAACTTCGGCCTCTATTGTGTAGAGCTCTTTTGTGTATTGAACTGGTGAGAGAGGGTGAGAAAAGGGTGGATGAAATCAGAATTGCAAACTAAGATGAGAGTTTAGAGATACATCCCAGAGCCGAACTTATGCATCAGGAGAAAAACTTAGGTGCTGGCTTAGGTACCCACCTACCTTGACTACCTTTTTTAAAATGAAAGTGAGCAATTTAGGTCCCGGAAGTTATATGATACTTAACTGGCCTGGAGAAGCCGAATCGCTAAACATAGATCCAGAATGACTATTCCCTTCTCACCCTTTTGTAATTTTTATTTTTAAATTATTTTTTATCTGTGATTCTCTAGTCCTCTGACTTTTTCAGAATTATTTTAAAGTTATTTAAAATAGGCATTGGTGTTACTTTTTAGATGATTTTTTAAATCCCTTTCCGGCTTTTCTGAAGTTAATTGTCCTCTATTAAGTTTTTAATGTTTAATAGATTCTTTCTACCCCTTTGCACCTTTTCCTGTCTTCCTTTTGCCTAGCTAGTAATAGCTCACTCTCAGATCTGTGCAAATTTGCAGGCGTACAAACGTGAGGAGAGCCAGTCAAACTGCAGAAACATTTCACACTGGAGCTGCAATGGCTTTGGATTAATAAACCTCTGCAATGTGTCTCATCAATCACACAGGGGCTGCAGAAGGGCGACTGGCCATGTGCTGTGCACATGGAGGACAGAAACCCTGGATCAAAAAGCCTGTGGTTGCTGCTGCAGCGGTTCCCAGTCCAAACTATTGCCACAAACTAGTGCCAGACTGGCATGCTCAAGTAGCCACTGGGAACAGGACCAGGGCATGAGCTGAAAAGCATGAAAAGAGTCAGACAGGACCCTCCCAGTTTTCTCCACTCTGTATGGGACAAAGAGGCCTAAAGGAAAAAGCCCAGAACTCTGAGTCAGATCTACTATTTGCTGGCTCAGGGACCCTGGACAAGTCTCTGCCCCAATCTGGGACTCTATTTCCTCATCTGTTAAAAAAAAAAAAAGTTGGTTGAACCTTAAGTGAATTTTTGAATTTTCTTCCCTCTCTAACATGGGCTCTAACATTCTGTGGTTTTGCTCCTTTCCTTGCAACAGTCTCTAGGGGAAGGGAGAGGAGAAAATACAGGTGGCTTTTCTTCCTTTCTCTTTATAAGCACTTAGGTGTCCACCAGCTGCCACCGCCCTGCCTCCTCCCAGTTGATAAATGAGTTCAGAAGGGTCTGGTATTTCATTTGGGTGATTACAATCCAGGCCAGCCCAACGGCTCATCTACCTATGCGGCTGAGGTGAGATTAATATCCTCTGGGGCAGCTCATTATCACCCCAGGCTCCTTCCAGAAAACCAATCGCAGCCAAAGCTGGGAAGGATCGAGGAGGGGAGGAGTTTTGAGAGGGAGATGGGAGAAAGGGTGGGGGCAGAAAGCACTACTACACTGGCCTCAGGGTCCAAAGGTGCTTTGAGGTAATATGGGCTCCAGCAGTTGCACTGATCTCAAACTGGCAGCTCTACTAGGCTGCTGGAGGACTGACTCAAAGCAGCAATTCCTGGAAGAGAGAGAAGTGCTGAAACAGATGCTCAGAGAGGGCTACCTAAGTCTTTGGCGGGAGTTTCCCACCCCACTCCACTCACTTCCCGAAAAACAAAAACAAGAAAAAAGTCCAACCACAACCCAACGCTAGACTGTTCGTGTGTGCACTCAAACCCACTTATAATTTTAAATTTTCCAATGCTGGATGAAGATGAGCCTGAAGCAGTCAAATCTGGGAGCTGGCTATTTCTCACTCTGGCCTGTCTCGTCAGCGCTTCCCCTCCTGCAAAAGGAGCCACATTGCTAGTGGCCAGGCCTCAAGAGGAGAGCAATAGGGTGGGGCGAGAGGTCAGGATCAGGAAAAGAAACTATTAATTATATCCCATCTGGGACCTGGACGGCCTTTGAGTTCTGATCTTCTTTGAGACCAACTCCTCTGCTGAAGCCACGACCCCCCCCCCCCCGCGCCCATTTGCTATCGCCCTTGCACCCCAATCCCCTCGACAAACACGATCGTAGAAACATACTGCGATATCATCCTTGGGGATTTTCTAGCGGCCCTTAGTGCTAGCAATTTTTCTTGAGGTGAAAGGCGACAAACTGACTTTTTTTTTTCAAAGGAGTCACCCCTACACCCAGATCCCAGATCCGACTCCCAGACCGCCAACCTCAAACTGAATGCCCAAACGAGCAATAGGGCTGGGAGTTCTCGGGTTTGGGCCGTCCTGGGAAAGGCTTGGGGTTAGGCCGGGTAGCTCCAATGTCTCCAGCCAGCTGCTTAATCGCAGCGGAATTTATCTCGCTAATAAATTTAATGATCAATTCGTTCTTGTCACTGCAGCTCTTCCCCAAATCAATTATAGCAAATTTAAATATAATCACTGGCTCATCCTTACCCACTCCGGGCCACGAGGAACAATTCATTCCCGCTAATGAATGACTGCGTGTCCCTTCTCTCCTCTGCCTCCCCCGCCGCCCTCCCCGGCTTCGTGCCCAGTCGGGCCTGGCTTGGTTGCAGCTCTCGGAAGGATGGAACTGAGCTGAGCAAGGCCAGGACGTCGGAACAGTGAAAAACGCGGTGCCCCGCAAAGATCTCAGGGGGAAGCAGTTTTTTCCTACCGAAGGGCCTGATTCCCAATACGCCAAAGGCTGAGTCTATGCAACTGAAGCAAAGTTCCGACCCCTTCCCTCCCATTAATACAATTATTAGGATAATTGGGTTTCCATCTTTCTTCCCCAAAGATATCACAAAACCTACGTAAGTCATTCCCTTTCTCCCATCACAGTAAAGAAGTTGGTGACCTGGTGTAAGCCTTAGACCTTAGACTCTAAGGAAAGGGAGACCTTAAGGTGAGTTTGAGCTAAAACCTTCAACAATCCGCAAGCTTTCTCGAAGTCTGGCAATCCAAGGGACCCGAGTCGAATTGTTCGCTGTCTTCTTCTTCTTTTTTAGACATCTCCATCAGTTACTGCATGGGGAAAGGAATGGAGCTCTATTTTGTCAGTCCCTTGCCAAAAAGACGACTTTTCAAGGCTGTCATCCCGGTAGCCTGGAATCAGATCAAATCCAACAGACAATGATTTAGTCCCCGCCTACTCCGGTTCTCTCTGACGTTTCTGAGAACTAAGGTCTTTGGTGTTGTCTATCTGTTCTTTTCAGGAATGAACATTTCTCTACTGCCCTTCTTGGAAAGCTGACCTCCCATCTCTCTCTCTCTCTCTCTCTCTCTCTCTCTCTCTCTCTCTCTCTCTCTCTCTCTCATTGTGCATCTTCGGGTCTATATGTATGCGCTCAAAACCTTTATTGTCAAGTCTTAATGTCAACCCTGTGCTCTCCTTCAAAATGAAAACAATAACTTTCTTCTTTTTTTTAACCAAAGATTTGAATATTCGTGGCATGTGGAACCTTGTTCCAAGTCGGGGAAAATGAGAGTTTTGGCTTATAAGAGGGAAAAACACACACAGCCCCTCTGATTGCTTCAGGTGTCGCTAATTCAAAACGTTAACTGTGAAGTTTAAAAATGTTTACAACAAGGGAACTTGCATATGAGTTCAGTCTTGGCTCTTCTCTGCACTCTCAACGCGGGAATATCCCAACGTAAAGCTTTAATTTCTTATTTGAAGACGAGCAAGATTCTGATAAGAATGAGAAGGGTGGGTCAGTACTCAACCTTTGGGGTAGGGGGCTGGGGAAGTGAGGAGGGGAAGGTGTGAAAAGCCAAATAAATCGCATTTCACTCGTGACAGAGCTCCATCTCGACTTCTAGGAAGGGTGGCTTTGGATTTCACTAGAGGGATCCTGCTCGCTTCCTCCTTTATTCCAAGGTGCCTAGAAAACTTGTGATGGGACAGGGTCGTATTGGCTAACAAAATCTGGGGGTTCGAATACTCGTCGGAGACTGGAATCAGTAGGGAGGGGAAGAAATCAAGACACCAGCAAGGTTCAGGACTCTGCTATAAGAAAAGAAATAACGCTCCCAGAAAAGAATCTACTATTCTGAGTTCTTCCAAGCGGACAGCTCCCTAGACTAGAAGATCAGTAATTTCTGGATTATGTTACTCATTTGTAGAGGGAAAAGTGTGTGTGTGTGTGTGTGTGTGTGTGTGTGTGTGTGTGTGTGTGCGTGTGTGTGTGTTCTATCAACGACGAGGGGGAAATCACCTAGCAGGACATAGGCGCTCTACTCTTGGGCTCTGTATCAAAGTCCTACTGGTGTATTGTGTCTCCCTCAATAAAACTAATCCCTTTAAAGGTGAAACCTCTAACAAGAATGCTGCAGTGTTCCAGACTACAAGGGCAAATATGTTTTTCAGATTCCGTTTTTATGGTCGGATTAAACTTTATTTTCCATAATAGGGCACCTAATAAAACTCATAAAGCTCTGTCAGTCCTCCAGCTGGTGGCCTCATTTAACACTTTCACTTCATAAATCATTTTACAACTTGCCAGGTGTTTCCAAAACTAGAAGCAACCAAAAAAAAACCCCATCAAAATCCCACCCCCACAAGATCTTAAATCTATTGAAAATCTGTCTATAGCTCCTCAAAACTAACAAGAGATAAAACCTTGGGTGTCATTGTAACCCCTCTGGGATTGGGTGTTGTGAGAGAAGGGTGGAGTCCTAATGTGGAGGTGATACTGGGAACGACACCTTGCTAGGCGCGATAACTACCCTCAGAGTCCAATCTTCCCTCCTGGCGGCTGTGTAATAAAAGGCTTTGAGGCGATTAGTGAGGAATCCATTACCGAAAGGAGAAGTAATCGGTTCCCCCTGGCCTAAAAAGCCAGTCAGGTTCCCTCCCCTTGAGAGGAAAGGGGGATGGGGGAGGGTGAAAGGTGACCGGAAAACTAGCCCAGATCCCTCCTCTTTATCTCTCCTGGGGCGAGAAGGCGGAACTGGAGAGGGGCAGGTCCACACCGTCAGAAGGCCCCGGGGTTGGAACTGGTCTACAGCTGGATCTCCAAAAGGGAGGAGTTGGGGGAGAGAAGGGATCTTGGGGAGGCTGGGGATAGGGATTGTCCTCTCTCCTCCTGTTCCTTGACAGGTATCTGCCCATCTCCAGCCTGCCCTCCTTCCTCCTCGGCCTCACCCAGCTCTCTACGCACCACCACCCCCATATCCCTCCATCCCTCCCCATGCCGACCTTAGCCAGATCCCACATTCCGCAGCCCCCAACACCTGGCTACTCTCCTCTTTCCCGCGACTAAAATGCATACAAGGTGCGAGACAATGCCTCTGTCCTTCTGAGCAAATGTCACGTCCTGAGGCCAGGGGAGGACAAAGGGTGCCCTCTGCTAGATCGCCTCAGCTGCGGGGTGAGGGGGAGGGCTAGGAAAGGGGTAACTGGAGAGGCGTGGGAGGGGGCGCTGGAACCCGGGGGACAGAATGTATGTGTATGTTGCGGGGGAGGGAGGGCGGCAAAGGTGGCAATAACTGAGGCCGCCGCGGGTTTACCCAGCTGGGAGCTGGAACAAAGACTTCTAGGAGGGCTTATCTCTTCCCAAGCCGGCCCGGAACAGAGGAGGGGTGGCCAAACTCCGGGCCCCTGGAACGAATCTATGTCAATGGGGGCGATCCACCTGGGCCGTCGGGGTCAGACGGAGGGCGCGCCCCGAGCACCGCAGGGACCCAGGGGTCACTCCCTCTCGGACGGTGGGTGGGGAGCAGGTTGCAGGAGAGAGAGATGCTGCAGCCACTGCTTGAGAGACAGGACGGTCGGCTGGGTCTTCTTCTAGGGAAGGGAAGAGTGAGGAAAGGAAGAATGAGGGACCAGTAGCCTGGGAGAAGAGGTCACAATTACTCTTGCGTCTGAAAAAGTTAAATAGAGGAGTACATAATTATGTAAGGTTCAGTATGGCTGTATGCGACATGCTATCCCCACTGACCATTAGCTAGACCAAGAAGGCAGGACCCTTGAAAAGCTTAGCTTTCGATTTTGCTTGAGCCTTAGTACCCCGACGTGTGTGTGTGTGTGTGTGTGTGTGTGTGTGTGTGTGTGTGTGTTTTGTTTTGTCCAGACTGGTGATTTCACAAGTGTTTGTCCAGACTGGTAATATCATAAGTGTAGAAATTCTCTCCACCGGTGGAAATCTTCAGATTTCAGCAATTTCTAATCTTAGAGAATTCCCTAGGCCATTGAGTGGTTGGTTAATGAACTTGTCCACCGTAATTCAACTAGGGCGAATCAAAAGACTTTCTGACTATAAAGAGAGGCTTTCTGGTTCTCAAAAAGGTGGTCTAGGGATCCCTGAGGGGTCCACAGACTCTTCCAAGGGGTCTATGAGATAAATTTTAATAATAATACAAAAATAATTTAATTTGTAAAATCGGTAAATATGGATAGATATAACCTACATAAATAAAAGCTCTTGGGGAGGGGAGGTTCTGGATAATTCTTAAGAGTGCAAAGCCGATCTGGAGTCCCAAACGTTTGAGAACACAAAATAACCTTTGTCCATGGTAGGAACTTAATACATGTTTCTGATGAGCTGAAAATGGGTGAGAAGTTTTCTTGCTTTTGTGCTTCTCCTGCCTTCCCTCTTTCCTTGAATGATTTTTTAAAATTTAAATTTTAAAATTTCAGATCTTTATTTTCTCCCTCCCCCATCTCTCTGAGATTCTCAAAATCCAATGTATTTCCAGCTAGAGATGCTCCTTTTCTCTCCGCCTGGGAGGGCACAGTGATTTTTCTCAGCAACCCAAGCTCAGAATCTAGAGGTAGGCTTACTTATCTGAAGACACTTAGAGGCAGCTAGGTCTGGAGTCTGGTAGACTGGACTTCAAATCTGACATCAAACACTTTCCTAGCTGTATGACTTTGAGCAAGCCACTTAACATCTGTTTGCCTCAGTTTCCTCACCTATAAAATGTGGATAATAACTACCTCCCAGGATTGCTTTGAGAATCAAATGAGATAATATTTATAAACTGGCTATGTGTATATACATATATATGTATGTATGTACGTACATATAACGTGTGTTTATGAGTCAAAATTTAACACCAGAAACTAGTTGGGTGAAGTTGGGCAAGTCATTTAACGTCTATTTGCCTCAGTTTCCTCATCTATAAAATGAGGCTAACAATAGCGTCTACCTCCTAGAGTTGTTGTGAGGATGAAATAATATTTGTGATTTGACTAAATATGTGTGTACATGTGTGTGTATGCACACACACTAGCTATTAACATCATTAGCTCATGCCCAACTAGGTTTCCTAAGTCATCAAACATTTATTAAATGCTTACCATGTGCCATGTACTGTGCTAATGTGCCAGGGATACATAGAAAAGCAGACACAGTTCTCACAATCTAATGATGAAGACAACATGAAAATAGCTGGGCATAGAATGGAAGGTGATCTCAGTAGGGAAGCCTCTAGTAACTTTGCCTTTCTGCTAGTGGAAAAGACATCTGAAACATGGCAATGAACCAACTTGGAGAGGAAGACAGATATTGAAGGTTTGGTACAAAGTAGAAGGAATATGGGTGAGAGGGATGGGAATTGAACTCTGACTTCATTACTCTAGGGAACTGCAGATGGGGAGGCTCCCCCAGGTGCAGGTGGACATCTTTCCCAAAACTTCAATGAAGGACAATTATAAGCTGTAAGTTAAGAGGAAGAGTCAGACATGGATTTTGTGCTTTGTGATGGAAGAATTTAACTAGAGGTATATAAAACATTTCCCCTAGACGAAGGTTTAACTGTTTTTCTGTTGTTGTTTTTTTTTTCCAGATAGGGCATGTACTGTAACTCTATAACTGAGCAGTAATTTCTTCTTTCTTCATTTGCTTCTCCACAATCTGTGGGAATTCAATCCAAAAACCTGCTCTGTGTGAAAATGTGGGTTGTCCCTGAATCCTTTTGAAGATTAGCTGCCCTGGAAAATGTACAAAACCACCTTTTCGGGTGGTTGGATCTCCTAAAAGTCCTTCAAGTGTAGAGTACAAACTATGAAATGCTTGTGGTTCTAGTACTTTGAAACTGAAAGGGCCATTGATTGATTACTTCTGGTGATTCACATTTTTATAGGTAAACTTGCAAACTTATTATAAACCAAAGGCAAATTGCATTCCCTCTCCAATACACACAACTGAACACAAATGATCTTTTATTGTAACCACACTCTCCACTGGACTGGCTAAGGATAGTTAATAATAATGGGTTTTAGCAGTGAGCCTAATGCTTGGGGGAACATAACAAGGTCATACTAAGGAGTGGTCTTTGAGGCATGTTTAAAGATTTATTCTGATTATTCTGATATTCAATTAAAAACATTTTTAAATGACCTTAACCCTTTGGGTTAATTTAAACGATAGTGGAGTCATATACTTTCCTTCCACTAGATACAGATTTTATGCATGACAAAAGAAGTTTCAAAAATACTACATATTAAGTATGCTGTATTAACTTCTCTGCATATATAACCAGCTAAAATTAACTGTTTTAAAAAGAGCACTAGACTTTTCACTTTTTTCATAGAGGTAGAGAACTATGGGTATGGAACACTAAATGTGCTGTCAGATTCATATGCTTCATTGCTTAGTTTTGCTGAATTACTAGAAAATCTCTTTTTCTATTCTTTGTTACAAAGGCATAGATGTGGGTGATACATATTACATACAGAAAGGAAGGTGAAGTACAAACAAAAGATAGATATAAAAACACAATTGGAGTCAGATGGTCTGGTCCAAATACTGGTTCTGCTACTTACTACCAATGTGGAGAGGCAAATTCTGCTTTCTGAGCCTCAGTTTCCTGGTCTGTAAGATGAAAGAGTTTGGCTCTCTAAGGCCCTTCCCACTTCAAATCCTATAAGTCGGTTTGGTAGGAATTTTGCAGAATGATAGAAATAGGGTTTAGCAGCTTTGTTGTTGTCATTCAGTTGTGTCTGACTTTTAGTAACTGTGTGGATCACACTGTATGTGGGGTTTTCTTGAAAAAGATACTGGAAAAAAATAAAAAGATACTGGAATGGTTTGTTATTTCCTTCTCTAGCTCATTTTACTGATGAGGAAACTGAGGCAAACTGGGTCAAGCAACTTGCCTAGGGTCACACAACTTGTAAGTATCTGAGGCTGGATTTGAATTTAGGGCTTCCTGACTCTAGACCCAGTGCTCTGTCCACCATAACACCTAGATGCCTTGGTTTTCTGATCTGTAAAAAGAAGCTAGAGGAAAAAATAGCAAACCACTGCAGTATCTTTGCCAAGAAGATCCGAAATGGGGTCACAAAGAGTTGGACACAATTGAAAACAATGACTGAACTCAACTGAATTGAGTACCACTCAAAGTAGACTTTCTATGCCCACCAAGATCAGCCGGCAGGAACCTCAAAGATAATTTAGTCCATGCTACAGATGAAGAAACTAAGGCCAGGAGAACTGACTTGTTCAGTTGCACGGATTGTGGCAAGCAGAGCTGGGATTTGAACCTAATGCTCAGATTACAAATCCATCATAAGCTTACAAACATTTCAAACTCATTTCTACTTGCCCAGTCCAGGGCCTTTTTTTTTTTCTTTTTGCCCCAGTTATTTGTCCACCCTGGAACATTCCCTTTACCTCTCTCCTCCCCAACCTTATTTTTATTTTCAATATTCTACTCACCCTTCAAGGCCCAGCTAGAATCCCACCACCTCCAGGAAGTCTTTCTCCACAACTCTAGCACAGGCAAAGTTGTATTTATTAACCCTGCTACACATTTTGGCTCCTATTCCATTGTCTTATGTTCCTCTCTAATTCATGTTCTAGATTCATTCTAGCTTCACTCATGTTCTAGACTGCAGGGTTCTTCAAGGCAGGAACTGCATGCCTATAGATCCTTTCTGTTGCACTGAGGTAGGCACATCTTAAGCATTGTTGAACTGAATTGAAATCAGTTTGCCTCTGCTAAATGAAAAGTCCCAAGTCCTGCAGGATCTACTGAAGAGACATCAGCTGATGGGCGGGGGAGGGGGGGGCGGGAGGTGGGAAGGTGGGGGGAGAAAGCTATGAGCTAGGAGGCTACTGGAGGGGAAAGGGCAGCTGGGCTGATTCGGGGAGATACAAGGGAGAAGGAAAATCTAATCAACTGCTTTTCCATGCAATCTCTAGGTAAGATTCAATTTGAAAGTAAAAATTATATTGCCCTGCCCTTCCTGTGTCCCCAGGAAAAGCGAATTATATTGTCTGCACTCCATCAGACACAGTTTAATTTCAGCACTCTGGGTTCAAATATTTTATTTGCCAAACCCCAGTGGACTGACCATTATGCTAATGGAAAAGGCAAAGTATGGAGGAATTGCGGGCATACTCAGAGGACTGGAGTTCGATTCCATGCTCTTTGTCCTAATGTCTGGGTAACCTTGTGCAAGTCATTTCACTTGTCTGAATGCAAGGGTTTTGATCTGTAAAATGGGGATAATATTTGTACTACTTACTTTACAGAGAAGTATAATTTGTTAATCATTTTGCAAAACCTAATACAGTACAAAATCAGTTATAACTAGCTTGAAAATGATTATATTTAAATAAAAATACTTATTAATAATTAGCTATAGTTAACATTTTTAGCATCAAGATTAAGCCTAGGCAAAACTGTGAAGAAAAAAGTTTAATTCTTTTCCATTATTTTTTTAGTCTCCTCTCTCTCCAACACATTCACAAGCTACCCAATACTTTCATGTTGCTCCTGGCTCCTTCCCTTCATACCCCACCCTTCCAACTCCATTTAGACTTACTGCCCAGAGCTGTGACAGGGGTACTTTTCCCCCTCCCTGCCCTGCCCTCCATCAAAATTGCTCTTAGCTCAAACCTTGGAAAATATACAATAAATTTTTTTCCTGATGAGGAGCGAAAACATGCGACTCTGTCTAGTGATAGATTTTATAAGAGGCAATCTCTTGATTCAAAGGAATGAATCTCTAAGGTAAAATTTCAGACATTAGTAATAGGTTGGGGAGGGGTTAAGGGGAGAAGACCTTATAAGTGCTTTCCAAATTTTACCATGAAGGAGGGTTGGGTGAAGGGATGGTTCTTTCTGTTCAGTAATATAATTTTCTTTTTACTTAAAAAATTTAAATTTATTTTTCAACAAACAAAAATCTCTTCTACCTTATCCTTCCCATCTTTCAAAAAAGAAAAACAAAACCTTTATAACAAATATGTGTAGTCAGACAAAATAAATGTAAAAAAAAGTCTCATTCTGTATCAGTAGCACACGTTTTTCAAAATTCATATCTTCATTTTTATATAATATTCATCACAACGTAGTAATGTAATATATGGAACATTGTTGATGTTTTTGGTCAAGAAGCTTCTTTCACCCTAAACTCCCAAAGTCTATTTAGGACCTTTTGTCACAGTGGAGATTTTAGGGTGTTTTTCAACTCAATGTTGTTGGCAACTTTGGAGTCCTTTAGTACTTGTACATGACCAGAGCACTAAATGTGGAAAGAGGAAATCCTAGCTCTGCCACTGAACTACCTCTGTGGTTTTTGTTAAGACATTTCATCTCCCTGGACCTCATTTTCCTCGTATGTACAAATAAGAGTATTAGAATCACTGACTTCGAAGGACCTCTAAGGTCTTTTCTATTTCTACAGGTCTAAAAACCTCAGTGATTCTTAGGTTCCTTTTAGTGCTAATATTCTTGGGTTCTGGGCAATATGGGTGGTACACTTGGGGTAATTCTAGTTTATTCCGGTTTGGAGTGTCATTTGGGGTACAAACTGGAAGCAACAGTTTGAGCATTGTAACCCTCATTAAGTCAGTCTGGGGGCTCTCGAGACAGATAACACCTTTCCTCCTCTGGAAATTTGATCAGGTGTGAGGATGCTAAATTATACCAAGGCTCATCAGAAAGGTGCATTCCACATGTGTGGAATCCAGTTCAACTGAGGCCATCAATCAGGTATCTCCGTCACTTTGCTATGCGTGTTGTAAACTTCTCAACAGGATACACTGCAGGCATCATGGTTAGGTAGTTTCCTTTGAAGGATCCTATGGTAAGTAAACTCTATTTAAGCCAGCGTTCTTTTTTGTAAAACCTTGTGCCTATTGAAAGACTGAAAATGAGAGGGAACAGGAGATACACTTTACGTGGGAAAATGACTAAGTAATATTCACAATTATTATAACATCATAAGAGCAGAAGGAACCTTATGAAGTCAATGCATCAGTTTTCCTGCCTTCAGAACAACATCTAAACTCCTCTGAGAATGTTTTTAATGCCTTTCTTTAAAAGCCTCCAGAGGATATTTGATAAAAGGACTAGTGTCCTACTATAAGTTAACGTAAGCCCTATTAAAAAGTTACAGAAATGAATTTTTTGATCTGCTGCATTTGGTTTACCAAAAAAACCTCTTAAAGGAGGAGTGGATTGAAACTTTCAGATATAACCATGATACTTAACAATAATAATAGACAGCCTTTACTGAGTGCTTACCATGTGCCAGGCCCTATGGCTAAGCACTTTGCAAATATCTCCTTTAATCTTCACAATAACTCGGGAGGGAGGTGCTATTATTATGCCCATTTTACAGCTGGGGAAACTGAGGCAAACAGGGGTCCTATAACTTACTTGGGGTCACACAGCTAATGAATAAGGTCTGAGATCAAATTTGAATTCAGGTCTTGCTGACTCCAGACTCCTTGCTCAATCCACTGGGGATTGAGAAGACTAGGAGGAAAGAGAAAGTAGTGGTAGTATATATAGGTGGGAAGGGATATAAAAGGGAAATGTCTTCCGTGGCTAGATTTTAAATATTTCCCATTAAAAAAAAGTTTCTGTCAAATTTAAAGTGTGAGATCTAGGTTACTTTTGTTCCTGGCTTTCGAAAATCTTTCTTTAATTAGTTTAAAAAAGAATTTATTGTTCACTTTTTTTTATGAAAGGAAAATTTAATAGGATTATTAAAATCTATTTTGTAAGTTCTTACAAAGGACTAGGCCAGAGGCAGGAAACCTACAGCTTCGAGGCCATATCTCTGAAGACTGAATTTAGTCAAAGGGTAACACTCAAGGATCTACAGGGCCACATGTGGTCTTGAGGTGGCAGTTTCCCACCTCCGGACCAATATTTTAATACATAAGAATGTAATGGCCAAAGTAGACATTTCTCGTTGACACAAATGAAATTGTTTATAATTTCTTAAGCAAGTCACTTTAACCTTTATTGATAACTTTTGTTCCCTGATGATTTTTAAAAGAAAATTATAAATTGGAGTCACCTCCTATGCCTTACTATTGGCAATTTTCAGGTCTGCATGTCATCCAGACTTTAATAAATGAAGGAAAATAGGTTTCCTAAACTTTCCCAAGCAAATCTGAAGGGCACTGTTCATTAGTCAGAATCTGCAGTGAACAAACAGCTCCCTGGAGCCTCTCTCAAAAAACTTACCAAAAAACCCCACTGTACCATCCATTCATATTTACTTAGTGGACGCTGAAGTCACATCACAGGGCCCACACTCACTAAGCTGAAACGGAAAGGCCTTGGAGGCCTTTTCAATTCTATCTTCATAAAACAAAATAATTCCCTTTTAATGACTGTCTTTGTTTTCTTTCCCAGTTCTATTTAACCAGATAAAAGGTCTGGGGCATTTTCAACTGGGTTAAACCACTGTGACCTTCATAATCAGGGAACAGAAATAAATTATATTTTCTCGTAAATGTTAATATGTCTCCATTACCCAGCTGCCTCCTAATCACTGATGGCAGTGATAATATTTAGCCTTTATCAGGCCTCTCATTCAGGGATAACAAAGTACTTTATTATGCCTTGTAAGCAGTTAAGGAACCTTTTAGATTTGCAAGGTGTTTCACACACAAGTATTATATGACTGTGAGTGTCATTAGGCACCGCAAAGAATTCCCAAAGGAGGCTGGTACTGGGCTTCATGGTAGAGTGGGGGGGCGGGGAACACAACAACCCAACATTCGATTGTCTCTGAGTCTGAAGATCTAGGTTCTAATTCTGTTTTTCCCATTGACCTATTTGTGTGTCTGTGGGCTTACTAGGGGTTGAAGGAGGAGAGGGGAGGTAAGTCTTAAGGAGATGAAATCATGAAAAATGACATTTGGTGAAGTAATGATGATTTTGTCACTTACAATTTCCTGATATTGTACCAATAAAGAAATTATGAGTTCTGGGGAAGGTTCAGACTCATTAAAAAAATCAACTCCAGAAAGCTAGCCCTCTACCCTGTGCAGGTTTGATGAACTCTTAACACAACACTGACCAGTGACAGGAAGAGAGGGATGTTTAATATTGTAAAAATACATATTCATACACATACGCAGAAACCTTCTATTAGTGCTCAGTTTGTTTTAGAATTTCCCCCCCCCTTTTTTTTCTGGAGGCAATCAGGGTTAAGTGACAGCTAGTAAGTGTCTGATGTCTGATTTGAACTTAGGTCCTTCCGACTCTAGGGCCAGTGCTCTATCTACTTCCTACCTAAGTTGTTCCAACTTCCAATTTTCTCAAAGATTATTAATAATAATAGCTAGCATTTACATAGCCCCTACTACATACTACATACACCGTGCCAAGTGCTTTACAAACATCTCATCCGATTCTCTCAGGTAGGTGTTATTATGTCTACTTTACACTTGAGGAAACTGAGACAAACAGGATTAAGTGGTTTGTCCGAGGTCATATCTATTAAGTGTCTGAGGCTGGATTTCAATTCAGGTCTTCCTGACTCCAAGTACTAACTATTGTGATACCTACCTGCCTAACCTTTGTGTTGAGTAGTGCTCAGTAACACTAAAAAAAAAAAAAAAAGACTGGGACAAAATGTCATTAGGGATATATCTGCTCCCCTTCACACCCATTATAACTACCCATCTTTTATATTTAGGCTGAGGAACCACAGAGACGGAAATTTGGGTTTGCTGAGACTCAGGGTTAACAGTGCCAAAGGCATTTGCAATTTGATTTATCTGTCTGCATAGTCCACAAAGTTGAAAACCAGACTCTGGGCTTTGGTCATTTTGATTTAGAAAACAGAAAGAGGCTCTGAAAATCTGATTGTCCATTGGAGCAAAAAAACCCCACCAAAATTCAAAACAACTCCAAAAAAAAAAACTCCAACACAGAGGGGTGTTAATAATTTTTTCAGTTGTGTCTGATTTTTTATGACTCTATATAGGGTTTTCTTGGCAAAGATACTGGAGTTGTTTGTAATTTCCTTCTCCTGCTCATTTTTGCAGATGACTGAACTGAAGCAAACAGTGGTTAAGTGACTTGCCCAGGGTCACACAGCTTAGTATGTGTCTGAGACCAGAACTGACCTCACAAAGATGTCTTCCTGACTCTAGACCTGGCACTCTATCACTTGTACCACCGAGCTGCCTTGTTAATAATTACTGTGTGGATTTTATTAGCTAAGAAGTTCATACTGAAATATATTTCCTTTTCTGATCAAATATGATCCTAGTGGATATAAAGCTGGAATAAGAATTAGGAAGACCTGAATTCAAATCTTGTCTTACACTCTTGCTTAGCTGTACCCTCTTGTCAGATAGGTGTATATTTAGGAGTTTGACTCTGCCAACCAGCATTATTCAAAGCAGAAACTGTGCCTCGTAGATAGATCCTGGGTACTTCACAAGTATCTGCTGAGCTTTTAATCTGTGTAGAAAGAGAAGAAAGCACCATAACTTTCAACAAACTGAGGTCATAGGGAGAAACTCCAATTGGTCAACTCCAGCTCTGAACTCATTCATTGCCATGTGTGACCATATTCAAGGTCCAAGTCACTTCAGCTTCCTAAGCTTCAGTTTGGATGTCTCTAAAATGATGGGCAAGTACTAGATGAATATCTAAGATCTGCTCCAGCTCTGAGGTAAGAAACTCCAAGTTTCCTCACCTGTAAAATGGGCCTAATAATAGTGTCTACTTTGTAAGACTGTTGTGAGGATTAAAGGAGGTAATATGTGTACTGAGTCTTTCAAACTTTGAAGTGCTGCTATTGTTATACATAAAGGTAAAGATAAAATAAATTTCAAATGATAATACTTTTTTCTTAACTAAGTGGGAACCATTTTCTGTCTTTATTCTTTCACCAAAGTCCTCTTTTGTTACGTATTCCTTTATTATATAATATTTTATAACATTGTTATATAATATTTCATTCAAAATAATCATATAATAACATAATGTATTTTACTGTGGCAGGTGACCCTGGATTCTCTACCATTACTCCAACAAAAAAGCACACTCTTTGTGTAAATCCTTCCAAGACTTCCAGTAAAGGGCTCAGGCACTATCTATAGATCTGTATCTGAGAACCAATCTAGAGGGAAGGTCATCATTAGATTAGGCTCAGCAGGATGCATTTTCCCAGTGTAGCACCTCTCCAACACTCTGTACCTTGTCGAGGAGTCAGCTATCTGAATGTGTAGAGAGAATCTCTTTCTCACCCTTTCGCTCTCTGCTCAGTGATGAAAACAATATGGCTTTGGGATTTGGGGCTCTTACCTCAGAGCAGGAAGGGATTCTAGATATGCATCTAGTTCATTCCCATCATTTTAAAGATGACAAAAACTGAAACTTAGGAAGCTGATGTGACTTGGACATTGTCCGAGGTCACACATGGCTGTGAGTGAGTGCAGAGCTGGAGTTTCTCCTTATGACCTCAGTTTGTTGAAGATTATGGTACTTTCTTCTCTCTTTCTAGGAAGATTAAGTACTCAACAGATACTTAAGTACCAAGGCTCTTAGGTGGTGTAGTGGATAGAGCACCAATTCAGGAGTCAGGAGAACCCAAGTTCAAATCTTACCTCAGATACTTGACACTCACTAACTATGTGACCCTGGGCAAGTCACTTAACCCCAACTGCCTCATTCTGGGTCATCTCCAGTCATGCTGATGACTATCTGGTCACTGGATTCAGATGGCTCTGGAGCAGAAGTGAGGCTGGTGATCTGCACAGCCCTCCCTCACTCAAAACAAAGTCAAGTTCAAGTCATGTCATCATTTCTCTGTTGGCATGGTCTTCTTCAGCAACAAAAGACGAACACAGTTTGGCTGTTAATGATGCCATTCAGCAAAGCCAAACTCCTAAATATACACCTGTCTTCTGGAGATCAGAGGTTTGAAAATATGCAAGGTAACAAGTGGAGTAGTTGGCACTAAAAAAAATTAAGGATGACCTGAATTGAGAAAGGATGACCTGAATGGAGACATTTAAGACTGAACAGAACAAGACAGGCAACAATTTGCTTGCTGTTTTAGGAGAGCTTTTAGATTGCCAGGGTAGATTAACCTCATTTAAATATACTTGACTTGCATATTTTGAATTTATTTTTCATTGGAGTATTCACAACGACAGGGAAAACTATCGTGGAGCGTTTGTCAGAGATTAAATATCACAAAAGGTGGGGTAATGTGAAGAAAGTAATTTGTAAGATTCTCTAGAATGGCACTTCAATGAGATATGCTGAGATTTTTCTGTTAATCTAGGGATAAATTTTTTTTTTGAAAGGCTACTGTATGCCCAATACCCTATAGGGGAAAGAATAAAAAAAATTTGCAATAAATAGAAAAGAAAATAGATTAATGGGAAAAATTAACAGGAGTAAGGGAAGGCTTGATAGAGCTACACTTTAAAAGAGGGCTAGGATTTGACTCCTTCCTTCCCTTGTTTCTTTTATAGCACTTCTAATGTTGTTGAAAACAGGATGAAATGACACATAGAACAGTGGTGCCAAAATCAAACAGGACTAGAACTCTGCAGTGTGCTATTTGACTTAGAAAACCAAAAATTAGCATTATCTATGTTATTTTGTTAAATTTTTAAATTTTCTTATTTTGTTAAATATTTCCCAGTTATATTTTATTCCGATGCAGGCAGCACTGGGAGACACCATTGTAGAAGACAAATGGGGCATCTTCTTTGTCCCTTTCTTCTAGGCAAAGTTTGGTATTTTAGTCAATTGTTTTTCAGTCGTGTGCAAATCTCTGTGAACCCATTTGAAGTTTTCTTAGCAGAGATACTGTAGTGGTTTGCCATTTCCTTCTCCAGCTCATATTATGAATGAGGAAACGGAGGCAAACAGGGTTAAGTGATGTGCTCAGGATCACATGGTTAGGAAAAGTTGTCTGAGGTCAGATTTGAACCAAGGAAGGTAAGGTCTCTCTGATTCTAGGACTGGCACTTTGCCCACTGTACGTAACCTAGCTGTCCAAACTTGGTACTACAGGTCAAAAATCTAATCCTGCATTTATATATTCTTTTTTAATCCCTGTGCAATGTGAAGGGAAGGAACTAACTCACCCCACCTCCACCCCAGGGAGAGATCACCATTGCTTAGCTTTGGAGAAGTGATGCAGTGGGCGTTTACAAAGGGAATTCAAGGGAATAGTGCCATAATGAATTAACTATCACCTATCATAGCCCTGAGCAGGTTTGGTACAAGATGAGAGGGAGATTGAGAATTCCCCAGAACACGATTTTTTTTTTAACTTTTAAATTTTTATTCTATATGGAGAGGATGCGAGAGCTGTGTCTGAATAATTGAAGGAAAGTCAGTGTTGGGGCATGCTTGGCTCCAATCGGCTCCAGTCTGGCAGCCTGTGCCCATCTGGCATAAGTATGAGAAATTGTTTGTCAAAGTGAACATAACAGTAAGTATTCCAAAAATCACTTCTCCATCTTTAGAATGTTTAAAACTGATCCCATTTTTTTTCAGGAGCAATTGGGTTTTGCAGTGGATAGAATCGGGAGGACCTGAGTTCAAATATGGCCTTAGACACTTACTAGCTGGGGGACAAGACCCTAGGCAAGTCACTTCATCCTGTTTGCCTCAGTTTCCTCATCTGTAAAATGAGCTGGAGAAGGAAGTGACAAACCACTCCAGCATTTTTGCCAACAAAACCCCGAATAGGGTCATGAAGAATTAGGACTGAAAAAATGACTGAACGATAACAAGAAAAAACTTCCCCGTCATGTGCCAGTTTGTCATGTAGACATCACCAATTACACTGGGGTCAACATGAATGGTCTCAACCTCTTGGAATAGCCAAGGTGTGTCTTGTCTCAGTTCCTGACTCAGCAAATATGGTGTATGATTTGTCTTTAACACAAGGAAGGAGAAAGTAAGCCAGGGTGAAGAGGGAAACTGGATTCTTAGACCAACATTATCTACACAAGAAAGTCTGAAGTTTGCAGATCATTCATCATACTAATGGCAGTGAGTTGGGGTTGTGAAGAGAACGTCGGACTTGGGATACAGAAGACCTAAGTTTGAATCTTGCCAAAGATACTAACCAAGTGGGGTGCTCCCGGACAATTCACTTAACCTCGGTCAATCTTAGTTTCCTCATCTGAAGATGTAAATCATTACAACGCCCACCCCTCAGGATTGTGAGGAACAGATCAAATCATATGTGTAAAATGTTCGGTAAACCTTTCAAGCTCTATATAAAATTTAGCTATTGTTATTAATACTAAATAGGTACACATCTATACCTACCATGTACATATGATTAGGGCAATTAATAAATGAAGATGAATCTATCAATCTACCCATCCTCATATAACAAAATAATTACCTCTTAATAAGCACTTATACTTTCAATCCTACTTCCATTTGACCAAACAGGCATCATTTTCAACTAGAATAAATCCTTATGAATTTGTTGATCAGAGAAAAGAAATCAGTTTTATTTGCAAAAAAAAAAAGTGCATTAACATGTGTCTATTGAGAGAACACTTCTTGGATGTCCTAAACATCTGAGGTATTTTAGCTGAAAGGTATCTTGTCTCAGTGGGAAGAACCCTGGGAATGGGGTCAGAGGACTCTGGTTCAAATTTTGGTTTTGCCAATAACTATCAGTTCTTCATCTGTAAAATGAGGAGCCTGGATTATCAATCAATCAACAAGCATTTATCGAACACCCACCATGTGCCAGGTACTGTGAGAAGTGGGGAATGAAATACATTGAATGAAAAAAAATCCCTCCTCTCAAAGAACTTGCTTTCTAAACATAAAAGTAAACATGGAATAAATATCAAGAGAATTAATACAAAGTATTGAAATACATCCCTATTGGATCATGACTTTGTCATGGCAGAGGGGCTTGCATAGCTCTATGAACCTACGCAGGGTAACCCAAGATGGTCAGGTCATAGTGGTGGGTTCTGACAAAAGGTGATTCCCCTGAAGAAGGAAATGGCAAGCCACTCTGGTATCTTTGCAAGAAAACCCCATGGACAGAGGTCCACGCTGTTCATGAAAAGTCAGACACAACTAAATGACTGAACAACAAAATTCGAAATACAAGGAAGTTTGGAAGGAAGGGACTAGAAGTTGACAGGATTGGAGGAAAGGTTTCCTGGAGAAGATGGTGCTATGTCTTATAGGAAGAAAGAGATTCCAAGAGGAAGAGGTGAGAAAGAAGTCGATTTAAGGCATGGGAGACCATGCCAAAGACCAGGCCAAAGGCACAGAGAGAAGGCCAAACTGACTGATTTGAAGAGTGAAGAAGAGGGAGTAAGGCTCAGTAAGGCTGGAAAGACAGGTTGGGGCAATGCTGTGAAGGGCTTCAAAAACTAAGCAATTTATATTTTATCCTAGAAATAATAGGGAGTCACTGGAGTTGATTGAATAGAGAAGTGACTGGGTTGGACCTGTGGTTAAGGAAAATAACTTTGGTAGGTGTATACACAATAATCTGGAGTGATGTGAATCTCAAGGATGTCAGAAGACTGGTGAATGGTGATGAGTGCCTGAACTAAGGTTGTACCTGTGTGAATAGAGAGAAAGGATAGGATGTTGTAGAGCTAGAAAAAGCAAGATATCCCAGTTGTTTAGGAGGAGTCAAAGATAATGTCAAAAATACGGTCCCAGGAGATTGAAAGAATGTTGGTGTCTTTCACAGAAATAGGCAAGTTTGTAAGAGAAAAGGTTTTAGGAGTTCAGTGTTAGAAATACTGAGTTTGAGATATTTTCAGGACCTCTAACTTGAAATGTTCACGTGGTGATGCAGAAATAAATCCCAGGGGAGGGAGTGAGATTGGATAGCTTAGAAATGGTAGTTAATAAATCCATGGAAGCTGATGAGACTACAGAGAATACAGAAAGGGGCTTAGGAAAGAACCCTGGGGGGGGGTCTACCATTAGGGGGGCTGATAAGGATGATGAGCCAGCAAATGAGGTGGAAGAACCAGGAGAGAGTGATCACACAGAAACCTAGAGAGGAGAGAATGTCTAGGAGAGGGTGTTCAATAGTTCAAATATGGCAGACAGGTAGAGAAGTATGAGGACTGAGAACAGACCACCAAGTTTGGTGATTAAGAAATCATTGATAATTTTGGAAAGAGATGTTTCAGTTGAGTTGAGGTCAGAAGCCATATTACAAAGGGCTGAAGAGTGAGGAGTGGGGACCACGAATGAAGACAGCTTTCTTTTGGTTATCCACGGAAAAAAGAGAGAGGTATAAAACAATAGCTGGCCGGAAAATTAGAGACTAGAGAAATTGTTTTTTAAGGGATGTAGTAGGGAAGGAACTAATACATAGAGTTTGAAAATTCTAGAGAAAGAGGGAACAATTGAGGTTGCAATTTCCTGGAGGAGATGAGAGAAAGGATTAAGCATGTATGTAGAGGAATTTGACTTGGGCAAGAAGGGCTGCCCCTTTATTAGAGATTGGGGGAAAGGAAGAAAGAGCTGGGGATGACATCCAGGTGTCTGAGAAAAAGAAAAAGAGAGAAGAGGTAACTTAAGTAATATAGCCTCAATTTTCTTGGTATAGAAAGAGGCAATGTCCTCCCCAGAAAGAGGGAGAGGGAGAAGTGTGGGACACTTGAGGAGGGAAGTGGTTTAGAATGACTTCTGTGGGCAATGAAACTGGGAGTCCGTTAAGGAGAAGTGAAAGGACTGGATTGCTGTGACGAGTGCCCAGCTGAAGTTGCATAATGTGATTTTAGGAGGATCCTGTCAAGGCAGCTGTTACTTCCTCCATCTCCAAGGAGGAAGCGAATGGTGGGAACAATCCAGTGATGAGCAGCCAATAGCACAAGTGGGTGAGGGATTTAAGAGCTAAAGCTAGTGCAGAGGTAAAATGGCTTATAATTGGAATAGAAATAGGAGATAGACTGGAAAAAGAAAAGTAGAGAAAGAGTAGGATTGATGGTCTGAGAAAACTACTAAGGGAGGGCTGAGTCACAGGCAGATGTGGAATGATGGTTGGTTGTGGTCAGATAGAAGAATATCAGAGTTTTACATTAAAGAAGTGAAACACTAACAGGTAATGGTGAGAAGTTCAACGTGGGACCCTCTTTACATGTGACTAATTTGGAATGTAGGTCAAGGAGGCTGAGGAAATGATAGGGAGTTGGAAGAACCATCATCTGACCCTGAGCAAAGACCATGGAACTGAATTGACTTTCACCTCCATCACCTCTACTGAGAATGTACAAGAACTTCTTGATGAAAACACTGATCTTTTTTCGGTCCTCAATCTCTTGGGCGTCTCTACAACATCAGAAGGCGCTGACATTTTGTCCTCTCAATCTTTTTTCCTGACTTAGCACCAAGGTGTTACACTCTCATTTCTCCGCCTGCCTCTTCTGACTCCTCTCCTTCATGCTCAACCTTAAAAGCCTACATTTAATCTAAGACTTTGTTTAATTTTTCATTTTTTTCTTTATACTTTCTTCCTTGGTCATGTCTCACTGTTTTAATGATCAGTTCTATAGGATGATTTATCTACTTATCTATCTCCATTTCCCCCATTTTAACCTCATTCCTGAACTTCTGAACTTTCAAATTACTTACAACGTCACATGGGTAGATCTTCCTACCAGGAATCAAACCTCTGGACTGGACTTCCACAGAATGTGTTCCTCCCAATGCTGGGGGCATTAATCCACTTAAACCTGGGACTCTTTGCAGTAGCTGAGCTGTCCTGATAGGTGGGTGAGATATCACCTAATCATACCTAGTTGGCCCCAGACAATACATCTCATCCCATTTAGCCCTCCATTAACCTAGGCAATGAAGATATCTTACCATCTGCCCTGTTGATGCCTGAATACAACCTTCCCTTCTACTTTTTACTCTGGGAAAAAAAAATTCCAGATAAATACTACCATTCAGCGTCATTAGAGAGGGTTTGACAACTTCTCCTCTCCTATGGTTCCTTTCACAATCCTTTTGTCTGTCTGAATCACAACTCCCTTTCTTGCCCACGACTCCCCTTAGGTATTGTCTGCCTCTAAAAGAACAGAAACCCTTTGAGGGCAGGGATTGTCTCACTTTTGTGTTTGTGTCCCAGTACCTACTCCAGTACCTGGCATATAGCAGACACTTTAAGACTTAATTGAAATCTGCTCCTTTTCATTTCCCAGTTTCTGTTAATGGTACCACAGACTCAGATTCTCAGTCATTTTTGATTTGCCTGCTTCCCATAATCAGTTAGTTGAAGTTCCTTTCCATTATCATTGCTACCATGCTAGCTCAAACCCTCACCTAGAGCTTTCCAAGAGCCTCCGAACATCTCCCTGATTGCAATATCTTCTCTGCACTTCGTCCATTGTCAGGTTAATCTCTACAAAGGATGCTTCCCTGTTTCAAAAATCTTTAATGGTGCCTCATTGCCTACCAAATAAAGTCATAGACTTAATTGTATTAAGAGTCAGGGATTATATAGTGCAACTTTACTTCCCAGATGAAGAAATTAAGGCCTAAGGGGCCTAAATGACAAAATGACAAACACTGGATTTAAACCAGATTTTCTTATTTCAAACTTGTCATTCTATCTGCCAGGATGCCTTCTTAGCAGGGCATTTGAAGTCCTCGACATTGACTCCAAATCACCTTTCCAGTCTTATATCCCACTACTTTCCTACCTGATGATCTAGATAAAGGAGAATAAGCAATGTTTTCTGAAGACATACCATTATTTCCCCTCTATATACCATTGCTTGTGTTATTAGTTCTTCTACCAAGAATTTCTTCTCTCTTTCCCACTTCCAAGTCTTTCCCGATTCTCCCAGAAATGATCTTTCCCTTTTCTGAACTCAATAGCCCTTTTCCTTCTCTTACATATTTATTAAATTCTGCGTTGCATTACTATCGTTTTATGCATATGTAGTCTCCTCAATTAGATGACAAACTTCCTTGAGGATGAACCCTATTTATTGTTGTATCCCCAAGTGCCTAGCAAAGTATCCTATACATAGTAGGCATTCAGTTAAGTGCTTTAAATCAAATTAAAAAGTATTTATTTATTAAACCCTACTGGGTTTAATAAGAGCCAAAAGGCCCGTGAAAAAAACATAAAGTCTTCTCTCTCAAGTCACAGAAGCTGATTTCTAATCTGCCCCCAAAAGATAATTCTAGAAAAAACCATTTTGTACAAAAAAGCCAATACCTTACACTTTGTAAAGCTCATTATGGTTTTCAAAGTGCTTTCTCAAACATTATCTCATTTATTCTAACAACCTTGGGAGGTAAGGAAACATGGCAAGCCGATCTACAATGATGTCTGAATGCCAGCCTCCTGGGGTGAGTCACTGTCTGTTCTGATTGGCATTGCCTGAAACACCATGCCTCAAACTGCTACTCTTAATGTAATTAAAACCATAAAAAGGCATGAAGCTATTTCTACCGGTAATAAACAATATTCCTTTAAAGCTATGGCAAAGGATATATTATTTTGTTTACTGTTAGATGTAGGAGATGGCATTTTTTAAACGTGTTAAATCTTTCTAATTCACACCAGATGGAGCCAGATTCATTTCGATACACCCCAGAAAGCCGATAATGGTTATTAGTGCAAAATAGTGTATGATTTAAAACAACTGCCAGCTCTCCAATGACTAAGATACTCTTTTTCTTTAATAAAAGATACAGGCTAACTGGTAAACTGAATCCATTTTTCTGAGGCATTGCAATTCAGACTATCATGGTTTAGAGTTGGCCTTAGAGCTAGGAATATCTGGGTTTGAGTTCAGCCTTAGACACATATTGGATGTTTGATCTTGGGAAAGTAAGTCCTTTAACTTCTTAATGCAGTAGGCAAGTTTTTTTTTTTTTAACTTTTCTTACTTTTAAATTTTTAAAATAATTTATGGAATAAAACAAGCATTTCCATAACATGGTACAATAAAGATGTTTGCACACGAAATTGCAAATCTATATACAACTTGCTATATTTCTTTCCAATGTGTGACAAAATTATCATTTAAATTTTTTTTTTCCTTCACCTGCAGATGGCTTCCACTGGACCCAAAGTGGCATGTGTGTGTGCGCGCGCGTGCGCGCGCACACACACACACACACACACACACACACACACACACCGTAGGCAACTCTACATGACTATAAATTACAGACCTTACCTTACAGTTTCCTCATCCTTGAATTTCTTCTAACAATGAAATGGGCAGTTTTAGGCCCAATCCCCTACTTGTTTATTACTGAACCATTGACTATTTACATTTGAAACAAAGCATTTAAGTAGTTAAAAAAAGTTCTATGTTAAAAAGGCGGCTCAGTGGATGGTGTCAGATCTGGAACCAAGAAGACCGGAGTTTAAATCTGGCCTCAGACACTTACTGATTGTGTGACTGGTCAAGTCCCTTAATTCCTTTTGCCTCAGTTTCCTCATCTGAAAAATAAGCTGAAGAAGAAAATGGCAAACCACTCCAGTATCTTTGTCAATAAAACCCTAAAATGGGTCAACTGAAATAAGACTCAACAATAACATTAAGGTAAAGAAGCTGTTCGTAATTTTGACTTAACTAATTGTAGTTTCAGGTTAAGATCTAAGATGTTAGTCAGTTATAAAGGGATCTACCTGCATTCATTATTTCTAGATAGAAGTTATGAAGGACCTGTGATTTCACCAGTTTAGAGAACTCTCTCCTCCACTCAGGAAGCTGCTTAGGGGTTATGATTTACCATAGCCAATGTTGTAGGATGTAATTTGAACCAGGCTTTCCTTACAAGCCCAGCACTACGCCCTGGGCTGCTTTCAGGGATCTATAGTTATATTTTTTCTGGTCAAAGGATATTGCAAGTTGCATATTGACTTTTTTCTGGTTGAAGGATACGAACAGTTTTCAAAAGAAGAAATCAAAGCTATCAATAGTCACATAAAGTGCTCTTAATCAGTACTGATTAGAGAAATGCAAATAAAAACAACTCTGAGATACCACCTCACACCTACCAGATTGGCTAACATGACAAAGAAGAAAAATGATAAATACGGGAAGGGATGTGGAAAAATAGGTACAATAATGCATGGTTGGTGGAGCTGTGCACTGGCCAGCTATTCTGGAGAAATGTTTGAAACTATATCCAAAGGGCTATAAAACTGTGTACACTTTTTAACCCAATACCACTACTAGGGCTGCATCCCAGACACAGAAGTACTATATACAAAAGTATTTATAGTCGCTTTTTTTTTTTTTAGCAGCTCTTTGTTATGGCAAAGAACTGGAAATTCCATTAAGTAGGTAATGGCTGAACAAGTTGTGGTTTATGACTGTGATGGAATCCTATTGTGCTGTAAGAAATGATAAGCAGGATGGTTTCAGAAAAACCTGAAAAGTCTTACATGAACTGATGCAAAGAGAAGTGAGCACAAGCAGATCACTGGAGACAGTCATAGCAATATCATACAACGATACAACTGTGAATGACTTATCTACTCTGATCAATTCAGTGATCCAAGATGATTCCAAGGACTCATGATGAAAAATGTTATCCACCTTCAGAGAGAACTGATCAATCACTTTCCTTCATGATTTTATTTTTTTACAACTACGCTAATATTGAAAATGTTTTGCATACCTTCACCATGTATAATTTATATTATATTGCTTGCCTTCTCAATGAATGGGGATGGGGTAGGAATGGGGGAGAGAATTTGGAACTCAAAATTTTTTTAAAAAGCAATGTTAAATAAATAAAGGTTTTTTTTTTAAAGGCCTTTTCCCTGTGGTTTGTCTCTTTGGCCTTTATTCACAACTCTGGCCCTTGGTATTGGGGGATCCCAGACGAAACTAGGATCTATTAAACAACAAACATTTATTAAGAAACTTTTATATGTCAGGCACTGGGGATATTAAGAATGAGATCTCTTTCTGCCAACTTAGTCTACAACCTGGCTCTCACTGAGCTCTATATTCTTTTAGTGCTGGATTTTCTGCTTTTCTAGCACTGCTCGGTGTCATTTCCATGCCATTATTAGGCAGGGCAGTGTCTTTGGTGAAAGTTGACACTTATTTCTGAAAAATAAAGGAAAATTGAAGTTGCATGGTCACCCTCCTCGAAAACATGAGACTATTACAATGAAAGCTTTATCCTAAGAGAACTATCCTGGAACAAAACATCTCTGACATTTCTGGTTTTTTGGAATGAGCCCCCTCTTTGATATTTAGTTTGAGGTACAGGTGGGGTTTGACACTCTAGTGGCTCACTATTACCTCCAGCATAGCATATAATATCCTCTAGCTTTTAAAGCCTTTTGTGTCAGGCAAGGGATACAAAGAAAGGCAAAAATTAGGCAAATATGAGGAATTCAGAGAAATAGGGAAAGGTTTCTATGAAGTGCCTTGACCAAAGGGTAGGACGAGGCACTTGCCAACTGCTCTGCCCATCCTTTCCCCTCCACAAAGGCCACTGGTCCAGAGTCAAAGACCCTCCTGCCCTCCTTCGCCCCTATTATCTTCTCTACCTTGAAGAGTGCCCTGGGGTAGAGCTGACACAATCTCATCCCTCTATGACTAGCCAGGCCTTAAGTCTTCAGATTCCTGGACTAAGGACTTGTAATGTCTTACTATCCTAAGCTACCTACGGTCCCTCCCCCCACACCTCCTTTCCATTCCTTATTCAGGGATGAATAATCAAATTGCCCTCATCATTGATAAAGTGAAGACACACCAGTCAGAATCTCCAGCTTTCTCCCTCCTTTATCTTATACCCATTCGTCAGTCCAACACCTCTTGGGTCTGGAACCCCTTCTATTACTCACAGACTATCAGACCTATGCCTTCCTGTTCATATAAACTTTGTATTGAGATCTCCATGTACATGTTTCCTTTCAAAAGAGCATAAGCAACTTGAGGGAAGTTCCCTGGTGTGTAGCAGCAGCTTTACACATGCTTATGGAATGGAGGTTAAAAACAAGCAGAACCAAGAGAATAAGAAATAAAATGAGATCACTAAAAGGAAGCTGAATTGAGAAATGGAAAACACAACCAAAGTCCTAGAGAAGATAATGAAATAACTTCTTGCCTCATGATGGGCTCCATGGACTTAGGCTGTGAGTATGAACCTGATGGTTTTACTTGTTTGTCACAAATGAGGGCTCAGTCTGAAGAGACTGGTGGAAAATGACTGAAGACAAAAAGTATTAATGGGATGTTTTTAAGAAAAATGTCAGCAAAGCCAAAGATCTTTACCTTTTTAATGGACCTGAAATCACATCTCCCTTCTTCTAGTATTTAATTAAATAAAAATGAAATAAAGATGATTAGATCTAAGCTTGTTTTTACCAACAAGATATTCCTTCTGGAACCCCCCCCCCAAAAAATGAACTAAATAAACTATATCATTTTTCTTTATTTTTAAAATAGAAGATACATACATCTAGAAGAAAATATGCCCTCTGAAGTCGGTCTTTTGAGCACTTTTACATTACCTAGTATTACCATGCAAACATGAGCTTCATACAGGTGTCTTTCACTTAGTAGAAAACCTATTCTCAAGGAATTTTAGGTCAAGTCAAAACTTCATTCTAAAGAACAGTGTAATGTATTTTCAAATGTGTAATGCAAGTCAACATAAAAATGGGATTCATTAAATAAAATTTAAAAGTATTTTTGTGGAACTCATCTATTAAGTGGGGGAAACTCATACATATTACATGATGATGAAATTGGACAGTATTATTCCAGTCATGTGCTGGTTTATTTCTGCTTCTGACAGCTGTGTCTGTGATTCATTTCTTTCAGTCTGTTTTACCACTAAAACCACCTAGGAGCTTGGCTAGAGTATCTTGTAATAAAAGCCTACTTGTGACTGGAGGGATTTCATTTAATTCACTTCTTTCTAACACCTGCAGCCTCCAATCTTTGTTGCCTAAACCCAGAGCCTGACAGAGGGGCATACACAGGGTTTTAATTTGGCACAGAGTGGAGTGCTTTCTGAGATTGCCACTGGAGAGACAATTGGCACTGGAGAGCTTTGGGATCCGACAGTTTTATGTACTCCTCTTTGAACAACCCCCCAAAATAAAATGAAATAAACGTGACAAAAACTGATTTTGTATCCTGAATGTAAAACATTTCATTCTAGTTTAGAAAAATAGAAGTTAGAGATGTCTGAAAATAGCTGGAGTGGGTGTTAAGCTAACATATCTCATGTCAAAGCTTATTAATAAAACTGACATTTAATACCAGCTATTTATTATGCTGGATGCTTGCTCTATCCAATTTATTTATTACAAAATAAAATTCATTGTAAAATGGGTCTTTTTTGGATTTTACTCAAAGTAGGCTGTGATTTTACAGTAAAATTTGGATTCAGTGAAAAGGCCACACTTCAGGATTCAGAAGGTCACATGTGGCCCCTGATCTAGTTGGTCAAGTCAGAAAAGATACTGCTGTCACTAGTCCTTTGTGTATATTCTTTTATTAACTAGAAAACATTTGGAAGCAAACAACATATATATTTATCCCCAAGTGGAAGTAGTTTGATCTTGTTGCCTTTTTCAAGGTTAAGGTTTACTACTCAATTAAGAATTTGAGCTTTTTACATCTTTTTCATTTCCCCCTTTGGTGACTTTATATCCTGAGGAGGGCAAATGGTTATTTAGACAAATGAAGTAAATTTAAAAAGAGAAATAAAATAAAAAAAAATCTATACAGTATATCTAATAGTATGTTTTTTTAAAAAAAAATCAACACAATATAAATTACATTTAAATAATTTTATTGAGGGAATTTTTTGTAAAAAACATTCAGTCAATAATGACATTGAATTTTTTCATGATTATTGCACCATCTAGTGGTCTACTCTAAATTTGTATCAAGGTCTTATTACAGTCAGCAATAGAAAAACATTTTCAATATAAAACCTGTATAAATTATACCCAATATACTTTATACACATACAACAAAGATATATAAAAATAAATAGATTCTTGTAAAAAGTCTCATTCAGAGTTCTCATATCTGGAAATCCTGGCTCTGTAAGCCTAGAGATTTTCTAGTTTTACCACTCATTTCCAAATCTCTTTCTCACAACACTACATTTTTAAGGATGATTTTCCTTGCAAAGATTTTGTTGCAAGATCAGCTCTTTCTTTAAGAGCACTGGCTTCTTCAGCACTTTGGAGGGCCTGTGCATTCCTCAGTAAGAAGTGGCTAATAAAAAGCTTCAAACCTTCCCGCAACATTCCTAGCTTTGGGTTATCAGATACTCTGGGGAAAAAAGTGTAAAAACACGAGAATCAACAAAACTAGTTTCTTTTGTATATCTCCTGCCAAAAATAAAATATAAAATAAAAACAATCAAGGACTGAATACTGCAATAAAATCATCTAATAATACTAAATTTAGAACATTTTCCATACCAAACAACCTGTGGCAAAATAATTTTAATACCTACTTAAAATGAAGCTTCAAAAATCCCCCCAACTTTGCAGATGGAATCAACTGAATCAAAGAAAAGCCAAAGAACATTTCATTCTTCAAGTCATATTCTCCCCACATCTCATAATCGGATTACATACCTGCCAAAAATTGTGGTAAGTTCTTCAACTTCTGTTTCCATCAATAACATATACAATATTGTCCGTAAAAAGTGGACTCTAGGTTTGTTCAGTTCACTGAACTCAATTACCTAAGGTAATATTAATAATAATTAAAAAGACAATTAAAATCAATTCAAAATTTTAAATTAAATTCCAGATATGTATGTAATTGCAAAAGAAAAACAATGCTATTCTGAAAGAGGTTATTATTTTGTTTTATAAAATTATGAATCAGATAATAATATAATACTCCACTAACACATTTCTAATGAATCACTACCTCTGGTCATGAAGTGAGTGGCCAAATCTCCATGTTCTTCTTTACCAAAGAGGAGTGCCAAGTCTACTGCTACATCACTATAGACTTTATTTCACTATCCCTCTCCATTATAAAATTAAAAGTACAAACTTACAGCAAATTATAAATTAAAATAACAAAAATATGTAAAATTAGCAAATTAGCAAGCTTATGAGGACACTAAAGATAATCTAGTCCAATCCTGTCATTGTACAGGAAAACAAATAGCGCTCGAGAGGCTAAATAACTTGCCTAAAGTCACACAAGTGTGACAAATGGAAGAAGCAGGATTTGAATATAATTCCTTTGAATTCAAATCCAGAACACTCTCTAGTACTACTAACCACCATACTGTATCCACCACAATACCCATAAAACTCTTAATACATTAGACCAACATCTTAAAGTAAAGCCAGGAAAATAAACAAACCAAACACCACAGCTGAGATGTGTATCAGAATGTCAAAATTTAATGCTCAAACTGAAATAAGTAACTTTTAAGAGCCAACTCACAGAGCAGAAATAAGAATTAAAGTTTCCTTGAGCACACATCATACTTGAAGGAAAAACTGTAGCTTAGTAGCACACACAGACTACGTACTTCATAAGTATCTGATCACAGTCTTTTGGTACAGGGATTGATGAAAATCAAAACAACTTTGAGGTACCATATCATACCTATCAGATTGCCTAACATAACAAAACAGGAAAATGATAAATGCTGGAGATGTGGGAAAACTGGAACAATAATGCATTGTTGGTGGAGTTGTGAACTGATACAACCATTCTGGAGAGCAATTTGAAACTATGCCCAAAGGGCTATAAAAATGTGCATACTCTTTGACCAGCAATATCACTTCTTATAGCAGCTCATTTTTGTGGGGGCCAAGAATTAGAAATTAAAGGGATGCCCATTGACTGGGGAATGGCCAAACAAGCTGTGGCATATGAATGTAATGGAATACTTCTCTGTTACTTCAGAAAAACCTGGAAAGACTTATATGAAATGATACTGAGTGAAGTGAGCAGAACCAGGAGAACATTGTACACGTTTGTAACAACCACAATGTGCGATGACTAACTTTGATAGATATCTTTTCTTAGCAATGCAAGGACCTAAGACAACTCTAAAAGACTCATGATGAAAAATGCTGTCCACATCAAGAAAAAAGAACTATGAGTCTGAGGACAGACTGAAGCATACTATTTGCTCTTTTTGTTTGTTTTTTCTTTCTTGTGGTTTCTCTCACTGGATCTAATTCTTCTTTACAATATGACTAAAGTGAAAATAGGTTTAATATGAATGTATACATAGAGCCTATATAAAATTACAAACCGTCCTGACGTGAGGGGAGAAAAGAGATGGGAAAAAAATTCAGAACTGAAAATCTTATAAAAGTGAATGTTGAAAATTAAAAAGAAATGATGAAAAAAAAGGAGTGGAAACAACCATGTTATTAGGTCAGGTGCTGCAGGACTGAATTTCATAGCACTCAGGACAGGATTAAGTCCTGAACAAAGAAGGGTACATTTCTATGATGTGTCTGTAGGGTAGGAAAAGATCAGAAGATGGTTCACTTCCTCTCCCTTTGTGGCAGCTCTGCTTCTGGAGGGAGCGCTGTTTCATGGTTTCTCTCTTTCACACATCCCTCACCCTACATAGGCTCTCTAAAAAGTTAAGTTTTTCCACCTTTACAATGCTCCACAATTCTTCCTGCTCTGAAAAATAACAAGATTCTAAGATGGTTGTAGATTAGGTTCAACTTTTTCACTTGGTGGAGTGAAAAAGAGAAGCCACTTAAGTAACTCATTACTAGTAGAGATGCCAAAGAAGGAAATATTCCTCAGACACTCAAGATAGACTACCTAGCAGCTCAGAATATCGGTTGGAAAATTTCAGCTGGCTTCAAGGGATGAGATTATATCCCATTCTCAGTCAAGAACCCAGAAACACAAAACTTTCAAGACTGCCATCCTCTCCCCAGGAGGAAGCATGGCCCCAGTGGAAAGAGAAAGAGTTGAGTTCCAAATCCTGCTCTTGGCACTTTCTATGTTTGTGACCTGAGCAGGGAGTCACCCAACTTTACACTCTTTGAGGTAACTCCCAAGAAGCTACAGAGAAGGTGCCAACTTTCACTAGAAGCATAAACTTTCCCCCTCAGAGCTGCCTAGATCAGTGATGTCCCAGTTCCAGTTCTCTATGCCTGTCCCAATAGGCTAGATTTTTCTACTTCTCCAGCTGAGTCTCAGGAAATCAGGGCCACTGGTAAGGAGCCAAAGGTAATAGCCATGAAGATAATCTAGATAATAAGCAAGTCATAACCTCTGGCCCATTTCACTCAATATCATCTGCTAAGATTCAGAAAAGTCACAGTCTGAATGTTGTGGGTGGTTTGTAATTGGGATATACACAGACATCAGAGAAAAGTCACCTCTGGTGATGAACATCAGGGACTCTGATCCCAAACCCCATTTCCAGACCTAATGACAGAATTCCCTAGACACTAGCCTACCTCTATAAATTCACACTTTTAAAGTTTCCTTATTTTCTCCGAACACTGGCATATGTATATTTCTATCATTCCAAGGAAATATGGAAATTATCAACCTGAGAATTTACAATTACAACTCACACGTTAACACTAAATTCAGTAATATAAGCACTTACCCTAGGCTAGTAAAATACTTCTGAACATGCTTGAGTGTATGAGTGCATAGAATAAACTGACTATGTGGTCACTGGCTACACATATGGTGTCTGGTTTATTATAAAGAGCTATAACAAAATAGCAGAAGTCATTTAAAAAAGATTTATGTCTAAGCAAGATTATTTTAAAGGTTAATATTAATTTACTAACTAATTACAAACCTTGAAGATGGAAAGTGGAAGTGATTTTTTCTTCAGCAAGTGAGCCACCAACTGTACAAAATTAGAAAATGTAGTAGCTGACAAATTTTCTAAATCCCGAAATTTGTCCCATATACTGAACTGGAATGTCATCTACTCCAAATGAAAATAAAAATAAAGTCACAATGCAACACACAGGGAGAAGTAGGATAATATATATAATCATATAATATATATAATACAATGCCATTCTACTCTTTTCACATTAAAATAATGCTATCATAAAACATAATTTATGATTAAATATAATGTTTGTTGACATTTCAATGAAAAGCTCAGGAATGTGACCTTTACTATAACACTGTTCTTATAAAATGAAATATTTTAGTTAATAGCAAATTAAAATATATTTAATATTATTAAACATGTCAAGGCTTCTGAGGGCAAATATGCCAGTTTCTTAAGTGGCTAAGGATTCTTATAACAATTTTGTTCAAAATATAATTTACTCATTTAAAATAGACAGTAACTGAACTGAAATATGCAAAGTACTGCTTAAAGAAACTCTTTAGCAGAAGACATACAACTAGGTGATGTGAACTCAAATTATAACTTGGCTCTGAAATGAACCCCACCTGTGGTATAATTTATGTAGTATCTGGAGTTGGGAGTGTGGTGTAAAGTTAGGAAGAAAGATTGTTGAGGGGAAGGAGAAAAAAATATATCTGGTCAATAAGTAATTTTGACTAATACCTAAGTAGCTATAAAATATTCAACTTACCTGAAATCTCCTTTCATATTCACAAAATTTGCTAGCCAAATATGCATAAAAAGGATTATATATTTTTTCTTGTAAGCAACAATCTATGAGGACATGAACTATCTCTCTTTCTTGCTGGTCCTTGAGTCCAAGCCTGCAAATAAGAAATAGCAATAACTTAGAAATCATTTAACTTTCAAAATTCTACCTGTTTTAAGACAGGGAACTATTTATTTATATATAAGTAAAAGAGAATGAAATCTATTTGAAATAAATTTCAGAAGTCAGAAGCCACTGCTATCTGTATGACCAACAGACAAAATCTTTTCACTTTTCTTAGCCTCAGTGGAGGTTAGAGATGTCTAAGGTCTCTCCTAGCTCAAAATTCAATGACTTTATGAATTGAGTAAGGCCCAATCAATGCTGATATAAAATCATCAGAAATCTTGAAGCCATGGGGAAGAACTTCCTTCATTTCTTCTCAGTTAAAAAAAATACATTAAAGATTTTCTACTCACACAACTAATATTTGTTTTTCTTTTTCTACCTCTACCTGAATATTACAACTAGATCATTTGACATCAATACAGATCGCTGATAAATTAACACTAATTATTTTGTGCCAATAGTTTACTTTTTAATATGCAAGGCAAAAACAGCTAGTGGTGCAAAGTCCAAAGAAAGGAATTTGTTTAATACTTGAATGAAACCAGAAGACATAAGGAAGTTGTGGCTAAATAGAAAGATTAATCATGGAGGTATCCTACTTGGAGAGGCAAATAAAGAATTGGTTCCACATGCTCATAAGCAACAAGAAACATCATCTTATGTGACACTTGGTTATCCTGTCTTGCAGTACTTATGAACATGGGATCATCACAGATATACAGCTAGAAGGAATCCAGATGCCAAAGTCCAAGGGAAGTCCAAGTCACTCAGGTATTAAACAACAGAGGTGACATTTGAACTCAGATCCTCTGATTCCAGAGCCAATACTTATTCTACCATGATGTCTCCCAGAAGCATAAAGATCACAATGAAAATATCTTCGGTTTATATGCCAACATCAGTGGCTGAGGATAAAGATAAATCCTATGAAGAATTTAACAAGATTTTGGAGACCAAGCCAACATATATACTTTGATCTTTGGTAACTCTGATGCAAAGGTATGGATATAGAACAAGACAGTAAGAAATATGAGAGAAAAAGTAGTTTGGAATTAAGAAACAAAAAAGGCTAAAGGATTACAGACTAATCAGAAGCTTCATGCTTGTGTAGCATTTAGTTCTTAAGAAGAAGAGAACAGGAAGGCACTAGAAATGGCAAGCACCAAATGTCTCAAGAGAACAAAAACTAATTCAATAGACAGAAAATGTATTGTTATTAGTGCTGGAGTGGTTTTAAAATCAGCTGTCTGTATGTAATCAAACTATCCACTAGTTAGGGTAAAAGGAAAAAGGAACACCAAAATAGTAGAGAGTATAAAGATGAGTAGAACTCTGTCATCAATTATAATAACAGCTTTAGCCTGACTTATTCAAACCCTGAAAAACAAGAAATGGAAAAAGTAAACAACCCTGACTCAGTTTACACCATTTTGAACAGAAGTTTAATGGATGTAGGACTAGAAAAGGAATAGAAAAGAACTCAGAAATAGCTTCCACAAACAAAGCACCTAATCTCTTTGCCAAGACAAGGGCAAGACATGGCAGCCAAGGGCAGTACTAGCTTCAGGGCACAAAACCACTGTTAAAATGTGGAGCATTAGAAAGTTTTGCCCCAGGAAACAGGTAGAGACAGTGAAGATTAAAGCCAAGTCTTTGGATAGTTTGGCTTTGTATCGACTGCATTAGGCACAAGAATATTACAGGGCCGCTCAAGAGCCTGGTTTAACAATGCACAAAGGAAAAAAAAGCCACAGAGAAACACAATCTCCTGACAGATTATGATGTACAGCAGGCGAGGAAGTCAGTCCACTGAGTTATTAGTCTGCCAGTACATATATTGTGGATAGAAGTCTAAGTGGACAATAAGCTAAAAACTGTGCAGCATCTACAATGATCACAAGCTGCTTCCATATGACACATACACATGTATACACCCACATATGAGCATAAACATATCTTTCAAACAGGAATACTGTCTAGGTAATGATACCTGGCTGACAGGCAGCTTATTGTATTAAAGAGCCGTTAGGCCTAAGACCTGGGCTCCTGTTAGCCATATGACTGAAATAGATACAGTGGTCATGTGGCAGAGCAAGAAGTAACCAACCAGTAAATGGCTTGTGTGAAACATGGTTTGCTTCTGATGTACAGGAAACTGAGGAAGACCTGTGGCTTACCAGTTGAACCCCTGTAGTGAATATATGGGACAATATAAGCAAGAGTCACACAGGACAGGCAGTATCATTCGATGATATCCCAGATCCATCCGAGTGAGAGCTGTACCGCACGGGTGTACTACTTGACCGCTCTAAGCCTCTGTACAATAAGGACAGAGCCCATGGCATCCACCTCATAGCCTTCTTGGAAGGCTCAATGAGACAACTTATCTAAAATGTTTTGCCTACATACCAGTTATTATCATGATGGTTCTAAATCAGGGAACATCCTCTGATTCACCAGTGCTGCACTGGGACCTAGAAACGTTACAAGACCTAGGAGGGGGGTGACTCCAACAACAGAGGGCATTCATACATCACTCTACGGTTATTATCTTGTTTAAACTCTACCACAGTCCTTGGAGGCAGGCGCTGTTACTGTTATTCTCCTTTTACAGCTGAAGAAACTGAGGCAAACCGAGGTAAAATGAGTACCTTCTGCTTTATGTAACAGAAAGCACCAGAGTCGGGGAAGTGAACCTTGTACCTCTAAATAAAAAACTCAAACAGCAGATTCCTCCATGAACTGAAGAGTTTTCTACTAAACTTCACTGAGAGGAGAAGGACAATGGCTAAAAAGGTGCAGAACTGAGGTATTTAGTTTTTACAAAAAGGAGGAAAGTAGCAGTGCAAAATTTCCAAAGTAACGGGTCTATCCAACCTATTAAACCATCCAGATCCAAGTATTATATAATTCATGTCTGGATTAAATGTTTTTACTACAAGCTCATCCTCAGCCAAAAATTCAAATATGTTTGATATATACAGTACCAAGTCTTAAGACAATAAAAGAGGACCAGTGCACTTTAACAAATATTTATTCTTTCTCCTGATCATTTTCCCCTTAATTAAAAAGAAGGAAAAGGAAATGAAAACCTACATAATATTATAGTTAAGCAAAGCAAATTTCCTCGACCCATGAACTTTAGTAACATTTTTAGTTTGACAATCAGAAACGACCACTAATTCTTTGATTTAGCTCTAGTTGGAGACAAAAAAAGTCAAATTACAAAAGAACCTTGAAAATTCCTATGTGTACTTACTTTAGAAGCTTTTCAAATGCATCCAAAAAATCTTCACTAATCATCAACGTACAAAAAATATTTCTTCTGATATCAGTGTTCATTCTTTGCTTTCGGGCAAGCTCTAGTATCTTTGAGCTAACCTTGAAAGAAGAAAAAATAAGCCAGGGTTAATAAGTATATCTTAACAAAGACTTTTTTTGTCTCATCAGGCTCTAATTAAAAATCTTGGAGTTTATGTATACTTTGGATTATGGAAGCTTCTAAAATTTAAGTCTCTAGCAAAAAAAAAAAAACCAAAACCAACTCCAATTTTTTTTTTTTTGCATCTTGACCCCAAAATAAAGTGTAAGAAAATCAAACAACTCCAACCATCCTTCTGTTACAGAGTTTAAAAGTTAAATTTTGGGTTACGTAGACATAACTAATGCAGCTAGCAAAAAAACCCTAGTACTAGCAGGTACTCAACATTTTGCTTAACTGAACTGCTGATCAGTCTTACAAAACAATTTAGTCTTACAAATGAAACCTTTCAATAGAGAAAGAGATAATTATTTAATTGACAGTATTTTAAAAATGAGAAGAAATAGGAAAAGACTTAGAGAAAACAGTAGGAATAGAGGAGCATCATGCCTAACTGAGGAGAACTTAAATGCTAGCAGTACAGTTTAGTTTATGTGAATCATGAAAACAATGTTCTAAAATAAAGGTTTTTAAAGCATTTGCATTACTAAAAGACCTCTTTTAAGACTCAAAACTGCTTATTCAGATCAGTATTACATTTCTGCCTATGTCACCTACTTTAACTTCTTTAACTATAATCATTAAGGTCCCTTCCAACAGTAACCTTCTAGTACAATGAAAACTTGCATATTTATAGGAAGCATATTTCATAATAAAAAAAAAATGGTCACTGTGTGACTTTCCAGTTGGAATTAGAGAGTTTTCTTTCAATTTTTGAAAAGTGTGTATTTGTGTAATCTCATTCATTCAAGAATTGTTAAGGACGGGAGATAAAAGGTGTACAGGTCACCCATTCTTTAAAAAGGTTAAATTTTAGAGGAAATGTAAATACAAGAGCATAATAAGAATGAAATTCAAGTAAGAACTGTTATTATTAGTGTAGTTTACCGTTCCTTTAAGTTGTTTCTGCTGGCTATGAGTGTTGCTGTCAATCATTGGGGCTCCACTCCATGATGACCCTACAATCCACCACCTGCCGATCTGTTCTGCATTCAAAAGGCTTTCCCAGGAGACCCGAAGTTGAGTTTCTTTACCAGAACCACTGTTTCGAATCTATTTTAAAAATGAAACAATTTTCACTGCAGTTTTTTTACTTGGTTTATACTCCATATTAACATTTAGATAGTTCCTAGTAATTCATGGACAGTTACTTCAGGGACATTTAAAAATGATAGCATTTGGGGACCAATTAACTACATTTAATTTCATCATGGTAGTGAACATCATGTATGTGCATAGATTACATTCCAATCCTACACCCTTTATTCTATTTGGAATATCTATTTTAATTTGATGACTTTAGTCTACTTTGCTAGAACTTTTCAGTACTAGGTTTACTTGTATATTTTTCACTTAATTCTCACAGAAGAATTAAGAACATACCATTAACTCAAACATAGAAGTGAGTCTTAGTAAGGAATCCAACTTTCCCACTAGTAATCAGATTTTCATTTCCAACTTCTCTAGTGATGCCAGAGTTCATGTTCTGCAACCCTGTATTTCTTCTCTTTAAGAGATTAAGGTTATAAAATCAAGCTTCTCTGAGGTCTCTGTATCATCACAAGAGGAAACCTTAAATCCAGTGATACTACATGAATGTGAATATCTGTCATTGTGTATTCATTCAAGGTTGGTTTATAGGAGAGGTTCTAAAACATTTTTTTGTGTTATATATACCTTTGGCAGCCTGGTGGAGCTTATGGAACCCTTCCCAGAATAATAATTTTAAATGCATTAAAAAAATCCCCACACAGGATTACAAAGGAAACCAATTATACTAAAATACAGTTGTCAAAATATTAAAGTAACAAGTTCACAAACACAAGGTATAAAAAGTCAGTGTTAGATTTCAGTACAGGCATTCTCAGCCTTTTCAGTCCGCTTTTGAAAACTCCACATTAAGTGGATCATACTAAGGAAGGCTTGAAGTTTGGCCTCAAAGCCCCCTTTGGAGTTACTATTAAGAGTGAGGAGTAGAAATAGTGCTTGAAGGAGTTCCCAGATCACTGGAAAGTCAGCATGATGTAGTGGTAAGGGCATTACCCTTAGAGCCAAAGGATGTGGGTTCAAACCTGGACTTCATTATTCACTGCTTGTGTGACCTTGAAAAAGTCACTTCATTTTTCTGGACTTCAGTTTCCTTATTTGTAAAAGGAGAATTTTGGACTCTGTGACCTCTCAGGTCCTTTTCAGGCCTTATTACTATCTAGGATTCAAGCTCTAGAGAAAATTAGTTATAGTAAATCATGTGAGGGTATTGGTTATTAGTTTACCCGAGTCATCCTGATGAGGATCAGGCTACTGGACCCAGATGGCTCAGGAGAAGAAAGTGAGGTTGATGACCTTGCACAGCCCTCCCTCACTCAAATCAAAGTCAAGTGCAAGTCATGTCATCATCTGGATGTCAAAGTCTTCTTCGAGAACGAAGGACAAACACAACAGTTTACCCCTACTCCCGATTCTCTGGTTATAATTTATAATTTAATGCAGAAACGGAATGGAAATGGAAACTGTTTATCTTACACAAAGGGATGTTGGATTCATTTTTCCATGGAAAGCCAAATATTAACAAAGCAGAACAATTAGCCAAATCTTACAAAGCGTATCACTGGCTAGTCTGAAACCATGCCTCCAGATATGGTAAGAGCATAAAAGTAAAACTTTTTTTTTAAACCCTTAACAGCCTTATTCAAAGGTGACCTTACTTAAAACCATAAAATGAACTGCCTGAAAAGCAGAATAAATAAGACCTGAATTTATGAATTTTCCAATTTGTCTTCAGATATAAAACATATAAAAGGCAGTTTCTCCAGTAGTATGCTTGATTACATCAGCTTATTCTTTGTGTTTATAAGAGTTTACCCTAATTGGCGGCTACACTGCCTAATTAATCAGTACACAAACGACACCTTTGTTATACCAAGCACAGATCACATATATTTGGTAAAGACTCATTATATAAAAATAAATGTCAAAACTCTTTCAAGACTTATATTACTATTTAAGTTTTAGAGGCTTTTTTGCCTAAATATAAGTATGTTTTGCTTACTTAATTAGACCTGAGAGCTATACTAACAATAGGGGGAACCATTTTATAATAGCTAATTTATACTGCTGTGTTGTCTGATTAAGGGATTCTTAACCTAGGATCTGTGAACTTATTTTTTGAACAATCTGTTAACTATTTCAATATAGTTAATTTCTTTTATATAATCCTATGTTAATTTACTTTATGCATTTAAAGACATTATTTAGAGAAGAGGTTCCCCAGGTTTTACCAGATTACTAAGGGTACATGTCACAAAAAAGGTTAAGAACCCCTGCTCTAAATAATTAAGAGATTTCTAAAATGGTTATGAAACTATTTAATCCTGGGATGATGCCAATTCTTAGTGAATTTAACATTTTTTGAGGTTTTTGGTTAGAGTTTGACTACCCTATGTTTGACTCAACCATTAGTTCACTGGTATTTGTGTTGAATGTATTAGTAATATTGTAGCAATAAAAATACATAAATATTTGAAGGATCTGTAGGGAATTCTCTTGTAATAGTTCTCTCTATCAATGAAGATCACAGCTTGTCAATAATTTCGTAGATTAAGACTTAGTGAGGTGCCTGAGGCACAGAGATATTAAGTAATTTGCTATAGTCACAAAGCTATTAAGTGTCAATGGCAGGATTTGAAGTTAAGTCTTGACTCCAAGTATAGTGCTTGCACATCTTATGCCACACTTTTCATATAAATAGTTTTTCTTACTGTGCAAAAAGGCTTTTGTCATCATTAAGGACACAAGAAACAGTATGACATGGTGGAGAGCTCTCCACAGTGAGGAAGACATATTGAAGTTCTGCTTTTGACACAGATCCTGAGTAAGTCACTAAACCACTTAGTACCCCCAGGCAATACTTGAAAATCATAAGGTTTGTACTGGTAGAAGAAACTGCCTCTCTGGAAGTTCCCTGTATCAATTAAATCATAGGTTTGGTTAAAAATATTCATTCTTAAATTATGGAAACTCTAATGAGTTATTTTCTTCTTTTGAAAGTGAAATGCAAAACTCCTATAATACATATTCCATATATTATGCATGCCCTAAGAAATGTAGTGCTTTCAGACATCAATTAAATTATTTAGTAAAACTTTTAGAGTTAAAAGCAGAATAAAATCTAGAAGGCTTTCTCGAAAGCACAATTTAAGAGTATTCAGTCTTTCACCAGATTAAAAATGCCATCATTTCCCAAATTAGTAAAATTAAAGCCTCTGCTAAATAATGAACAAAAATAGAAAAAAAGCCATGATATAGATAAGTTTATACAGTTTTGTCACCACCATCCCAAAGGACTTCGACAATATTAACAGTAGACAATTCATGAGGCTCATACTCTCAATGCAGTTCTAAGAGTTAGCCTTATCTTGTATCTCATAAACTCTATATAGCACTCACAGCTTAGGGATAAAACCAAGGCATGATTGGAAAAATCAGTCTTTTTGTTTTCCTTTTGCTGTTCTCTCGTAATGTATGAAAATAAAGTTGCAAAATGGGGAGTTGATTTGTCTATTGCCCAATTACCTTCTTAATTAAAAAATAACACTGTGAAGGGAAGTTTTCTAACTAATGTTACATATTTGTTTATCCCTATAATCTCAAAAATCATATTAAATATGGTCAATAAAAATAAGCGGCACCATTTTGTTGAAGTTTAATTAGACTTCACTTAAACCACACTGTAAAGTGGTAGCCAAGGTAATGTCATTAAGCTCCAATATTAGTTCACTCAAGATTTTCTTAATACATGATGTTTAGAATGATTACTGCTATAAATACTATCAAAACAGATTAAACAGACCAGTCACTATAACTAGAGACCTGCAGTAGCCATACAATAACTCTTACTTGCACCTTATGAAATTTGGGTCAATTATTCGTTTCCTATCACCTGGTTTCTGAGTCTATATTAACATACTTCAATATTTTAAGCATGTCTAATTTCCTTATTGAGAACTACCTTGCCCAATGCAGAAAACTTCTGCACTTTACTGGACTTGTCTTTTACTTTCACTAAAACAAACAAACAAATAATACATCACAATGAACAATCTAATCTGGGGGAAATTATTTCTCACATTAGCAAAGCTGGTCCTCAGACCACACATACACATTCTCTTCAGGCTAATAAGTGAGCCTTTATAGCTTAATAGGACCTGCAATGGAATAGTTGAGAAGACATGGGGTCACCTCCATACCTATATGAAGCAGTAGGATTTTAGGAGTTTAGCTGACAAAGTAATCTAAAATGTAAATTAACGTTAAAAATTTGTTTTTACCAATGTTCTCTGTAGTTTTCTTAGTTTCTCCACAGGTTCAGGGTCGTAGCCTGGTATTTTGCGCATGTCATTATTCTTTAATGCCAACATAGTTTCAAGCATGAATCGAATCTTTAAAAAAGAAGAAATATTTAAAACTATAATGAAGAGTGCATTACTTAAATAGGCACAAAACATATCCGTGTATGCATATATATATATTGTGACTCATATTAATTCTTTTTTCTAGGTAAGAAACAAGGAATTTGCATGAACATAACCATTAATAATTGCTTTGAACTAGATTTCAAAATTCAAGTCAACATCATTAAATGTTAATAGGGTACGAAAGCCTTTCATTATGTAAACAAAGATTGTTGATCATGTTCCTTTATAGTCAGATTTAAAACTTCAGATTCACATTTATCTGTAGTCTGACAATTCTAAGGAGCTGGATGTTCCACATGTTAACCTAAACCTAAGTTATAAAATTAGCTGAAGTAAAGTTACATGAATTACCTATAGAAAATTAAATCTAATAGTTCACCAAAAGTTTGTTTGGTTTTTTGGCTAATTCTCATCAGATGTACTTCTCATGTTGTTAGTTATGTAATCATACCCTAGTTTGATCTTGGAACTTCTTGCCTACTCCACTGGCTTTGGTCTGGGCTTCACTGATCAGCTCCTTCAGGGACAAAGCATCATCTTTTCTCAAGGAAAAACCGACATTTTTCAGCATTAGGAGAATCAATTCAATGTCCTTTTCTGTGAAAGTTCCAATAAGCCTTTTTAGAATGTCAAAAATGAGTAGGGATTGTATCACATGGAAATTATATAGATGGGCTATTATGGCAAAGAGGTTGTCACATTCTTTTCCTTCACTACCAGTTTTGTATATCTCATCAAATTTCTTCACCACAGCTTCCAAAAAGTGAGCACCAACCTGAAAATAGACAGTTAGGGAGAAAAAAGCACATTAAAAAAATAAAGAGTAAAATTTTTCTGGTTCCTCTTTTGTTAATCTGATTTAAAATAATACTCCTCATGAACACATACAAAATACTTAACACAGAATAGTTATTTAGCAATAGAACAGCACAGAGCACCTTAATCTCTAGAGTACATCTGTACAGTGCCTTTTACAACACAGTTAATAACAAAAAAGTTTCTCAGCATCTGAAAGAGTAAAAGTATATGCAAAATATTTCTCTAAGATTCACTTTTTTTAAAAGACTGCATGATTTTCTTTTCTTTTTAAGATGGAAATTTTTTATTTTTTTATTAATTTTATTTTTAGTGTTCTACAATTACTACCATATAACTTGGATTATTTTTCCCCCTCCCTTCTTGAGACAGCATACAATTTTATATAGGTTCTATACATTCCTATTAAATACATTTTCACTATAGTCATGCTGTGTAGAAGAATTAAAATGAATGGGAGAAATCATATAACAAACCAAAATGTAATACAAAAGAAAATGGTCTGCTACATTCTGCGATTGAATTCCAAAGTTTTTTCTCTGGGTATGAAAGGCATTTTGCCTTAAATGACCATTGGGAATTTTTTTAAGTTCTTGCATTGCAATGAAGTTCCAAGTCTAGCAGAAAAAACTGTCGCATACTGTGGTTGTTGCTGTGTACAAAGTTCTCCTGTCATCATCAGATCATATTAAGTCTTTCCAGGCCTCCCTGAAGTCTTCCTGTTCATCATTTCTTATAGCACAATAGTATTCCATTGCCTTCATATGCCATAATTTATTCAGTCATTCCCCAATTGATGGGCATCCCTTTGATTTCCAGTTTTTGGCCATCACAAAGAGAGCTGCTATAAATACTTTTGTACATGTGGGACCATTTTTATGATCTCTTGGGGATACAGTCCTAGAAGTGATATTACTGGGTCAAAGGGTATGCATATTTTTGTAGCCCTTTGGACAGAGTTCCAAATTGCCCTCCAGAATGGTTGGATCAGCTCACAGCTCCACCAACAATGAATTAGTGCTCCAATTCTCCCACCTCTCCAACATTTATCATCTTCCTGCTCTGTCATGTTAGTCAATCTGATAGGCGTGATGTGGTATCTCACAGTTGTTTTGATTTGCATCTCTCTAATCAACAATGATTTAGAGCATTTTTTCATATGATTATAGATATTTTTAATTTCCTCCTCTGAAAATGCCTGTTCATATCCTTTGACCATTTATCAACTGGGGAATGACTTGTATTCTTGTACATTTGACTCAGTACTCTATATATTTTAGAAATGAGGCCTTTATCACAGACACTATTTGCAAAAATTGTTTCCAAGTTTTCTGCTTCCCTCCTAATCCTGGTTGCACAAAAAATTTTCAGTTTAATGTAGTCAAAATTATTCATTTTGTACTTCATAATGCTTTCTGTCTCTTTAGTCAAAAATTCTTCCCTTCTCCACAGAGCTGATAAATACATTAAACCTTGCTCCATTAATTTGTTTATAGTATCAATCTTTATACCTGGATCACATACCCATTTGGATTTTACTCTTGTGTACAGTGTCAGGCATTGGTCTATGCCTAGTTTCCGCTACACTTTTATCCAGTTTTCCCAGCAATTTTTGTCAAACAGTGAGTTCTTATCCCAGAAGCTGGTGTCCTTGGGTTTATCAAACAACAGATTGCTATATTCATTGCCTACTGCACCTTGAGTACCTGAGTCTATTCCACTTGTCTACCCTTCTGTTTCTTAGCCAGTACCAAGTGGTTTTGATAACTGCTGCTTTATAATACAATTTGAGATCTGGTAGAGCTAGGCCCCCTTCCCTAGCATTTCGTTTCATTAGTTCCCTTGAATATTCTGGACCTTTTGTTCTTCCAGATGAATTATTTTTTTCCAGTTCTAGAAAATAATTATCAGATAGTATGATTGGTATGGCGCTAAATAAGTAAATTAATTTAGGCAGAATTGTCATTTTTATTATATTGGTTTGGCCTACCTATGAGCAAATGATGTTCTTCCACTTACTTAGATCTGACTTTATTTGTGCAAAAAGTGTCTTGTAATTGTGTTCATACAGTCTCTGGATTTGTTTTGGCAGGTAGACTCCCAAATATTTTATAATGTCTACCCTAGCCTTAAATGAGATTTCTCTTTCCCTCTCTTGCTGTTGGGCTATAGTATGATTTTTCCAAAAACTAGAGTATTGAAAAAAAAATTTCTCAAATAATTTTCACATATTTACTGATTTTAATTTCAGGTTAATTCATACAAATTCAAACTTATCAAACATTTATACAGAACCCATTGTATGCAGAGTACTATGCAAGTATCATAGAAGCTTATTATATCACTATACTATTATATTGTTCTTGCCTTCATCCAGCTCATTAATCAAGTAAGGAAAATATAAATATAAATAACCCTAATACACAAGACCATATCAGTGACCAACAGATGTACAAAAAAAAGTGCTAAAGTGATACCTAAAGAAATGATTGTTACCAGTATTGAGGGAGAGTGGAAGGAGAGCATTATAGAAAGTTCATGGTCAATGTTTTTGCTTTATTATGCATATTTATTACAAAGATTTTGTTTTTCTCTCCCCCTACAACAGAGGGAAAAATGGATTTTTCTTAATTAGAAAATTTTTTTTAAAAAAAGTTTGCGATGTATTCATGTGAGTCTAGTTGGACTAACAATAACTAATAACAATAACTAACAATAGTTCATTTAGTCACATCTGACTCTTCATGACTCCATACACTATATATAGCATGCCAATAATGTGTGTGGGGTTTTATTGGCAAAGATAAGAGTGGTTTGTCATTTTCTTCTCTAATGGATTAAGGTAAACAGAATTGACTTGCCCAGGGGTCACACAGCTAAGTAAGTATCTGAGGCCAAATTTGAATTTCAGTCTTCCTGACTTTCTTAAAAGGATTTGTTCTATAAAATTTGGATTCAGTTAATAGGTTGCACTTAGGGTCACATGTGGCCTTAAGGATGAAGGTTCTCCACCCCTGGTTTATACTCTAATATGAGATGATACATGTAGCCCCCTGGAGCTTGATTATCATCAAAGGTCACAGAGAGAGGACATAAGGCTTGGAGTTTTATTATGTTTTGGTGATCTAAAAAGAACAGAAAGGGAATGGCAAATGAATCTGCTAGGTGGAGAAAAGAGAGAGAAAAGGTGGGAGAAATTACCTTATATAATAAGAGTGTGAAAACAGAAGAAGAGGTGACCCTCACTCTCATATGAACAGGTCAAAGGAAGGAAAACAGACACACCCATAATTGGATACAGAAACAAAGTTCACTCAACAGTGAAATTAGAGAGAAAGGAGAAAGCAGACAAGAGGCAGAAAACTGTAAGAAAAGAATCAGTCCTAAGTAAAACAAAGACTTACTAAGGAAGGTGGATCTTGAAGACAGATTTAAAAGAAAGGAAAAGAACCCTAGGTGAGGGAAAGAGACAAGGGGAAGGGGAGCAGAAGCAGATGACACCAAAGCCAGAGCACTGGTGCTGAGAATAGTTCTTCTCTCCTATTGTCCTCTTCTTCACAAAGAGGAGGCAGGAAACAGATAGAAAGAAAAAAACATTAAGAAGGAGGAAAATCTACAAATAAACTCACCCATAAACAGAAGAGTATGGCAGAATGGATTAGAAAGAAGAATCTAACAACAGATTGTTTATCAGATACACACTTGAAGCATAAAGATTCACATGGAGTTTAAGAGATTGGAGGAGAAGAAAAAGGCTGTAAGATCACAAAGATGAGTGGCTGAGAGGCATTTTTGTAATTGTCAGAAATAGAAAAGTGGATCTGGGTTAAGAGGAGAGGGGATTATAAACACAATGTCAAAAAGCCAAGAGAATATAAGCATCAAGAAGGTAGGAATCGCAGGAAGGTCAAGAGGACTGTGGAAAGGAGGCCATTAGATTTAGCAGTGAGGGTCATCATTCACCTTGAGGAGAGCAACTCCAGTGGTGGGGTAGTAGAGGCTTACAAGAAAGAGGAAAATTATAATGGTTAGAGGAGATCAAAGAATGAGAGGGAGACTTTTATAGGAGAGGGGAGACCTATGCTATTTATAGACTAGGGAAGGAGCTAGAAGAGAGGGGACAGACTATGTATGAAAGAAAGATAATGGGGCAAGGTGACAGAATATAGAATGAAATGATCAAGGACACAAGTGGAGGGGTTAATTTAGGCATGTTAGAGGTCTATCTCTTCCTCTGTGAGAAGGAGGGAAAAGGTAGCTAAGGACATTGAGGACATCTGATGTGAACTCAGTCTTTTAGCAAACAAAAGACATAAAAGGAAATGCAGAATTAGGTAGACATAGAAATATTTATATATGTACTTTCTGGCTGTGAAGGGTTTTAAATACAGTACAGAATTTTAAAGTTTCATTTTAAGCCTGTTTTAAAATTATGCATTAGAAATAAAACCTGAGAAGGAAATTTAATATTATAGTCTCAATGTCCTTAGCCACATTTTCCTTTTCCTCCTCATTCTCAGAGGAAGAGACAGCCCTCTAACTTGCCTAAACTGATGCCTCCACTTGTGTCCTTGATCATCTCATTCTAAGTTCTGTCACCTTGCCACATTAACAAATTCAAATATATGAATATTTGATGAACAGTAATATTACTACATGAATAATTGGAAGAATTAAAGTTTATTCAATTCCACACATTATTTAATATGGGAAATTTAAGAAAGTTTACATCCATCCGGAATTTAATTTTGTTTCAGAAAAGACCAATAAAAAATATTTCATCAAATGACACCATGGTCTTTAGTACATTTTTGTATGGGTTCCTGTGAGGATGTTTCTGCCATTATAGAATTAAAAGAAAGTTTAATGGAACTAGCATCCTGAAATAGCTCATTATGCCTTGGCAAAAGCTTCAGTGGATGTCATTAGCCAAGATGCTGTAATGACTTCCCCTTTGGAACAAGTAATTTCAACTGTCTTTCATGTTATTAGCTAAGGTACAGACGGTAAGTATAACTAATCATCTCATATTTGCAGATAAAGTAAATCCTCGACATGCTGTGAATGGTCATTGTCCATAGTTATCATAACTCACCAAAATGCTAAGCTATCAGTGCTAAAACCTGATAGTAACTTTGCTCAAAAGTGTAACAATGTGATTTAGGAAGACCTAAGCAAGTCCAGAAATGGCCATATAATGGCACTGCATGATTGCAATCAAAAGTTACTAAGAATGGCATTCAGGTGTTTCATTACATTTCATAATGGACAGGAAGAACTAGCTTACAACATTAAAGTACAGAAGAACCAGAGTACACCTCCTGGAAATGAAAGATAATTTAAAACATAAGTTAATTACCAATCATTTAAGTGCAGATTATTCACAATGGAAATTTCTTATATGCTTTGACTTGTTTTTCACTCTCACTTTATTCACTCACTAACCACTTGTTAAGCATTTAACACACTGAAAATATTATGTTAAGTGCTGAAGAGAAACAGATAATTAAAACATAGCTTCAACATCAGAGATTAAGAACCATCCCTAATATGAAATATTATGTAATAAAAACACAACTACTGTGTAGAAGAGAATATGAGATTGGTATAAATTGCTACATGAAGTCAAAGGAAAAAATGTTTTGGAGGAGGGAGCTTAGAGAGGGCTTCATGTAAAAGGCAAAATTTGAGGAGCATTTTGAAGGATGGGTAGGATTTCAAACAGATGGAAAGGGGGTGAAAGACATTCTAGTTGTACCAACTGTTCTTATTATACTACCTTAGCAAATGGCCATTTTTAAAGGGAAGTCTGGATGACTAATTGATAAACTGATAATCAGCAGGAGAAACACCAGTGGGGGCTTTTGAGGTACAGTACTAGAAAACCAATTCCAACCTCTCAGAGTTTTACCCTAGAATCTAGTAGTTAGCTACTTTTTGAGTAGCTAAGTGAGGTAACGTTAGAAGGCTGCGCCCAGAGCATTCTGGAACAGCAAGTAGTACAATTTGGCCAGAGCAGAGAGTATCTGGCAGGGAAATAACAAAATAAGGCTTGAGTCCTTATTGTCTATAAAATAAGCCATCTCCTAGGCCTGGGATGCATTCCACTTTATCTGTGCCTCGGTCTTTGAAGAATCAGTTTAGGTGCTACCTATTCCATGCAGCTTTCCTAGATTCTCGCAGGTGTAAGTACTGTCATACTAATTTTTGCTTTTTTGGACAGGCTGTATTCCCCCTAGTAGAATCTAAGTTCCTTGAATAGAGAACTGCTTTGTTTTTAATCTTTGCATCTTCAGTGCATGGTGTCAATAACTGAGTGCTTCCAGATTGTACACAACCTTGAATGCCACCCTAATGGTTTAAGATCTTATTTAGTAGGTAACAGGAAATCACTAAAGAATACTAAGTAGATGAAGAATATGATTAGATGCATGCATAAGAAAGATTAACATCTATCTGCCTGGGGGTGAAGGATGGAATAGAGAGGGGCAAGCATGAAGGTGGAGAAACTGGTTATCAGAGGTTTTTTAAATGTAGTCTAGTCAGGAAGCACTGATGATCTGTATTTCAGGGCAGAGTAGGAAAGAAATGAAGATAAAGATGTTATGTTATGAAAGAACATGGCAACTCACTGGGCTTGATAAGAAAGAGAAGAATCAAAGATATACATTAAGATTTTGAGAATAGGTGACTAGGTATATGGTAACAGCAAAATTATACAGATGACTATCAGAACACTTAAAACAAGCCAATTAAACTACTAAACTAATATGGACATAAACAGAATGGACAAAATACAGAAAAGTCAAGGCAATTACATATTAAGGAGTCATTAGGAAGGGAAGCTGTTAGGAAAGTGTCCAAAAGCTCTGTCCTTGGCCCCAGTATTAAACATTTTTATCAATAAACTCGAAGTATAGATAGCATACTGATCAAATTTAGAGATGACACAAGCTGGGCTGGAAGGCCACATCTAGATGGGAGTATCCAGCTTCCAAAAAGATCATGATGAGTCACAGTAATGGGCTGAACCTAAGAGGAACTTACTTGTATTGGGAATCTGCTTACCTGAGTAAAATCCTATTTTATTCCAATATACTGTCAATTCCTTGAGTACTTTCAATCTTGCCTTTACATTTCAAATATTCAGTATGAGTCTGTCATAAAGTAAACACTTAATAAATGCCTGTCTAAGATTAAATGTAATAGGGATAGGTATGTCCTATACTTGGTTAAAAAAAAAAATCAACTATCCAAATACAGGAGAGAAGAGATAGTTCTTGCGGAAAGAAAAAAAGCAAACCACTATACCTGTGGGTTTGGGTAAATTAAAATATTAAATGAATGTAAAAATGTCTATTAAAAAAGCTAAAGTGATTTTATGGGGCATTAACAGAAACTTAATGTTCTAGTCAGACCATATCTGAAATTCAGTTTGGAGTGATACATTTAAGAAGGACCTTACTAAGCTTGAGCATATTCAAGTAAGAATCCCTGATAGCCAAAGGAACTTGAAACCACACCTTATGAAATTCAAATGAAGGAAGAGAAGATACTTAATTTGCATAAAAGAAGCCTTGGGGAGACTATCTTCAAATATTTGAAGGGTTGTCTTATAGAAGAGGAATTATTGGCCTTTTCCAGTTGAACTCGGAGGGTTGAAGTAAGGCCAAAGTTACAGGTGGGCAGATTTCAGCTTGATATAAACAAAAATTTTGCAACGATTTTTGTTGTTCAGTTATTTCTCAATTGTGTCTAACTCTTTGTGAACACGTATGGGGTTTCCTTGGCAAAGATACCGGAGTGGTTTGCCACAATTAGAACTGTCCAAAAGTAGATTAGCTATTTTAGAATATTAAGGAAAGTATCCAAGAAAAAACTAGATGATCACTCATCAAAAGTGTTTAGAAGAGGTCTTCACATTTTTGTTAAGGGACTGGATTAGAAAATCTGTGAAATATGAGAATAATATATGAAGGAGAATTAGAAGGAACAGAATGGAAAACTGGGAAGAGTTGATCAATAAGTATTATCTGAGTAATTGATCTGAACATCTATGTTTTGGACTATTTTTTGCTACTGAGTCATTTGTCACATCTGACTCTTTGTGACCCCATCGGGATTCTCTTGGCAAAGATAATAGAGTGCTTTGTTATTTCCTTCCCCAGCTTATTTTACAGGTGAAGAAATTGAGGCAAACAGGGTTAAATGACTTGCCCACAGTAACACAGCTAGCATGTGTTAGAGGCCGGATTTGAACTCAGGTCTTCCTGATTCTAGGCCTGGCACTCTACGCACTACAGCACCCAGATGCCCTGCTTTTGGACTACAGGATTCATGGTTCCTACCTTCAAATACTTTACAGATTAGTTTCAAAGACAAGAACAAATGAGACTCTACATTTGAATTGACCCTTGACACATACTGTGTCCTTTGGCAAGTCATTTAAACCTCCAGAGGCTTGGGAAACTCTTGAAGCCTCTAACACCCCTGTTGTAGAGAAATTATTGACTGGCTTTGGTAAACCAAGGCTCCTTCCCAGGAGCCCCCTCTACCTAAAACGACTGGGCTCATACAATTGTGAAGTACATAATGCAAAAGAAGGTGCTAAAATGGGTATTACCAATTATATGTTCTAGAATAAAAATAATTATGAAATTTAAAATATTCTCAACAAGAAAGAATATAAACAATGAGCTGTATAACTTCAGTGTAGTGAAGACATATGAAGAGAAAGGAGATAAGTAAAAACTTCTCACCTCAATTCCTACGGTGTGATGAAGAATGCTAACCAAAAGGACATGCTCCATCATTAGCCTGGCAGGCATCACAGCTTCAGTTACACAAGCATTCATAAGAACATCTGTCAAAGTATCATTCATATCCTTTCTACTGTTTGCCATGTATAATTCTTCCAGCTGTCCACTTATAGAAGCCATATTAGGCTCACTCAACCTATAATAAAAATTGTTTCTTTTCAAAAACTTATTTCAAGTTAATTTATAACATTTCTGATACTCTCAGGACTATTAATCTTATTTTTGTATTTAGAACTTAAAATTTTATTTTCTGTTTAAAAAGTTCCTGGATGCAAGTTAAAAAAACAGTAATAATAAAACAAAACACCACAAACTTTTAATTCTAAATCTTTTTTTATTTACAATACTTTTATCTTATTCTGAAAAAGGTTACTATGAACAGATACTAAACAATTCAATTAAACTAAATTTGACTTTTATTCTAAACTCTGACTCTGTGTAAGGTACTAAGGATAGAAAGATAAAAATTCCCTCCTTTAAGCAGCTTATATTCCACTGGGAGAATTTTTAATATATTGAATTATTATTCAAAGATAATAAACATATTATTCAAAATAATGCACTTCTTACAGTTCATATTACCAGATGTTAATTGCAGTAAGAATGCTAGCATAATGGCATCATTCACTGTCACTCTCCCACTGTTCCTTCTGTTAAAACATAATGCCTAGAAAGAGTCTCCCCTTAGAAGAAAAAGGTCCCTATATAGTCCTCTTTTATCATTATGTCTTGAGTGCTACAAAGAAGACTCCAAGGAGAGAGTACACGTAATTTTGTTTTTCAGCCTTTTACCTTTGAGATGCAGAAAGACCTCTATAGGTCCAGAGTTAACTTTTTTGGTATCACAGATCTGATGGATTGATGAAACCTATGGACCTCTTTTCAGAATGTTTTTAAATGCATAAATAAAATATAAATGATTACAAAGGGATCTAATCATACTGAAATACAGTTATCAAAGTCTTTTTTCAAAAACAAGGTCACGGACATCAGGTTAAGAATTCTTGCTCTAGAACTTAAAAATGGGGAGAGAGGTTAAGCTGATTCACTTATTAAAAGTAGGAAGCCAAAAGTACCTTGCGTCAATATCTTACTGATCATACTGATCTCTAGAATAGAGTGATATATAAAATAAAACTGTGTTTTTTTAAGTTACCCACAAAAAAGACCTCATAAACAATGTTCATTTACTTCACCCCAACCAGTGTGCTACCCTTTCAGTAAGATATCCAATAGTCTTTTCTTAATGTGTAACCACATAAGGTAGAATCATTTCTTTTCCACTTGGCCTATGAATAGCATGGATTTCAGAGCACCATATCCTCTTTGCCCAGATCTCAAGTTAACTGTATTTCTTAAAATCTTTGTGGGTAGGGAGTCTAAAGTAGAAAGCAACCTAATCAATATTATTCCATTCTTGTTCTTTCAATGATGCCATCAATAACAACTAAGGGGAATTATATGCATCTTAGGACTTCTTACACATGACAACTTAAAAAACAGAAAAAGACAGAAAAATGTTTGGTGGGGAGTGAAGGGCACAGTGATATTGCCAAGCAGAGGGGGGAAGGTTGGTGTTCACTGAATTGGAGTCAACTACCGCTGAAGAGAGTACACTTAGTTCTCTCTACTTCTTCACCAAAAAGGAGACTTGTAGAATAGAAAGACCTGATTTTTTTTTTTGCCTCTGCCCCTAGCCTTGAGATCATGGGCAATTCCTTTAACTTTTCAGGAAACTTTGTAACAACACTTAATTAGAGATGATTTAAAATCACACATTTTCTGATTTACTCCCAGAAGGTGACAGGGCCACCTTCAATCTACCCCTCCCAAATTAACTGGTTGAGGGTGATTTGCAGTACATGATTTGCTTTAGACTTTTCAAGCTACAATAGAGCAGAGCTGAAGGCTTTAGAGGGGAGGACGCAGAGAAGAGGAAGAGGACTCATAGGATGAACAAAATTCGAGAACTCATGGCTTAGAATGTACTGCTTTCCCTGTAGAAAGAGCAGAAAGTATTCAATAATAATCTAATCATTTTTCTTCCTGCTGTTTAAAATTTAATTCACTTAAAAATAATGTTCTATATCTCTTTGAAGAATGAACAATTTGGCTAATTTCAAGACACGATAGAGTCCTCAAGAATTGAGATATATTACCTGTTAATTAGACCTTTCACATTTTTCTTTAACCTTGCTAGTTCTTCCTTCTTTTTGGCATCCACTGTTTCCTCAGATCTTCTCACATGAGGTGGGATATACTTAGCACTTTTACAAAGAACCTAATTAAAAGGATAGAAATAAATTAGTGAGATAAATTTTCTATTAGAAAAAATTCAAAATTCATTTGCAAATTGCCTTTTGTCAAAATCCCATTAAAGTATTAAAAAGCTAAAAATTAATGGGAAATGTTATAAGGGCTCACATTAATGTGGTGCCTTAAGGTTTATAACAGACATTCCCTACAAAAACTGTGAGGTAGGTAGTACAAGTATTACTGTTTCCATTTTACTAAGGAAATTGAAGTTCAGAGAGATGAAATGATTTCCCCAGGGTTACAGAATTAAAAGTGTTAAAGCTAGGACTCAAACCAAATTTTGACCTTTCCTAATTGCAAGTTGCAGATCTATCTACTCACACAGAGGCATAACAACAAATATTCACTTAAGGCTTTAAAGTTTATCAATCATTTTCCTATAAACTAAACATTAACAATTATTACTGACAATTAACAAAACATAAAGAATTTATACAGAGTGGACATCTAGTTCTCCACAGTGGCCTGTTTCATACTAAAGCTTGTGTTAATATCCTCTATTGTACCAGCTTGTGCTCAGAGTTTACCTGAGTATCACAACACACATGAAGACAATGTTAAACCAGACTGAATGGTACATAGGAGAGAATTAAGAACATGTTAAATTTACTGCAAGCAAAGTGGTGCTTCTAGAGAGCATCTTCAATTCACTAACATCCTTCTAGAGCAAAAATAGCTTGAAATAATTTACTATTTGTCCAAACCACCAATACACAGGAAGCAAAAAAAATCTGTCTCTTGCTCAACAAATTCCCAGATTCCTTGTAAAAATACAACCTGGCAACTGCTTCCTGTAAGTGAACAGGCCCCATTTCATCAGAAGTCCCATTTACCAAAAATCCCAAAGAGAAAACTGGCCTTGATTACATCCAATGGTTCAACATCAGAAAATGCTATCATTTTGTTAATAAAAATGACACTCATGAAGATGCATCTATCTTCCTGCTCTGCATGACTTGTAGCAGAAACTCCATCTAGGTGGTTCAGTGTATGGAGCACTGGGCCTGTCTAGAAAAGACCCCAGTTCAAATCCTGCCTCAGATACTTAGCAGATATATGACTCTGGGCAAATCTCAGTTTCCTCATCTGTAGAATGAGGATAATGACAGCACCTGCCTTGCTGAGTGCTGTGGGGATGAAATTGTAAAGCATCTGGCACACAGTAAGTGCTATATGATTTTTATGATGATGTGATCTTTGCATCTAACAGAACATGAGTTTCTTGATAGAAAAGACAGCCTTACTTTCCCCTTCCCCAGGACTCTGAACAGTGCTTTTCTCACTGAAAGTTTTTTTCTTCGTTCATTCATTCATCATCATGGACAACAAGGCTACTTTCTACAAGGGAAGCACCTCCAGAAAACAAGATTCTGGACTCCATGGGGGTCTGCAAGGTAGGCAGGATCAAACAGATTTCCAGCTCCCTTCAAAGCTCAGCTCAACTGGGAACTGCCCTCCCTGGTTTTCAGCCCTTTCTGGACATTAAATTTTACCTCCTTACTTGGACACAAGTTGTACCACCCGGACCCAATGGAAAGGAAGCTTCCAGTGGGCTGGGAGTGTACGGGTATCTTGGCATTATCCCCAGGAATGGGATCTCATTGACTTTTAGCTCTTTAAACAGTTCAATGTTGTGCTCTATTTGTCCTTCTTTTCCAAAGAGGACCATGACATCAGGGAATGATGACATGACTTAGAGTTGACTTGGATTTGAGTGAGGGAGGGCTGTGCAAGGTCACCAACCTCACTTTCTTCTCCAAAGTCATCTGGGTCCAGTGACCAGATATTCATCAGGACACCTGGAGATGGCCCAGGATGCAATGGGAGACCTTGCCGCTTTAAGCCTTTTCAGGTTCTCACTTTGAGTGAGGTAATGCCCATTCAGTGAATAGGCTTCTTTAAGAAGTGAGCCAAGGGATGGCCAACATTTGTTAATGGTGTATTTAAAACAGTCCAAAGGGAACGTGACAAAAGGCAATTTGAAAATAAATATGTAATTTTTTTCCTCTTAGAAAATGTATCTCATTAACTTACTTTTAAACTTTAAGTTCTTTCTAAGTACCCAGGACATAAGAAACCCACAACAAATGCCAGCTGAATACCTTCAAAACCAGACCCCCACCCCAAAGGGGTTTTATTAGTACAACAAGGTGCTTTAAAAAAAAAAAACGCCAAGTTTTCGTGGTCAGGAAGAGGATGTCTTCCCTTTACCTCCTCGGTGGGGCTCTCCTCCTCAGAAAAGGAATCTCCATCATCTTCATTCGCAAAGTGCACCCTCCTCCTTCCCTTCTTCTCCTTCCCGGCCTCTACCTGCGTGGCCGCCGCCGCCGCCTCCCCCTCCGCTCCCGGGTCCCCGTCGTCACCATCCGCTTCCTCGTCCCCGTCGTCCCCCTCCGCTCCCGGGTCCCCGTCGTCCCCCTCCGCTCCCGGGTCCCCGTCGTCCCCCTCCGCTTCCTCGTCCCCGTCGTCACTGTCCGCTCCCGGGTCCCCGTCGTCCCCCTCCGCTCCCGGGTCCCCGTCGTCCCCCTCCGCTCCCGGGTCCCCGTCGTCACTGTCCGTTCCCGAGGCCCCGTCCAGGCCACCCCCCCGGGGCAGCGGCGCCCCCTCCCCCTCCCCGGAGTCCAGGTCCTCGTACAAGGCGGAGCCGCCGCCGGCCTCCAGCGCGCCCAGGATGTAGTCCAGGCCGTCGCGGATGAACATGGAGGGCAGGGCCGCCGCCGCGGGGCCGCCGTCACCCTTCTTTTTCGGCCGGCGCCTGCTCAGTCCCAGGCGGCGCTCCAGCTTGCGGATCTCGCGGTCCTCTTCCTCGTTGGCCGCCAGAAGCGCCCGTTTCCGAGCCGCGGCGGCGGCGGCGCCGGGGGTCCGGGGCTGGGCCCGAGCGGGCCCGCGGAGGGGCCCGCCCTCGGCCGGCGGCCGCTGCTTTGGCTTCCGCGGCTTCCCGGGGGCCGGGGCCGGGGCCGGGGCCGGGGCCGGGGCCGGGGCCGGGGCCGGAGCCGGAGCCGGAGCCGCCTGTGTCTTGTTCTCCCCCGGCCGCTCCCGGGCGCCTCCCGGGGCCCTGGCCGGCCCCCCGGTGCGCTGCAGCCGGCGGGCTTTCCTCAGGTGCCGCTTCTCCTTCTTGAGCTCCTTGCGGCGCTTCTTGCCGCCGGGACGCGAGGCCGCCCGCGGTGGTCCGGCGTGGCCCGCGCCCGCCGTGCTGCCGGGGCTCTCGTCCCCCGCGGCCGCGTGCACGAACTCCTGCACCGCCAGCCGCAGCCGCTTCATCGCGCCGCCGGGGCGGCCCGAGCCGGCCTTGCGCTTCATCGCTTCTTCCCTCCTCGCCGGCCGCTATCCCACGCAGGTGGGCGCCGCCATCTTCCCCAGGGACTCTAAGTTCCGGTCGGGCGGAAGAAGAGCGGCAGGCAGCCGTCCATCGGCCGTGGGAGGGAGCGCGTCACAGCGCCACCTCCTGGCGGGAGGGCGGGTGGCCGCGGGGAAGAGGCGGTGAGCTCCCGCGAGGAGGAGGCGCGGTGAGCTCCCGCGAGGAGGAGGCGCGGTGAGCTCCCGCGAGGAGGAGGCGCGGTGAGCTCCCGCGAGGAGGAGGCGCGGTGAGCTCCCGCGAGGAGGAGGCGCGGTGAGCTCCCGGGAGGAGGAGGCGCGG
>CM053770.1:66941750-66952881 GCA_028658325.1 Potorous gilbertii
TCGTGGGGCCGGCTTCACGGGTGGAGGCTTAGCCCGAGCTCACCCACCCCGTGGCGGAGACGCGGCGGACGGGATAGAGGGGAGCTCCCTGCCCTTCTGGACACGGTAATTATCGCGGGGAGCGGGGACAAGACTTGTGACGGCCCGAGGTCCGTTAGTGGGCCGGTGGGAGGAGCCGCGGCCTCGGGGCCTCGGAGCCTCGGAGCCCCGGGAGGGCGGGGGCCCGCCTTGGGGGCCGGAGAGTCGGGCGCTGACCCTGGGCCTCGGCCCGGAGCCGCGGGTGCACGGACGCCCCGAGGCACCGTCTCTGCCCCTCGTGATCGCGGAAGGGAGAGGACAGAGGAGAGGGAGGAAGGAAAGGAGGGGGGAAAAGAATGGAAAAGGAAGGGAGGACGCCCCCGTTCCTTAGGCGACAGCGGCGCCCCGGCCGTCACGCTGACCAGTAACTCCGGGAAGTGGGGGCCGTTATCATCGTCCCCATTTTACAGGTCGGGAAACTGAGGCAGGGCGCGGCGTCTGCGTGTGGTTCCGAGCTCGTCCCCCCGGTGGCGTGGTCGTGGACCCTTCTTAGAGAATGTTGTTTGGAACGTAAAGTGAAACACAGGGTTACAAGGAGAACAACAGGAGAGCAAACCCCGTAATTGAAAGAGTTACCAGGTGGTTGAAAGCAAAGGCGCGTTTACAGGTGCCTGGTCTGGGGGAGTTGCCTAGAACCCGAGGAATTAAAATGACATTAAATGAATGACCAGGATTATTACACAGACGGTCCACACAGTAGGGCAAGAATGGAGCCTCAGGGTTCTTGGCTCCGAGAAAGATGGCAAACCTCTCCTTACTGCTTCACCCTACCTAGGTTAACATAATCAAATGACCACTTGTGTGTTAACAGTTAATAGCGGACGCAGAATTTATTAAGGGCCTGCTATGTGCCAGGCGCTAAATATAAACGAAAGCAAACAAGACTGGCTGACTTAAAGGAGCTTACATTCTAATAGAGAACAGATAATGAGGTAGGAAAAGGTGGAGAGGCAGCAAACACTCACCTTTCAGAACCCACTCTGTAGACAGAACACCAGACTTGGAGGCAGGAAGACCTGAGTTAAATACTTCCTCAGGCCATTTAGCTCTACGACCCTGGGCTTCTCCTTTGGTTTTCCTATCTGTAAAATGGGAATAAATAGTTGTACTTCAGAGTTGTTCTGAGAATCAGATGAGATTATGTAAGTCCCTTGCAAACCTTAGCTTGCTACGTAGATGTTCACTGTTAGCATTAAATTTTTTACTCAGTGCCGTAACATAAAATTCCAAAGGCTTACTTATACACATTGGAAGAATAATAACAAAATTCATCCAGGTGAACAAAAGGTTGAAAATCTCAAGGAAAATAATTTTTTAAAAAGTGGGAAGGCAGGGGGCCTAGCAATAGCAGATTATCACTATAGTATGCTAACGTATATTATTATAGTATACTACAAAGCAGTAATCCTCAAACCCGTTTGGTACTGAAATGGATACAAACAGTGCTGTAAGGGTTGAAAAGAATACTAAGGGTTGCTTTTCCTTAAGATCTCCTTCCCCAATTTTCCATCCTAATAGTCTCCTAGCACCATCTTGCCAATCTTATCTTAGCACTGTCTTGCCCCTCTTATCTTAGCATTCCAGGACGGAGGAGAGAAAAAAATGTGACCAGCCTGGCACAACGGCATCCCCTTATATGAGGATTGGTCAGTCTGACTGACCACCCAGAAGTCAATGGAGCTTTGGACATTGCTGACCTTTTTGTCGACACTCCAAGGGTCTCGCAACCAGGGAGAAAGTAGAAGCAGAAAGGTCCAGGGAAGAAAACGAAGAAGGGCGCTTACCTGTTATCCCAGTGACTAGGAGAAGATCAGCAGAGTCCAGCTAATATTTGTACTCCCAGATTTCAGCACCATGAATGTTGAGGTCAGATTTAGGAGAGCTGTCCGGGTGTGAAAGAACTGACATAGATGATTTTTCTTTTAACCAGTGGGAGCTTTATTATATGGAAGCTTCATGGGCCTGAGATTAGCGAGAAGCTAATGAAAGCCCCTGACATCTGGAAGGACCAGGCTTATGTAGACAGAAAGCTATACAGCCTGTAGGATGATGATGTAATTTTAGGGTTCCTTATGGGAGTTGAAGAGATGAGGGACAGGATGAGGAAGATGGTTGCTTACAACAACATAAGGAGGAATTGTCATGACACAGGATGGGGGAGACAAGGAATTTTATGGTCCAGGATAAAGGGAAATTTTATGGCATTTCAAGATAAGAGGAAGAGACTTCAGGATGCCATCAAGCTTAGGAGGGACTTTACACAATATTGGAAAAGCAACCCTTAATATTCTGCTTAACCCTTAAGGCACCCTTTATATCTATATCAATATTGGCTAAAAACAAGCAAAACCAGTCATTGAAACAGAGTAGGAGTACAATAGTTATATAGTGCTTTTGATAAACCCAAAGATTCTACCTACTTAGGTAAAGGTTTATTATTTTAAAAAAAACTGGGAAAACTGGTAAGTAGTATGGAAAAAATTAAGTTTAGACAAGTATCTCACAGCATGTATCATAATAAACTTAAGATAGGTACATGACCTAAATATAAAAGGTCCCATCATAACTGAATTAGAGGAACAGGGGAGGAGACACTTTTCACAACGATGGTGGAGAATACATGAGGGACAGAGGATCACAGAAAGCAAAATAGACATATTTGATTGCATAAAATTGAAATGCCTCTGCATAAATAAAATGAATGCACTCAGAAATTAATCGGGAAAAATCTTTGCAGTCAGTTCTTCTCATAAAGGTTTGATATCCAAGCCCATATGGAAAACTGACTGAAATATATAATATTAACAGCCATTCCACAAAAAATAATAGGCAAAGGCTAGGAACAGTTCTCAAGGGAAGAAATCCAGGCTGTCAACCAACAGCCATATGAAAATGAATTCTCCAAATCACTAATAATAGAAATGCAAATTAAAACAGCTCCAAGATTTCACCTCCCACCCCTCCAAAATTGGGGAAGTCGACCGACCAGGTAGCTAGTGCCTTAACCAGTTGTTTTTTTATCCCCTCTAGGTTTCGTGTAATCAGAGAAGCCCTTTGAAGACACAAAGACCAGGTGGATGCATTGTCAGCAATTGTAAAGCTGATCCAGCAGTAAGTCAATTCTGTGAACCTTCATTAAGGACTCACTGTGTGCCAGGCCCTACCAGCTAGGTGGTGCAGTGAGTAGAGCTCTGGAAAACTGGAGTTAGCCATGTGACCCTGGATGTGTCACTTAACCTTTGCTTGCCTGTTTCTTCATCTGTAAAATGGGGATACTAATAGCAGCTACCTTCCAGAGTTGTTGTAAAGCTCAAATAAGATCATTGTAGAGCACTTGGAACAGTGCCTAGCACACAGTAAGACCTCTGTAACTGTTAGTTTTTATTATTGTGCTAAATACTGAGGGTACAAGTAAGAAAAAGGAAGTCCCTGCTCTCCTGAGCTTACATTCTAATGGGAGAAGAAAACACACAAAAGGAAGCCATTTTTTGCAGTTGAAATAAAGAGTAAACTGGAGCAACAAAGTTCAGAATAGGTCCAGTTTATTGGTGAGGCTAGCAGTCATCAATCAGAGAAGCCCTTAGCTCCTCAGCAAGTCAAAAGACCCCTAGGTGGGGTTCACAAGACTTTTAAAAATTGAATTATTTTGTTTTCAGTGTTCGACAATCACTTCCATATATCTTAGATTTTTTTCCTCTTATTCCCCGCTCCCTCCCCACTCCCTTCCTGAGACAGTGTACAATCTTATATAGGTTCTATGCATACATTCCTATTAAATGCATGTTGCTTAAAAAAAATTAAAGTGAATGGGGAAACCGTAAAACAGAACATAACATAATACAAAAGAAAATGGTCTGTTTCTGTCTGTGATTCAATTCCATAGTTCTTTCTCTGGATGTGGAACGTGTTTTGCCTCAAGAGTCCATTGAAAATTTTTTAAGTCTAAGTCTACTACAAAGTCTACCAGAAAAATTCCTTGTACACTGTGGTTGTTGCTGGGTACAAAGTTCTGGTTCTGCTCCTTTCACTCAGCATACGTTCATATAAGTCTTTTCAGCCTTCTCTGAAGCCTCCCTCTTCATTATTTCTCATAGCACAATAGTATTCCATTACATTCATATACTACAACTTGTTCAGTTATTCCCCAATTGATGGGCATCCTCTTGATTTCCAGTTTTTGGCCACTACAAAGAGTGCTGCTATAAATATTTGTGTACATGTGGGACCCTTTCCTATTTTTATAATCTCTTTGGGATAGAGTTCCAGAAATAATATTGCTGGATCAAAGGGTATGCCCATTTTTGTAGCCCTTTGGGCATAGTTCCAAATTGCTCTCCAGAATGGTTGGATCAGCTTACTACTCTACCAACAATGAATCAGTGTTCCAACTCTCCCACATCTTCTCCAACATTTATCATCTTCATGTTTTGTCATGTTAGTCAATCTGATAGGTGTGATGTGGTACCTCAGAGTTGTTTTTATTTGCATCTCTCAAATCAGTAGTGATTTAGAGCATTTTTTCATATGATTATAGACAGCTTTAATTTCTTCCCCTGGAAATTCCATGTTCATATCCTTTGACCATTTTTATCAGTTGGGGAATGACTTGTATTCTTTTACATTTGACTCAATTCTCTATATATTTTAGAAATGAGGCCTTTATCACAGACACTATTTGCAAAAATTCGTTCTCAGTTTTCTGCTTCCTCCTAATCTTGGTTGCATTGGGTTTGTTTGTGCAAAAACTTTTCAATTTAAGGTAATCAAAATTATCCATTTTGTACTTCATAATATTCTCTATCTCCTGTTGAGTCATAAATTTCTCCATTCTCCACAAATCTGACAAATACACTATTCCTTGCTTCCCTAATTTGTTTACAGTATCATTCTTTATACCTAGCTTATGTATCCATCTGGACTTTATTCTTGTGTACAGTGTCAGGCATTGGTCTTAGCTCAGTTTCTGCCACACTGTTATCCAGTTTTCCCAGCAATTTTTGTCAAATAGTGAGTTCTTATCCTAGAAGCTGGGGTCCTTGGATTTATCAAACAGTAAACTACTATTTTCATTAACTCCTGTCTTAAGTACCTAACCTATTCCACTGGTCTACCCTTCTGTTCCTTAGCCAGTACCAAGTGGTTTTGGTGATTGTTGCTTTATAATACAATTTGAGATCTGGTAGAACTAGGCCACCTTCCCTAGCATTTCTTTTCATTAGTTCCCTTGATATTCTGGACTTTTTGTTCTTTCAGATGCATTTTGGTATTATTTTTTCTAGCTCTAGAAAATAATTATGTGGTAGTGATTGGTGTGGCACTGAATAAGTAAATTAATTTGGATAGAATTGTCATTTTTATTATATTAGCTTGGCCTGCCCACAAGCAACTGATGTTTTTCTACTTACTTTATTTGAGTGAATAGTGTTTTGTAATTGTATTCATATAGTACCTGGGTTTGTTTTGGCAGGTGCAGACTCCCTGATATATTATAGTGTCTACCACAGCTTTAAACAGAATTTCTCTATCTCTTGCTCTTGGGCTTTGTTAGTAATATATAGAAATACAGATGATTTGTGTGAGTTTATTTTGTAACCTGCAACTTTGCCATAGTTGTTTATTATTTCAAGTAGTTTTTTACTTGAATCTCTGGGATTCCCAGAGTATATCATCATATCATCTGCAAAGAGGATAACTTAGTTTCTTCTTTGCCTATTCTAATTCCTTCAATTTCTTTTTCTTCTCTTATTGCTACAGCTAACATTTCTAGTACCATATTGAATAATAGCGATGATAATGGCCATCCTTGTCTCACCTCTGATCTTTTTGGAAATGCATCTAACTTATCTCCATCGCATATAATGCTTGCTGAAGGTTTTAGGTAGCTACTGTTTATTATTTTATGGAAAGTTCAATTTATTCCTATGCTCTTCAGTGCTTTTTTTCAATAGGAATGGGTATTGTATTTTGTCAAAAGCTTTTTCTTCATCTATTGAGACAATCATGTGGTTTCTGTTAGTTTTGTTGTTGATATGATCAGTAATGCTAATCGTTTTCCTAATATTGAACCAGCCCTGCATTCCTGGTATAAATCCTACCTGATCATAGTGTGTTATTCTCATGATAAGTTGCTGTATTCTTTTTGCTAAAATCTTGCTTAAAATTTTCGCATCTATATTCATTAGAGAAATTGGTCTATAATTTTCTTTCTTTGTTTTGGCTCTTCTGGTTTAGGTATCACAATCATATTTGTATCATAAAAAGAATTTGGGAGGACTCCTTCTTCCTCAATTTTCCCAAATGGTCTGTATAGTATTGGAATTACTTGTTCTTTAAATGTTTGATAGAATTCACTTATAAATCCATCCAGCCCTGGAGATTTTTTCCTAGGGAGTTCATTGATGGCTTGTTCAATTTCTTTTTATGAATGGGACTATTTAAGTATTCAACTTCCTCTTTTATTAATCTGGGCAATTTATATTTTTAAAATAATCATCCATCTCATTTAGATTTTTGAATTTATGGGCATACAGTCGGGCAAAGTAATTTCTAATCTCCTCTTCATTGGAGGTGAGTTCACCCTTTTCATTTTTTGATATTGGTAATTTGGTTTTCTTTTTTTTTGAATCAAATTGATGAAAGGTTTATCAATTTTATTTTTTTTTTTTCATAAAACCAACTCTTAGTTTTATTTATTAGTTCAATAGTTTTCTTAATTTCAATTTTATTAATCTCTCCTTTGGTTTTCAGTATTTCTAATTTGGTATTTTCTTGGGGATTTTCAATTTGTTTTTTTTTCTAACTTTTTCAGCTGCATGCCCAAGTCATTGATCTCCTCTTTCTCTATTTTATTCATGTAGGCATTCAAAGATATAAAACTTCCCCTAAGAACTGCCTTTGCAGGATCCCATAGGATTTGGTAGGTTCTCATTATTGTCATTCTCTTGAATGAAGTTATTGATTGTTTCTATGATTTGTTGTTTAACCCACTCATTCTTTAGGATTAGATTATTTAGTTTGCAGTTAATTTTGGTCTATCTTTCCATGGCCTTTTATTACGTATAATTTTTATTGCATTATGATCTGAGAAGGATGCATTGACTATCTCTGCCTTTCTGAACTGGATTGTGAAGTTTTTATGCCCTAGTACATGGTCAGTTTTTGTATATATGCCATGAACTGCTGAGAAAAAGGTATATTCGTTTCTATCCCCCTTCAGTTTTCTCCAGAGATATATCATATCCACCTTATCCAGAGTTTTATTCACCCCCTTAACTTCTTTCTTGTTTATTTTGAGGTTAAATGTATCAAGTTCAGAGAGGGGAGGTTGAGGTGCCCCACTAGTATAGTTTTGCTGTCTCTTTCTGTAACTCCCTTAACTTCTCCTCTAAGAATTTGGATGCTATACCACTTGGAGCATATATGTTTAGTAATGATATTGCTTTGTTGTCTATGATACCTTTTAGTAGGATATAGTTTCCTTCCTTATCTCTTTTGATTAGATCTATTTCTGCTTTTGCTTTGTCTGAGATTGGGATTGCTACTCCAGCTTTTTTTACATCAGATGAAGCACAATATATTCTGCTCCAACTTTTTACCTTTACCCTGTTTGCATCCCCCCATTTCAAATGTGTTTCTTGTAAACAGTGTGTTGTTGGGTTATGGTTTTTAATCCATTCTGATATCCATCTCCGTTTTATGGGAGAGATCACCCCATTCACATTCACAGTTGTGATTACTATGTGTCTTTCCCTTCTTCTTCTTTCCCACTGTTTGTGCTTTTAGTTTTCCCTTCTCCCTTCCCCTCCACAATAGTGTTTTAGTTTTTCACCACCACCTCTTCCTTCTTTTAGCCCCCTTCCCTTTAACTCCCCTTTGCCCTTACTACTTCTTCCTTCCCTTTTCTTTCCCCGTTCCCCTCCTACTGCCTATAGAGCTAGTTAGATTTCTATACTTAACTGAGTTTGTTGTTCCCTCCTTGAACCAAATCAGATGAGAGCACCTCTCAAACAATGCTCATCTCGTTCCCCTCTTCCCCTCTACTGTGATATAATTCTGTGCCTCTTGCTGTGATGTCATTCACCATTCCTGCCTCCTTTTCACATCTCCCGTTACAAGCCCTTCTCGCCCTTAAGTCACGGTTTGATCATCACATCATTTACCTGATGCTCCCTCTTTCTATGTATATCCCTTTTACGTTTCGTAATAAATATACAATGCTCAAGATGAACAAGTGTCTTCTCCTGTAGATCCCTGTAAGGGATCTGTTTACATCTGTAAACAGTTTGCCCATATTGAGTAGCAAGATTTTGTTTTTGTTTTTTTTCCGTTTACCTTTTTATGCCTCTCTTGAGACCTGCGTTTGAAGATCGAATTTTCTATTGAGTTCTGACATTTTTATCAGGAAGGTCTGGAAATCCCTTATTTCATTGATGGTCCATCTCTTTGCTGGAAATATTATGCTCAACCTTGCTGAGTAATTGATCTTTGGTAGTAGTCCCAGCTTCTGTGCCTTATGGAATATCATATTCCAATTCCTTCAATTTTTAATGTTGAAGCTGCAAGGTCCTGTGTGATCCTCACTGTAGCTCCTCAATATTTGAATGTTTTCTTTCTGGCTGCCTGTAGTGTTTTCTTCTTCACTTGATAGTTTTGGAACTTGGCAGTGATATTTCTTGGTGTTTTTAGTTTGGGATCCCTTTTGGGATTTTTGGATTCTTTCAATGACTATTTTGCCCTCTGGATCTAGGACTTTTGGTCAGTTTTCCTTGATGATTTCTTGGAAGATACTGTCCAGGCTCTTTTCATCATGACTTTCTGGTAGGCCAATAATTCTTAGATTTTTCTCTCCTGGATCTATTTTCCAGGTCAGTTGTTTTTCCAGTTTTACATTTTCTTCTATCTTTTCATTCTTTAGATTTTATTTGGCTGATTCTTGATGTCTCATAGAGTCATTAGCTTCTGCTTGCCCAATTATAATTTTTATCAGATTGTTATCTTCAGTTAACTTTTGCGTCCCCTTTTCCATCTGTCCAATTGTTCATTTTAAGGAATTATTTTTTCCAGTTAGTTTTTGTACTTCCTTTTCCATTTGTTCAGTTTTCGCAGTTAGGTTTTGTGCTTCCTTTTCCATTGTCCCATTTTCCTTTTTAAGGGGCTCTTCTCTTCAGTGAATTCTTTTTTCATACTTTTAAAATTATTGGCCAGTTTTTCTTCTATTTCTCTAATTTGGCTTTTAAAATCCTTCTTCAGCTCTTCCAAGAGTGTTCTTTGTGCTTGCGACCAGTTCATAATCCCTTCTCAAGTTTCAGATGGGAGTACACTCTCAGTGCTGACCTCTTTGGTATTTGTGTTTTGGTCCTTGTCCCCACAGAAAGATTCTGTGGTGTTTTTTTTCCTGCTTTGCTTCTTATTCATGATGATGAGGCTTTGTGTGTTGTGGCCTCTGGTTCTTTCAGCAAGAAGCTAAAGAACCTGGTGCTGAGCTGACTGGTGTGAGAAAGCAGAGGTCAGGTGAGTCTTTTTGTGTTTCCCCAGATTTGCCCTGGAGCTAGCTTGTTAAGCGTTGGGAAGGGGTGATCTGGCTATGGGAGGTCTCCTCAGCTGAGCTAGAGCAAAAGCAAGCTCAGCTGTTGGTGATCCCAGTTGCCCTAGTGTCTTCCCATAACCCCTGGGGTGCTGAGGCATGCCTGAGGTCCGGGTGTTGGTAGGTGTGAGGCTCCACTCCCCTGGAGCTCCGGGTCTCCTCCCAGCTCCCTGATGTGGGGCTGTCTGGGACAGCTCTGGTCCTTCCCTGGTCCCCTTCTGCCACAGCAAGAGCAATCCTCCTTAGCAATTTTCCTAGCCTCATGTGCTACAAGACTATTTGCCCCTTCTGCTGACTCCATTGATCCAATATTTTTCTGGGGGAATATTTTATGGTTCTTTCAAGATCAGCAAGGGGAGGGGAAGAGAGCATTTAGCGATCACTCCGCCATTTTGGCTCATGGAAGTTCAAATAGGTGACTTAAAGACATTTAATCTGTGGGCTGATAGTCTCAGGAGCAGCTGCTGCAGATACCTGGGGCTTTGGAACTCTCACTTGTTTGGTTCTGCTGGGCTTCTGTCCTGGGCTAATATGCCTGAAATTCTGCAGTACAGTCGCTGCCTCAGACTGCCCAGGGCTTCCTATCAGCCCTGCAACTGTGGAGATGCTGGGCTGTGCGCTGTGTGCTCCTCCACCCCTGCAGAGCAGAACCTTCCCATCAACCTTCCATCTATCCTGGGTAGTGAATCTGCCACAGTCTGTCTCCTATTGGAGTCTGTCCCTCCAAAATTTGGTCAGATTCTCTTTTTAGAGGTATCTGAAGGAGTTTATCTAAGAGCTTAGGTGAGGAGTTGCTCTCACTCCGCCCCATATGACTTTTTATAGTACAGCCTTTACGTCAGACAATAGGGATGATTAGCTCCTCTGGAAGAGATATTCCTCCTTACCACTAGGGAAAGCAGATGTATAGGTTGTGTCCGCTTGCATCCTTACAAACAACTCTCCCTGGCATAACGATAAAACAGTGATTTACAAGGCTACTGGATTTGTGTACTTCTGAACTTCATTCAGAGCCCAAAGTGACTTGAACAGTTAGATAAAATGTCAGTGTTAGTATAAAAGAGAATGGAATCAATTTGATTTTCTCAATTCCTCCTTTGATCAAAGGCAGACATGTCTATAATCTAATTCCATAAGATTTTTAACATGGTCATTGTCAGCAATGCATATTACCATGAGCTTTCCTGGCGCTAGTCTACAACAGGCTTTAACGCAACAACAGAGAGAAAATCTAAAAAGAATAATAAGACAGGGGCAATAAGGGCCCATTTACAAAGGGTACTTAACAGGCCATCTCCTTGTAACCAAGTGAACCAAGAAGGATTTTTACCTGGGATCACCTGGGAATGATAGTTGTGTTTCTTTTCCTTTTTTTTTTTTTTTTAACTTTTTTACATTCATTTTAACATTCATTTAACTTTTTACATTCATTTTCACCAAATTTTGGGTTCCAAATTTTCTCCCCATTTG
>CM053770.1:66953381-66972200 GCA_028658325.1 Potorous gilbertii
CACCTCTTTTTCCACTTGGCTAATTCTGCTTTTGAAAGCATTCTTCTCCTCATTGGCTTTTTGAACCTCTTTTGCCAATTGAGTTAGCCTATTTTTCAAGGTGTTATTTTCTTCAGCATTTTTTTGGGGTCTCCTTTATCAAGATATTGACCCGTTTTTCATGCTTTTATTGCATCTCTCATTTCTCTTCCCAGTTTTTCCTCCACCTGTCTAACTTGATTTTCAAAATCCTTTTGGAGCTCTTCCATGGCCTGACCCAATTGGATACCTATTTCGGATGTTTGGGATACAGAGGCCTTGACTCCTATGTCTTTACCTGATGGTAAGCATTGTTCTTCCTCATCAGAAAGGAAGGGAGGAAACATCCGGTCACCAAGAAAGTAACCTCCTGCGGTCTTATTTTTTTTCCCTTTTCTGGGCATTTTCCCAGCCAGTTACTTGACTCCTGAGATTCCTCTTCACCCCCACCTAGATCCGCCCGGCTAATGCTTGGGGTCTGAGATTCAAATGCTGCTGTCCAGCCTCAGGGCTTTCAGCGGCAGGCCTGGCTACTATTCAATGTGAGCTTAAGTTCTGGTGCTCAGGTGGGGGCAGGGCCACCTCCCAGACTCAGTTCCCTCAGGGGGTTTATGCAGAGACCTTCAGTAATGGAGCTCCTGCCTGCTCTGGGAGTCTCTGGCCACCCGCTGCCTCTGCCGCTGCCTCCTGAGGGGGCCTGAGTTATGGAGAGAACCTGCTCCCCTCTCAGCCAGCCCAGAAGTCTCTCTCACTGACCTGTAGCGCCTGTGGGTGGAGGGACCTTCGCGGCCACAGGAGATTCCATCCCTGAAGCCTGCTCAGATCTGCTCCTCCCTGTGCCGCGTGGCCAGGGAAGGGCTGGGCTCTACTCCTGTCTGGTGTGCGACGGACCTTTGGGATCAGTTTTTCAGGGCTCTCTGGAACAGAAATCTCCTTCACTGTGTTGCTGCGCGGCCTCCACTGCTCCAGAATTTGTTGGGAGTTCTTTTTACAGGAAATCCATGGGCTGTGGGTTCGGAGCTAGCATATATGAATCTTTCTACTCCACCATCTTGGCTTCTCCCCCTGGTAGTTGTGTCTCTGCTATAACTTATTGGATCTTACATGGTCTTGTCCGAATTTCTCCTGACCGGTTAATGTTCCAACTACAAGATTGATGAGTTTTTCACTGTGTTGCTTTAAAAATACCTAAAACCATGTGATTTTGCTAAAACCATTTTAGTTACAGAACCTACTTTAATCTAGAGAGAGGAGAGGGATTCTCTTGTGGCCTTATGCAGCGTCTCAGTTTCCAGTGAGAGATTCTGGCTACTGGCGGGACTCACCAAGGACTAATTTGAGAGGAGAGATTTGCAGGTCACCAAGGTAACCAGGAAAACTCAGCAAACAAACCCCCAAGAGCCACAGTAATACAATAATGATCATCAGTGTTCACTCACATCAAGTCTTCTTGCGTCTTGCTAAATCACTCTCAATGTCCTTTAATCAGCACATCTCACTTTGGATCCCAGATATCCCATGTAGTTGTCTAGTACCTGAAAGTATCTTTTCTTGGACATCCTGATACAGGCCTCATTCTCAGGGCAGCTCTGAGGGGGCTCCTCTTAAATGTATTTGTTTCTTTGGTTCCAGGTCACTTGCAAAATTACTAAGTAATTTTACTACAATCTGCAAGTAGTAAGACTCAATACAGGCATGCCTTGTTTTACTATGCTGGGCTTTACTGCATGTCATCGATATTGCATTTTAAATTCTAATATTTTACTTTTTCCCAATTACACGTAAAACCACTTTCTTTTTAAAATTTTGAGTTCCAGATACTCTCTGTCCCTCTCCTTCCTCTTTCCTGAGAAGGCAAGCTATTGCTAATAGGTTATACATGTGCAGTTATGCAAAACAATTCCCTATTAGTCATGGTGTAAAAGAAAAAACAGACCAAAAAAAAGGAAGGAAAATAAAGTTTAAAAAGTATTCTTCAATTTGCATTCAGACTACATCAGTCAGTTCTTTCTCTGAAGAGAGAGCATTTTTCATCATAATTCCTTTGGAATTGTCTTGGATCATCATATGCTGAGAGTAGCTAAGTTATTGCTGGTACTGTGTACAGTGTTTTCTGGTTCTGCTCACTTCACTTTGCATCAGTTCATGTAAGTCTTTGCAGGTTTTTCTGAAGTCATCCTGCTCATCCTTTGTTATGGCACAATCATATTCCGTTACAGTCATACACCACAACTTGTTCAGCCGTTCCCCCCCATTGATGGTTAGCTCCTCAATATCCAAATTTTTTGTCACTACCATGAGTGCTGCTATAAATATTTTTTGTACATATAGGTCTTTTTACTTTTTCTTTGATCTCTTTGGGATACAGACTTAGTAGTGGTCTTGCTGGGTCCGAGGGGATGTATGATTTTATAGCCCTTTGGGAATAGTTCCAAATTGTTCTCCAGAATGGTTGAATCAATTCACAGTACTTTAGAGTCTCAATTTTCCCACGTCCCCTCCAACATATGTTATTTTCCTTTTCTGTCATATTAGCCAATCTGAGAAGTGTGAGATGGTACCTGAGTATTCTTAATTTGCATTTCTCTAATGAAAAATGATTCAGGGTATTTTTTATATGATTATATAGATGGCTTTGATTGCTTCATCTGAAAACTGTCTATTTACATGCTTTGGCTGTTTATCAATTGGGAAATGACTCTTATTTTTATAAATTTAACTCAGTTTTCTATATGTTTGAGAAGTGAGGCCTTTATCAAAGAAATTTGATGTTAAAAATTTTTCACAATTATGATTACTATGTATTTCCCTTCATCCTATTTTCCCCCATTTATCCTACTACTATAAATTATTTGGGGGCACAATGAACTGTGCCCACATAAGATGGTGAACTTTATATATATTGTGTGGGTTCTGACTGCTCCACCCATCAGCCATACCCTCATCTCTCTCCCTCTCCTGGGGCCTCCTTATTCCCTGAGACACAACAGTATTGAAGATATTAAATAAACTTAGTTGATAAGGCAGCAGCAATATTTGAGAAGATTAACTCCAATTTTGAAAGAAGTTTTACTTTGGGTAAAATACTATCCAATGGTATTTCATGCTACCGACAAATCTTTCATAAAAGAAAGAGTCAGTCAATGTGATAAACTTCATTGTTGTTTTATTTTAAGAAATTGCCATACCCCAACCCTCAGCAACCACCACTGTTATCATTCAGCAGCCACAGGTTGAAGTAAGGCCTTCCACAAGCAAAAAGATTGTAATTTGCTGAAGGCTCAGATGATGATTAGCATTTTTTTTTAGCAACAAAGTATTTTAAATTAGAGTATATGCATTTTTTTAAATCATAATACTATTGCACCCTTAATAAACTACAGGATAGTGTTAACAAGTTTTATATGCCTTTGAAAACCACAAAATTCATATGACTCACTTTATTGCACTCACCTAGAACTGAACCCACAATATCTCCACAATATTGCCTGTACAATTTAGTACCAACTCCTACGTTTGCTTTTCTAATAACTAGCTTATGCAGTGAAAACCAGCTTAGCCTTTATGGTTCTGATCTTATTAACAATAGAGCTATAAGAAGAACATCAAATTCAAAACCTATAATTAACCTGAAACTTAAAGAGAATTTCAATTGTTACATATCACTTATCATTTCTATTTTTTACCTACACCCTATACCTGTTATGAAAATTGCTATTAACAGCCTGAAAGAAGAATTTTAAAAAGAATTTATGGGAGCCTGACTTGTAAAATGGGCCTTTTTGTCTCTTAAAATTATCACAGAGATACTTCACATGGAAAAATAATTTTACCTTAGCAATTTTCATTGCAAGTTTCCATCTCAAATCTTTAATTTTTGAAACTTATTATCCCATTAGAAATATTTGGAAGCTAATTATATACATTTAAATATTCTAGTTCTTAGAGGAAACAGTCTGATTCAATTGTTTTCTCAAAATTTACTGCTCTAATTGAAAAAAACCTTTTACATCTTTGTCTTATTAGAAAATGTTGTACCTTTACAATTCTTCTCTTAGGAGGATGTTGTTCCCATGTTATAACTACTGCTGAGGTGATAGCAAACACAAGAACTCATTTACTTAGTTGCTTGGGATATAAAATTGCCTACCAGTTAATATTGAAAACAGTAAAATCTTTCATACTTGCATCCTATTATAGTGCAGAGAGTCTGTAGTATTGCAATGACACGGTTCATTATATAAAAAAAAAATTACCTTCCATAGTTAGAGAAATTTGCTGTGAAAGGAAGAAATAGGGACATGGTTGTAAAAATGGGGAATCTGAGTCAAAAGGATCCTGGCTTTAGCGATACCAAGGTCCTCCCTACAACTTTTCCCAGACACAGGTATCCACATGTAGCATTTTCCATATTATATTCCCTTTAAGCCGCTTGTGGCTTTTCCTTCAAATGGTAGATTTTTGACTTAAGTATCATTCAGGCATTTACACCTGAATTCAAAACTCAGAGTATTAGCAAATTACAGTCCCAAGAAATTTTTGTCTCAAATAGCAAATTTTAGTGATCATAGCTTATTTCTCTCGTGTTGTTGTGATAATAGCAATAAAAACATTTACCACACTTTTTTTTTAAAAGTCACTTTCTTTTTTCCTCCAGTGTAGGTACACTCAATTTAAAAATTATGTAAAAACCTTTCATTTTCTTTCCAGAATTGTTAATGATCTCTTAGTTGCCAAATCCAGGGGCCTTTTCATTGTCTTTCTCCTCTCTACACTGTTAGTCACTCTCTCCTGTTTGATCTCTTTTCTTAGGTTTTGGGGTACCACTATCTTCTGGTTCCTCCTGCCTATCTGACCACTCCTCTGTCTCCTTTGCTGGATCCAGTACTCTAGATCACTCCCTCTAACTGTAGGTGTCCCTAAGGGTTCGGTCCTAGGTCCTCTTCTCTTCTCACTCTATACTACTTTACTTGGTGAGCTCATCAGGTGAGCTGATGGTCTTCCTAATGGTGCATTAGTGTACCATTCTTCCTTTTTTTTCACCAATTTCTCTACTGATCTCCAGTTTTTCATCTTTAACTGCTTTCAGATATCTGGAATTGGATGTGTAGTAGATATCTTAAATTCAACATGTCCAAAACCAAACTTCCAATCTTATTTCCCTGTTGTTGTAGAGGGCAACGCCATCCTCCTACTTTCTCTGACTCACATCCTAGATGTCCTTCTCAACTCCTCACTATCACTCAATCCTCTTATTCAGTCTGTTGCCCGGGCCTCCTTTGCAGTACCTCTCAAGTATACCTTCTCTTCTCTGACCTTTCCACCACTCTGATGCAGGCCCTAATCATATCATGCATGGATTATTCTGGACTATTGCAGTTGCCTGCTAGTGCGCTTACCTGTCCCAGATTTCTCTCCACTCCAATCCATCATCCATTCAGCCACAAAAGTAATTTTCCTAAAGTGTAAGTCTGATCATGTCACCTCTCAATAAACTCTTGTGGCTCCCTGTCACCTCCCTGTCTTCTTACACCTTACTCCCTGTAGTGGATGGCCCATGTCCCTACACGATTCGGTGATGTGGTTAAAAGAAAAGAGATAGGGGAGGCCGGAAAAGATAGACCAGTTCCATTTATTGATCTGAGGGTTAGGGTTTTATATAGACCAGGTACTGCAAGTCTACATGACATTCTGCTAGCCTGTCCCAGTGATTAAATCCATCAGGATGATTAAATCAGTCTTCTGATTAAATCAGACCATGAGCCTAGGAGCATCTATTTTACATATCCCTTGTTTTCTGTAATTCTCTTGTTTGTCTCACCGAGACAACAACATCTGGGGGGCATGGAGAGCCATTTCCAATGATAATGAGCACAGTCACAAAGATCAAGTTTCCCCAAGGTCTCTCCTGATCTCATCAACTGCACTCCACTCTGGCCCTCAACAACTCCCAAACTTGTACTCTTCAGTGTAGTGACACTGGCCTCCTGGCTCTGAGCATTTTCTCTGGTATCTTCCATGTCTGAAATACACTCCTTCCTCATCTACACCTACTGGCTTCCTTTAAGTCTCAACTAAAATCCTATCTTCTACAGAAGCCCTTCATGACCCTTATTAATTCTAATGCCTTCCCACCTTAAATTATTTCCTATTTTTCCTGCATATAGCTTAGATATATTTGTGGTCTGCCCCATTATATTGTGAGCTCCTTAAGGGCAAGGATTGTCTTTTGACCTTTTTTGTATCCCTAGTGTTTAGCCTATTGTCAGCCACATAGTAGTTGCTCAATAAATGTTTATTCACTGACTGACTACTCAATTAAAAAAAAATCAATGGTTAGAGTCAACAAGTGGGAAAATATGGGAGGAGGCAAAAAGTTGGTACCATTGACTGTGGCTTCCTTGGAGTTGAGAACCTCAGACCATTCAGCCCAGGCTCCAAAACCAGGGATCTCAACTTTGACTAATCATCAAATGAGAACAGATATGTAGAGTGCTTCCCAAGTCTAGAGGTACTATGGAAGCAAATCTATATATACTGTGGGCCACAGATCTTAAAACTACCTTTAAAAAACTGAAGAGAACCGATTCTAGAGGGCTTCAAGGAGGCTACTATGTACCCATTCTTAGTCTGAAATTCTTAGAATTCCTTCTGTGTTTTTACTGAGGTATTTTTTCTTTGTAAGTCTTATAATCTTCATTAAGTCAGATGGAAAGATCCAATAGATTGTGTCCTGATAGGTTTCCTATGTAAATTCCTTGATGGTTTGAATCTTACATAATACTAAATATAATACTATCATAATGATATAATATTATTATAATATAATGAAATTGCTTTTGTAATATAATAGTAAAATACAGAAAACCTTCTGCCATCTTAGTCTGTCTTCCAGTAACTTTATATATCCAAACACCTGAAAACCAGAAAAAAAAAAAGGAGGAAAACTACTTTGAAGAAATGCTTACTAAAGCAACTCTCAGATTACATCTCATACCCATTGGAAAAGATGACAAAAGATAAAAATAGCCAATGGTTGGGAAGGCTATGAGAAGACTGTACTCCAATGCACTGTTAGTAGAGCCATAAATTGTTCTAATCCTTCTGTAAAACATCTCATACTTACAGTGAAGTCACTAGATGATGCATTCTCTTTGACCTAGTGATACAACTAGGAGATGAAAGTGCTAGGGAAAGGTCTGATAATTCCATAAATATTTATTCCGCTCCCTTTTGTAGTAATAAGGAACTGGAAGAAGAGTGAATGCCCATTAACTGGTAAAGGGCAGAACAAATTGTGGTATGTGAATGTAATGGAATATTACTGCACCATAAGAAAAGACAAATAGAGTATTCAGAGAAATTTGGAAAGACATAAATTGATATTGAGTGTAGTTAAGAAGAGACCCATTTGTTGATCAGTTCTTTACCTTTTTTTTGTTGATGAAATCAATTAAAGATACTAATTTTACCCTAAGTATTCCTTTATCCTTATCTTAGAAGTCTTGGTATGTTGTCTCATTGTTGTCTTTGAAGAAATTATCTTTTCTTTCTGTGATTTGTTCTTTGAACAAGTTCAGAATTAAATTATTTAGTCTCCATTTAAATTTCAATTATTTCTTTAAAGGACCTTTAATATTACAATTTTCATTGTATTATAGTCAGTAAAGAATGTGTTTAATATTTCTAGTTTTCTGCATTTGTTTTTGAAGGTTTCATGTCCCAGCAAATGTTCAGTTTTTGTAAAGATGTCATGCATAGATGAGTGATATATATATATATATATATATATATATATATATATATATATTCTACTTTTTGTTCCTATTTGGTATTCTCCAGATATATATCTGACTTTTCCATAATTCTTTTAATTTTTTAAACTTATTTCTTGTTTATCTTTTTATTCATTGTGAGAGTTGTACATTGAAATCCCCAGCTATTTCAGTTTCTTGTAATTTGATTAACTTTTCCCTTTATATAATGAGGTACTATTGCCATGTAGTATATATGTATTAAAGGTGAATATTAATTTATTGTCCATGGTACCTGTAACCATAATATTATTTTCCTGTTAATCTCTCTTAATTAAACCTGTTTTTGCTCTTATTTTGCCTGACATCATGATTGCTATCCTTGCTTTTTAAAAAAAACTTTTTTTTTTAGTTCATCTCAAGCAAAGTAGATTTTGCTCTAGTCCTTTAACTATGTAAATATTTATGTTTCAAGTATATTTTTTGTAAAAACAAATTGTTGGATTCTGCTTTCTAATTCATTCTGAAGTCCTTTTCTGTTTTTTTGAGTGATTTCATACCATTCACATTTACAGTTATGATTGTTAATATTATATGTCTCTTCATAATATCCCCTTATACTTTTTCCTCTATTTCCTGCCTACCTCATTACAAAGGGGTGGAAGAAGAAGGAACAGTCGTGTGTGTGTGTGTGTGTGTGTGTAAGTAAAACCTTCCTTTGTCCACTTCAGATAAGAGTGGACCTTATTTGATGGTTGCTACTCCTTGCTCCTTCTTCCATTTGGGTAGGTCTCTCTTCCTGTATACCTTCATCATGAAGGATGTAAATTCCACCACCTTCTTTTACCTTTCTTCTTTAGTCTACTTTTCCCCCTTCTCTTTCTTATGACTATCAAAACTGAACAAAACCACCTATTGAAGACGTTAGAGTTCTGAAGGGACTCTCCTTTCTTCTTCTGCAGTAGAATGTCAGCATTTTATCACCAGCTCCTAGTACAGTGTGAATAAAGTGCTGAATCCAAAGTCAAGAGGAATTGAGTTCATTTCACCCTCATTTATTAGCTGTGTGACCCTGGCCAAGTCACTTAATTACAGTTTCCTCAACTGTAAAATGGTGATAGTAACACCACCTACCTCCTGTGGCTGTTGTGAGGATCATGTGAGGTAATATTTGTGAACTGCTTAGCGTAGTGATGATCCATAGTAGGAGCAATATGAATGCTTATCCCTTCCCTTTGTCTCATATAAATCCTTCCAGTCGCTCTCATCTATTTACTATTTATTCAAGTTTCTCTTGATTTTGCATGTCAAAGTTTCTACTCAGTTGTGGGTTTTTCATCAGGAAGTCCTTTTCACGCCTTGTAGGATTATATTCATTCTTGCCAAGTGAGTTGTTCTTGGTATCAAACCATTATCTTAGGCCTTTTGGAATAACAGCTCCTATGATCTCTTCTTTATAGAAGTAGATGCTCAGTCTTCTATAATTCTTACTGTATGTAGTTCCTTGGAATTTGAACTTTCTTTTTGACTACCTGCAGTACTTTTTTTTTTTTTTTGATTTGGAAACCCAGAATTTTGGCTTTGACATTCCTTGGAGTTCTCATTTTTAAGGTTTCTTTCAGGAAATGCCTAGTTAGATTTTCATTTTGCTTTCTGGTTTCAATTGATAGGGGAAGTCCTTTGTTCTGATTTTTTTTAAGTATTCAAATGGGTTTTTTGCTTTGTTTTATTCTTTTCACATTGTTTTCAGGAAGTCTAATAGATGATTCTGAAGTCTAATAGATGATTCTTAAATTATATGTCCTCAATTTGTTTTCCAGATTAATTGTTTTGATAGTAGATGCAGTGAGGTTTGGGATGAGATTCTCTTTACAGAAGTAGGCTAGCACTAAGTGGCAGTATATTATTCAACTCTTATATCAGAAAAACATTTCCATGAACAGTGTATGTCATAAAACTTTGACCTGAGCTTCCTAAGGGTCTTAGCTCTTCTGCTTAACAGAGGTTGAATGGAGGGTCTACTCATCATTTTACACCATCCTTCATTTGGGAAAGGACATGTCTCTTGATCATAGATCTATATTCACAACCCTTGTATAAGACAGAAACAGAAATATGATAACTAATTGCATATTGTGATATTCAGTATTTTCTTTCTAAAAGCCAATTGTATTTCATACCAGTAAGCACCTGACTCACATAATTTTTTTATTTTTAAAAACAGCAGGCTTCCTTAAGCTTCCCAACTTGAGGCTATGATCTTTAAATTAGATTTGTCTGTGTCATTGCTTCCAACTTTATTAATGTCATGGCTCTCTTTATGATTATTCATCTTAGTCACTATTACCAAAGTTCAAGCAAAATCTTTGTCCCCGGCTCAGATCCCACTTCTGTCAGCTCTTGTCCAGTTGAATACGGTGGAATAATATCTGATTTTGGCTGAAACTCAGATGTATCATTAATTTTAATTAGATAGTTCATGTTCCATCTAGACACTTTGCTATTTTCATGATAATACCCTCTGATCTAAATGCCAGGGGTTACAGGATTCTGATGCTCTTTTTCCAGGTACATTTCCCCTTTTTGATCTAAATCTTGCCTTTTTCTCTTAGTCATATGAGATGATTTGACTTTGTATTCCTTGGGTTATATTTTTTGCTGTCTGTTTAAATGCCATGTATGATTGTGGGCCTGCTTTTTATTCATAGGGCTATTTATTTATATGCATATATTTCTATCTATGTAGTTTATTTCCCATGAGCAGTTTTTCAGGAGTACATTCAGGACATCAATGGTACTATACTATAAGTCAATTTAGCACACTCTAGAATTAAAGGATTATAACATTTTAGAGCTAGAAGGAATCTTGAAGATTATATAGTCCAGTTGTAGAAAATGAGACTGAGAGGTCATGTGGCTTACTAGTTAGACAGGTAGTGTAGATGCTCCAAGTCTGCAACCCCAGTACTTACATTACATTTTTGTCTGTCTTCTCTGAACAGGAGCCTAGAAAAGACACATGATATCAGGGCAATCTTTTTTTCAAAATAGTATTTAATATTTTCCCCAATTACATGTAAAAGCAATTTTTAATATTCATTTTTTAAAATTTTGAGGTCCAAATTCTCTTTTATTCCTCCTTGCTTGTTACTGCACTGCCCATAAGCAGTTTGATATAGGTTATACATGTACAATCATGCAAAACAAATTTCTGTATTAATCATATTGTAAAAGAAGACACAGACCAAAAGGGGAAAAAAAACCATGAAAAAAAAGAAAGTGAGAAATAGTATTCTTCAATTTGTATTCAGACTCCATCAGTTTTTCCTCTGGTTATGGGAAAGCATTTTTCATCATGAATACTTTGGATTTGTCTTGGATCGCTGTATTGCTAAGAATGGCTAAATCATTCACAGTAGGTCATTGTACAGTATTTCTGTTACTGTGTGGTGTTCTGGTTCTGCTCACTTCGCATCAGTTCATCTAAGTCTTTCTAGGTTTTTCTGAAATCATCCTGCTCATCATTTCTTACAGAGTGAGTGAAATTAGGTTAAGTGAAGACCCCTCAGGCATGAATTCCCCCAAATTCCCACCCTTCCTGCCACAGCTAAAATAACTGTCTCCCTTAGGCAAATAAAATGCTCCATGATGGAGGAGAACCACCAAAGTTCCCTTGTGACCTGGTGTGCCCTTCCCCTTCACCACCCCTTATGCCAGTCACATCGACATTCTTCCCTTAAGTTCCATACTTGGTAACAAAAACCCCTGTTGGTGAGCAAGGATCCTTTCCATGTTCTTTGTCTCTGGAGTAGATTCCTTCACTTACACTGCATGCCGTTATTCCCTGCCAATGGGGAAGCGAGGCTAGTGGGCTTCCATGTTAGGGACTATATAACGCTGTACTCATCTCTGCTCAGGTACACTCCTTTGCTGACACCACCCATGGTCTTACGGGAAGTGCCCCTTCTCATGAGATTGTAATAAATTCCTTTTTTTGCCTTCTACCTTAAGAAGCGTCTGAATTTAATTTAAGTAAGGGTCACTGTATCATACGCATAGACCAATAATATATTCCATTGAAATCATTTGCTTCAACTTGTTCAGCTATTCCCCAATTGAGGGACAAGCCCTTCTATTTCCATTTTCTTTGCCATTACCAAAAGAGCTGCTGTAAATATTTTTGTACATATAGATCCTTTTCCTTTTTGTTTTTTTTTATCTCCTTAAGATATAAACCTAGTAGTAGTATTACTGAATCAAAGGGTATACACACTTTTTCTTCTGGGCATAGTTCCAAATTGCAACAACGCATTAGCATTTCAGTTTTCCTGTATCTCTCCAATAGTTATCATTCTCTTTTTCTGTTATATTAGCCAGTCTGGTAGGTGTGAGGTAATACGCCAGAGTTGTTTTAATTTGAATTTCTCTAATCAGTAATGAGTTAGAGCAGTTTTTCATATGACTGTAGAATAGCTTTGATAACTTTGCCTGAAAACTGCCTGTAAATATCCTTTGACCATTTATCAGGTGGGGAATGACTTAAATTCTTAGAAATTTGACCTACTTCTCTATATATTAGAGGAATAAGGCCTTTATCAGAGATACTTGCCATAAAAATTGTTTCCCAGCTTTTGATTTCAGGACATTCTTGAGTACTATTTATGCTATAGGAACTAAGGGTTCATCATTTTACTTATTGCTTGATAGACATTTGCTCTTCATGACCTGTGATGTGCTTTTTGAATCATACAGATTGTGTATCTGCTGCGTTTTGCTTTTTGTTATGAGCATTTGTCTCCTCCAGACTGCCTATTAATAGGAATAGAAAACCTTTGGAATTGGAGTAAGTATAAGTTAGACTGAGCATTTGTCCTCTGGTGATTTAGATTACAAACTCTACCCCAGCACTGGTGAAATTCTGTGGTCCTTTTCTGTCTGTGTGAGATCCCATGCTTTTGAGTTGCATACTTTGCTTAATGATTCACAGAGACATATTTAAAATCTTCAGGGGGAATTTTAGCAGGGTATATATATATATATCTATATATGTATGTATACATATATATCTGTATATATATATATATATACATATATATACATACATATATATATATATATATATATACATACATACAGAAAAGGAATTTTTCTTAATATTTGAAACTTAGATCTATTTATAGTATAATGGATAGGGTGCTGGGTTTGCTGCCAGGAAGATCTGAGTTCAAATTTTACCTTTGACACTAAATAGCTGTGTGATTCTGGGTAGGTTAGTGAATCTCTACATGCTTCTGGCAGTTCTCTAAGATTTGTTTATTAATTCATTGACAATTGTGATTGCATCATAATTGAGATCTCCCAGGGAAGAGGGGGAGTTCCCTGGCAGATGAAAACATATTTGCATAAGCAAATAGAAAACATCCATTTATTAAAAGCAATGAAATATCTGGTTCTAGTGAATGAGACTTCAAGAGCATCCTCAAGAATAATGGAAAACAATTAAAGAGACAAAGACACGGGAACATAAGAAACAACCTCAGAGTACTTACCACCTGACCAGTCACTTTATTGGTTGTTCTTCTTTTGACCCTGACACTAGAAAAATGTAGTCAGAATAATTTTCTTGTTAGCATAAGAGTAAATCTTAAGCAATAATCAAGTGTGGCCTAAATACCAGCTTTTAAATTAGTTTTGTTTTAAATAGCCTTGGTTTAAAAATACACAACAATAAATCTGGAGAGCATCATTAATCAATGTCTTGCATTATGGAACTTTGCATTTCCTTTGTGTAATTTATGCAATTAATCTCTCTGTTGCCAAGGAAAGTAATTCTTCCTGTTTGGTGAGATTCAGCGTGGAGATGAAAGTTGCCCTCACCTTGGGAACACTTACTGGTATTGGGTGTGATCTGCTGTCCATTTGCCTTCTTATAGACTGCAGAAACTGGGCCATTACCTTGTCATTTATAGTGCAAGCTTCATTAGTGCTCAAGCGGTAACCATTTAACAAGGTGAATTTACTTTGCTTTCTGTCCTCTCTTTGTTTGACTGATGATATTTGCTGGATTGTGCCAGGCTAAAGTTACTCACTTATAAATGCAGGGATGTAACTTGACTTTCCTGATACCTAGGTTTTATCATGATAATTCAAGAATGAGCATTTTAGGAGTATGCATTTGATAGGACTGTGAAAACAAACACTTTTTAATAAAAATGGGGCTGAGCCCCAGAGGTCACTATCAAGATCTGAATTCTGGAAAATAAGCCAAGTCAGAAATCATAGGATTTGGAACTAGAAGGGACTTTACAGGTCATGTAGTATAACTCCTTCCTTTTACAGATAAATGATGTTACCAAAGACTCAGCGTACTGTAGTCTGCACAGCCAAGATTTGAACCTTAATTTCTTGATTATTTTCAAAATAAATAATGAAAATGATGCCAATTTTACTCAAGTGAATATTTACACAACGATTTTGAATTTATATATCTATTTCAGTGATTCATTTAAGGCACAATTCCACAATTTGCATGTGTCATATCTCTTTGTGCTAACTTGCCCCAATGCCTAGCAGAGTATCTGACACATAGTAAGTACTTCATAAATGCTTGTTTGGATTGAATTTAAATTACAGGCTTAAAAATTATAAAAATCAGATGTGTAATAAGTTTAATTACCTTAAAATAATCCCATGTAAAACAAACTTGTCTTTTGGAAAATATTGGCAAAAAAAAGTTAAAGGATCTAGAAACACTGAGACTGAAAGACTAAGATACTACATGTAAGAGATTGTTAGTCTAAGCATGGCAGCCAGCTGTTCTTTATCTCTGCTAGGGAAATAGACATATTGCAAAAGGAGGGACTTGGGGCACATTTAAGAAAGAATTCCTGACAATGAGGGTTATAGTGTATAAGGTATGATTGAATTTTGTTTCCACAGAAATTATAATTCATACTGATGGCTAATGTTAGCAACAAAACTGCTTATTTAGTGGGGGCAGTTGGCCCTCTGAAAATTAGCATAGCTACTACTTTTTTTTGTTTTGAGAAGGCTTTCCCTGTATAACAAAAGAACTGCCCAATCATGTCGCAGTCACAAAGGATGAGGATTAGGTGCATTATAATAGGACTTTTATCTTTGATATCCTCTGTTGAAATCTTCAGTCACAGCTTAGCACTTGAAAATTCCTCTCTTATGCTATCTGATGCAGACAAAAGGAGAAGGGACTAAGGTCTTTATTTTTGGCTTGGCATTTGCATTATGAAAAAAACGAATAATGTAAATGAAGATGAGAAGGGAGTGGGGATTGAAATATGGAAATGAGAAGATGTCTTAAGGGAGTGGGATTCAGTGACTCTGGAATGCTGGCCTGTGGGGTTCAAGGTGTGAAATTCGAATCTGGAGGAATTGTAAAAGGACATTTGTGGCTATGTTAAGGTGTGCTTAGGCCTGGCTTTTCTTTGTGAGGACCTAGAGGCTGTCACTCGTCAGAAAACGTTGTGAGATAAAAATCTCTTTTTCTAAATTCACTCATGGTCAGCTGGAATTCTTGGTAAAAAAGTTATTTCTAACATAATGTAATACTGAAGAAGGGTTTGGAATCTTTTTTTCTGTAAGAATCTAAAGATAGCATAGTGTCTCTTCCACATGGGATACATTTGGTGTAGTACTACTGAAAGCAAGAGGGTTCAATATTTACAAGTCCTTTTTAGTTGTAGGATTTCTTAATATTACTAGGACTGGGAAACTTGCTCTTATTAAGAGGAATAAACAGATGTTTTTCTTTATTGGTTGGTCCCTCATTTGATACTATTTGAGAGGCCATGTAGTTTATTGGACAGACTTGGGTCCAAATTCCTCTTCTGTCACATTGTGACCTGGGAAAATGACTACCTCTGATGGTCAGTTTTCTTAACTATAAAATAAAAATCATAACATCCCCAGAACCTGCCTTACAGGATTGTTATAAGCTTCAGATGAGATAGTTCTATGACAGGTATATAAATGTTGATTATTATTTATTGGACATGGTAAAGGGAGTACCTGCCTTTGCAGAGTTTATTATCCAGTTAGTATGATTAACTGTAGACTTTATAATTTTATGATTTCCTGCTACTTGCCTAGAATGTAGAAGTTTCTTTAAAAAAAAAAAGAAACAACAATAACACAACAAGAAAATCTAGGATTTGTAACTTAAAAGTTTCTCTATGCTTGCTACCTAGCCCACCAGATTAACAGCCTTATTCCAGAGGAAAATGTTTAAGATTAATATGAATTCTGTGGCAGGTCCTACCAAGTACCGCTACCTCGACATAGCACATTGCTGGTGTATTGAAGTTAGAGGATGCCACCAGAAAACCCTTGCCATGAAGGACGGAACATCTGTTGTGAGGTGTTCTCATGCTGTTTACTGCAAAGCCATCTTGGGCCATAGGGTAATATATTAATGAGGACTGTGATTGTTTTCTTATATTAAATAATGCATATGAATGATTGGGTGAGAAATAGCTCTGCCTTATTTTCTTCCATAGAGCTAAGATTGATGAGAATGGATTACTTTGCCAAGAGGACTCCAAAGTATTACATGCTCTTACTCCTCTACAACTTGGATGAGTGCACATCCATTTCTGTGCTGTGATACAAAACCTCTTAAAATGATTCTGGGCTAAAAAACACACTAAATCCTCAATTTAATTACATTGAAGCTGCACACTGGGCTTCTGTCACTAATCTAGTTTAGTTTAATTTTGGCGTCTCAGTCTCATCCGTTATTTTACTTACACACAGGCTGTTTTAGTCAGTTGGATACAACTTGTAATATATAAGGCGTATGTATATTTTCTGTGGGACCCTTAAGACCATGACCAAAGAGGTAGAATTTTATGATGATGCCTCAGTTAATGTACTTTTTACCATTTTATACAAATGTAATTTTTCATTTAAATCCTTTCACTTTAATTAAAGTATTTGAATGAGATCATTATTTTGAACTTTGTTATGTATCTTAAATTCCTTTTCTTTTTTTATTTAAAGTTTTCCACACTCATTTCCACAGAATTTTGAGTCCCCACTTTTCTCCCCATCTCTCTCCTCCCCCGCCCCAAAAGGTTGCATTTTGATTACTCCTTCACTGTGCCATCCTTTCAAACACCCCTCCCTTCTCTTATCCCCATCTTCTCCCTTGTCCTGTGGGGCAAGACAAATTCCTGTACCCCATTACCTGCATTTTTTATTTCCCAGTTATACACAAAAACAATTCTCAACATTTTTTCCTAAAACTTTGAGTTCCAACTTCTCTTCCTTCCTCTCTCCCCACCCATCCCTACTGAGAAGGCAAGCAATTCAGTATATGCTATATATGTGTAGTTTTGCAAATGACTTCCATAATAACCATGTTGTGTAAGACTAACTATATTTCCCTCCATCCTATCCTGCCCCCCATTTCTTCTGTTCTCTCTTTTGACTTTGTCCCTCCACAAGAGTGTTTAATTCTAATTGCTCCCTTTTTCCATTTGCCCTCCCTTCTATCATCCCCCCAACCCTGCTTTTTCCCTCTCCCCCACTTTCCTGTAGTGTAAGATAGGTTTTCATACCAAATTGAGTGTGCATGCTATTCCTTCCTTGAGCCAAATGTGATGAGAGTAAGCTTCACTTTTTCACTTTCACCTTCCCCATTTTCCCCTCCATTGAAAAAGCTTTTTCTTGCCTCTTTTATGAGAGAAAATTTGCCCCCTTCCATTTCTCCCTTTCTCCTCCCAATATATTCCTCTCTCCTTCATTTTATTTTTTTTAGATATGATCCCTTCCTATTCATCTATGCTGTGTGTGTGTGTGTGTGTGTGTGTGTGTGATCCCTCCAACTACCCAGATACTGACAAATGTTTCAAGAGTTACAAATATCTTTCCATGTAGGAATGTAAAAAGTTCAACTTTAGTAAGTCTCTTGTGATTTCTCTTTCCTATTTACCTTTTCATGCTTCTCTTGATTCTTGTGTTTGAAAGTCAGATTTTCTTTTCAGCTCTGTTCTTTTCATCAAGAATGCTTGAAAGTCCTCTATTTCATTGAATGACCATTTTCCCCCCTGAAGTATTATACTCAGTTTTGCTGGGTAGGTGCTTCTTGGTTTTAATCCTAGTTCCTTTGACTCCTGGAATATTATATTCTAAGCCCTTTGATCCTTTAATGTAGAAGTTGCTAGGTCTTGTGTCATCCTGATTGTATTTCTTCAATACTCAAATTGTTTCTTTCTAGCTGCTTGCAATATTTTCTCCTTGACCTGGGAACTCTGGAATTTGGCTACAATATTCCTAGGAGTTTTTCCTTTAGGATCTCTTTCAGGAGGCAAATGGTGGATTCTTTCAATATTTATTTTGCCCCCTGGTTCTAGAATATCAGGGCAGTTTTCCTTGATAATTTCATGAAAGATAATGTCTAGGCCCTTATTTTTTGGTCATGGCTTTCAGGTAGTCCCATAATTTTTAAATTGTCTCTCCTGGATCTATTTTCCAGGTCAGTGGTTTTTCCAGTGAGATCTTTCACATTATCTTCCTTTTTTTCATTCTTTTGGTTTTGTTTTGTAATTTCTGGGTTTCTCATAATGCCATTAGCTTCCATCTGTTCCATTCTAATTTTTAAAGAGCTATTTTCTTCACTGAGCTTTTGAACCTCCTTTACCATTTAGCTAATTCTGCTTTTTGAAGCCACCTTCTCCTCGTTGGCTTTTTGGACCTCTTTTGCCAATTGAGTTAGCCTATTTTTAAAGGTGTTATTTTCTTTTTTTTTTTCTTTTTTTCTTTTTATTTTATTTATTTATAAATGTTCTACAATCACTTCCTTAAAATTAAGATTTTATACCCCCACAGCTTCCCCCCCACCCCCCTCCCTCCCCATGACAGCATACAATTCTGTATAGGTTCGACATATACTTTCCTATTGAGCATATTTTCACTGTGGTGATGTTATGTAGTCACATTGACATAAGTGGAAGAAATCATATAACAAATCAAAACATAATACACTAAAACCCCCCCCACACACACACAAACA
>CM053770.1:66972700-67001667 GCA_028658325.1 Potorous gilbertii
GGAAGGCATTTTGCCTTAGAAAATCGACATTGGGATTTTTTTTTTCAGTAAGTTCTTGTGTTATTACAAAGTTCCAAGTCTACCAGAAAAAACTCTCGCACACTATGGTCGTTGCTGTGCACAAAGTTTTCCTGGTTCTGCTCCTTTCTCTTAGCATCAGATCATATAAGTCTTTCCAGGCCTCCCTGAAGTCTTCTTGTTCATCATTTCTTATGGCGCAATAGTACTCCATTACATTCATATACCATAATTTATTAAGCCATTCCCCAATTGATGGGCATCTCCTTGATTTCCAGTTCTTGGCTACCACAAAGAGTGCCGCTATAAATATTTTTGTACATGTGGGTCTAAAGGTGTTATTTTCTTCAGCATTTTTTTGGGTGCCCTTTAGCAAGCTGTTGACTTGCTTTTCATGATTTTCTTGCATCATTGTCATTTCTTTTTCCAGTTTTTCCTCCACTTCTCTTACTTGATTTTCAAAATCCTTTTTGAGCTCTTTCATGGCCTGAGCCCATTGCATATTTATTTTGGTTGTTTAAGAAGCAGAAGCCTTAACTTTCATGTCTTTTCCAGATGGTAAGCATTGTTCTTCCTCATCCAGAAGGATGGGAGAAGATACCTGTTGACCAAGAAAGTAACTTTCTGTAGTCTTATTTTTTTTCCCTTTTTTGGGCATTTTCGCAGCCCTTTACTTGACTTTTGAGTCCAAGAGTAGGGTATACTCAGGGGACCTGTAAGTTCTCAGTTCTTGCAGGCTAGAACAATCAAGGGAGAGGAGTTTATTCCCTGACTGTGCTCATGGCTGATATTCAGATTAGCTGCTCAGTTTCCCCAGGGGCTTTAGGTGGGGGCAGGGCCACCACTCAGGGCTGAGGTTCCAATCAGCCGCTCAATTTCCCCTGGGGCTTTAAGGTGAGAGCTCCAACAATGGAGGCTGGCTGCTGCCTGCCGTGGCCACAGCTACCTTAGGCCAAGTTTGGGGGAGGATGCTGCTCCCTTGTCACCTAGGTGACAAAGCCCTCTCACTGACCTTTGAAGTGTCTTTGTCACCTGTGGTTTGAGGGATCTGAGAACTGCAGCTGCTGCTGGAGATTCTGCCCCCAAGGTCTGCCCTGGTCCTGCTCCTCCCAGCACGCATGACTCAGGCTGGGCTGTGCTTCACTCTAAGTCTGGTGCAACAGACCTTTCCGGTGGCCTTCCAGGTCACCCTGGGCTGGAAATCTCTTCCACTCCATTGTTCTCTGGCTTCTGCTACTCTAGAATTAGTTGAGAGTCATTCTTTACAGGTTTTTTTGTGGTCTGTGGGGGAAGAGCTAAGAATATATGCGTCTTTCTACTCCACCATCTTGGCTCTGCCCCCTTTTCTTTTTTTAATGAAAATATTATTTTTTGAATTCTTATTCCTACTAAGTTCCAACTGCTACATTCAGCACTGGTGATGGATGACAACTACAGAAAGATAGTCTGTAGTCAAGTTCACACTTGGGGTGGGGTGTGAGGGGGAAAAAATGACATATTAGAGAGTTCAGTTGCTGGGTAAATGAAAAGACTTAAGTTCTAAGTCCTAAAAGTCATAAGAAAGCACCAGAGGGACAGACTGCATGACCTCGGCAGGCATCTTTAGATTGTCCAAAGGTTAGATGATATTGGGATACTTGTAGGGTATATAAGGAATTCCTTAGAAAGCAGTGTCAGGGAAGGTGGCAAGCTTTGTTTCACAGTCCATTTTACTTGAAGGAAAAGTTGGTGAGTCCTGTTAAGTCAAGTCATGTAAGCAGTCAATTGATATGGATTGGTTTTTAGGTGATCTGGGGCAAGAGCTGAGCAAATTCAGTTGGATCTGTCATAGATGAGGATATCTGTCTTTTATTACTAGTACATGTAGACAGTTTTTACAGTTGTTTATAGTATGTGTATGGTATAGTGCATGGTATTTTTTGTTTATATTATTGAAGAAAAATTAAAATAGTACATGGAAAACCGAAAAAGGATATAACGGATATAAAGAAAATGATGAAAGATAGTCATAGAAGACAGCTGCAACACAAGAGGGAGAAAGGGTAAAGAGAAAATTATTTGGAGATTATATTGCAGGGTTAAAGAGAGTGACACTTTAAATTTCACAATCTGCAAGTATTGATTGAGAGTCTTCTCAATTCTTTCTAGTTGCTTCTCTGGCTAATCTTTGAGCTTCAGCATCACCTTCAACTTTTGAATGAGCAGATAATACTTTCACTCAACATTTATGTCCTGAGGCATTTCATCCAGCTTAGTGAATTGGTCTCTGTGGACAACATCTTTATTTTTACTTGTTTTCCAACCATTTTCTTTACATTTGTCAATCTAGTCATTCGTACCTTTGGTGATAAGTTGGTTAACTGTGCACACAATAAGTCTGTCCTTATTTGGGGCCTTTGCTTGCTTAGTCCCTTTAGTAGCCACTTCTAATGATGCTCTTTGATTTGTCTGTCACCTGAGACATGTACCACTTATGTTTAAATCATGATCTGGTCCCTAGTAAACACCAATATCTCCTTGAGCCCCTTCTCTCCCATTATTTTTGAAGGTACCCTTGACATACACAGTGTTAGGGTCTGATACCTGGTGTAGTTGTCTGTACTGACTTTCAATGCCTTTAGTCTTCCAACCATAGTCATAACTCCTTGGATTGTGTTTCCAACTCATCTCCAGTCTCTCCAAAGGCTCAGTGAAAAAAGAAAATGAGTCTGACCTTGAGAGATCATGAACTCTGTTTAGAATTTTCAGTACTTCATATAGGCCTCTGAAACAGATCATCTGGAAAAAAGGCAGAGATGTCCCAGGCCTGTGGCGCAAAACTTAAAGAAATAAACATGGGATTCCCAATGCTAGCCCAAGATACATTCACTGTATCCAGTGTCCACTCAGGGAAGGTGATTGATCAAGGTGTATGGTAGACGAGAGTGTAACCAATAAAAGTAGAACTCAGATCATTCATTTGTTTTGAGTTTTTACATTTATTCCTCCTCCTTTCACACTAAACAAAAAATTATTCTTGAAATGAAGGAGAAACACTCTGGCAGTTTGCCTTAGATAATACTGCTATAAATAAAATTCATTAATTTAGAATTGTATAGATTCAGGACCCTGGGAATAACCAGAGGGCCAACTCTTTCCAGCCATCCTTTCACTCATTCTGTAAATACTTACTGAGTACTCTCTCTGTCTAAAAAACACTGTGTGACCTAAGACAAAGGACAAATGACACATTATGTGAACAAGCACAGCAGACTTGGGTGTGGTTCTGAGGTTCATTTCAGCTCTAAATTCTGTGACTCTGGTTTCAAATGCTGTTTCTGATGTGTGTCTATGGGACATACAATATAACTGAGAGTCAGGTTCTTAACTTCCCAGTTGCTTAGAGTGGTTTCTTTATCTGTAAAACGGGAATGAGCATTGTTTAAGTAACTTCTTTTATGAGCCCATTGTGAGGAAAGCCCAGTGTGGATTGATGGCATAAATGCTGTACCCAGAGTCAGGGGATCAAGGTTCAAATCCAAGTCTAGGCCTTTCTGAGCTTAAGTTTCCCTCTCTGTAAAATGAGGGTGGATTACAGGGTTGTTATGAGGAAAGCCTGTTTTTAGCCCTAGCGTGCCATATCAATGTTTGTTAGTAGTGGTAACAATGAATGCTTCATAAATAAGAGCTATTATACAAAGAGGAATAACATAATCCTTGCTCTTGGGGAGTTTACTGTCTAGTAGGGAGGCAAGACAAGCACACATGAGAACCATCATGAGAGATGCATGAACAATGTTCCGTGAGGCTCTCCACAGCCTTGATCTGTCCTCTGTCTTGCCAGGATTATTTATCTTGTCCCCCTGCATGTACTCTACATTTTAGCCAGACTGGTTTCAGAGCTATTGCTTGTATTCGACCTTCCATCTCATGCCCCTGTGTCAGTCAGTAAAATTTGTTAGGCACTGGGCTAAACACTAGGGACACAGGGAAAAGCTCATAGTCTTATGACAGACAGAAGAGGAAGGAAAAGCAAGGGGTGGGAGGAAGGGGCTGTCCTGGGGGCATGATGGGGAAGTCTAGAGGAGGACAGCCTACTAGGCTAGGCTGTGTGTTGAGAAGCTATCAGAATCTTTATTGCCATTAAAAATGGGAAGCTGTTTGCCACTGCCTTTATGAAGCCTTCCCTGATCCTCCTAGCTGTTAGTTCTTCTTTCCTACTTAAATTACTTTGTATCATGGGCAGATAGGTGGTGCAATAGAGCACCAATGCAGGAGTCAGGAGGACCTGAGTTCAAATCTCACCTCAGACACTTGACACTCACGAGCTGTGTGACCTTGGGAAAGTCACTTACCCCCAATTGCCTCATCCTGGGTCATCTCCAGTCATCCTGATGAATATCTGGTCACTGGATGCAGATGACTTTGGAGGAGAAGTGAGGCTGGTGACCTGCACAGCCCTCCCTCACTCAAAACAGTCAAGTGCAAGTTATGTCATTATTTCTCATCAGAGAAATGGTCTTCTTCAGCAATGAAGGACGAACACACATTGTATCATATTTATTTATTGGTGTGTTTTAGATCCCTTCAATAGAACATTGGTTTCTTGAGGGCAGGCACTGTTTAATGTTGATGTATATGCTTCTTTAGTGTTTCACGTAGTGCCTTCCACATTACATTTGAATTCAGTGTTTCTGGGACATATATTCAACTCAGGTTCCCATATAGTGCAGACTATACTCACAGACCAGACAAATCATCAGAAATGAAATAATGAAGCTTTTAATTGAACCATTTGTTTTTCATTCTTTCAGTCATGTCCAACTCTTCATGGTCTCATGGACCATAGCATGCCAGACCTTTCATCCTCTTCTGAAGTCTCTCCAAGCTCTTGTTCACTGCTTCCATGACATTATCCGTCTCATCCTCTGCCGTCCTCCTTTCCTTTTGCAGTATTTCCCAGCATTAGGGTCTTTTCCAGAAAGTCCTGTTTTCCCATTATATGGCCAAGTATTTAAACTTTAGCTTTAGTATTTGTCCTTTCAAATGAGTAGTATGAATTAGAGTATTCACTGATTTGATTGCCTTGCTGTCCAAGAGACTCTCAGAAGTCTTTTCCAACACCACAGTTCAAAAGCATCAATTCTGCCCTAGATAACTTTCTTTATAGTCCAACTCTCAAAGTCAAATTACTACTGGAAAGACCATAGGTGTGACTATATGAACCTTTGTTTGCAAAACGATGTCTCTGTTTTTTAGTATGCTGTCCAAATTTTCCATAACTTTCTTTCCAAGGAGCAGGCATTTTTTAATTACATGTCTTCAGTCACTATCTGCAGTGTCCTTTGAGCCCATGGATATAAAACCTGACACTGCTTCCATTTCTTCTCTCTCTGTTTGCCAGAAAGTAATGGGATCAGTTGCCATCTTCGTTTTTTTTTTTATATTAAGCTTCAAGCTAGCTTTTATACTCTCCTTTTTCACCCTCATCAAGAGGTTTCTTAATTCTTCACTTTCTGCCATCAGTGGTATCATCTGCATATCTGAGATTGTTGATGTTTTTCCCAGCAACCTTAATTCTGCTTTTGACTCATCCAGCCTGACATTCTACATGACATATTCTGCATAAAAGTTAAATAAATAAGGTGACAGTACACAGTCTTGTCATAAACCTTTCCCAATTTTAACCAATTAGTAGTTCTATGTTTAGTTCTAATTGTTGCTTCTTGACTTGCATCCAGGTCCTTCAGGAGACAAGCAAGGTCTGGTACTCCCATCTCTTTGAGGACTTGCTACATTTTGTTGGTATCTACTTAGTCAAAGGCTTTAGTGTAGTCAATGAAGCAGAAGTACATATTTTTCTGGAATTTTTTTTTTCTCCATAATCCAGCAAATTTTGGTGATAGTTCTACTGCCTTTTCGAAAACCAGACTGCTCGTCTGGTAATTTTCAGTTCATGTATTGCTGAAATTTAGCTTGCAGAATCTTAAGTGTAACCTTTTTTGGCCTGTGAAATGAGTGGGTGCAATTGTTTAGTAAATTTGAACATTCTTTGACATTGTCCTTTAGGATTAGGATGTGAAGTGATCTTTTCCAATCCAGTGGCCGCTGTTGAGTTTTCCAAATTTGCTGGCATATTGAATTCAACAGCATCATGTTTCTGGATTTTAAATAGCTCAGATGGATTTCCACTGCTTCCACTAGACTTATTGTTAGCAATGCTTCCCAAGGCCCACTTGACTTCATATTCTCTAGATCAGTGCTATACCATTGGGGTTATTGGTAATGTTAAGATAATTCTTGTGTAGTTCTTCGTTATATTCTTGCCTACTCTTCTTAATCTCTTCCACTTCTCTTAAGTCTCTACCATTTTTGTCTTTTATCATGCCTGTTTCCCTTGATATCCCCACTTTTGTTGAAGAGATCTCTTGTCTTTCCTATTCTTTTGTTTTCTTCTATTTCTTTGCATTTCTCGTTTAAGAAAACTTTCTTATCTCTCCTTGCTATTCTCTGGAATTCTGCATTCAGTTTCCCATTTTACTTTGCATTTTACTTTCCTTCTTTCCTTAGCTATTTGTAAAGCCTCATCAGACAACCATTTTACATTCATCATCTTTTTTTTTTTTAATTTTTTTGTTTTGGGATTTTTTTTGTTGCTGCCCCTATACAACATGGTGGATTTCTGTCCATAGTTCTTCAGGCTTTCTATTTGCCACACAGAGTCAGCTCTAGGTCTTGTTTTAACTGACTAGAGCTTCTCCATTTTTGGCTGAGAAGTATATAATCAATTTTATTTCGTTACTGACTATCTGTTGATATTCATGTGTAGAGTCATGTTTGGGTTGTTGAAGAAGTTTGTTTTGACCAGTGAAGTATTTTGACAAGACTCTATTAGTTTCTGCTCTGCTTCATTTTATACTCTAAGGCCAAATTTGCCTGTTATTCTAACCTATTTTAGCATTCTAGTCCCCTTAGGATAAGTGTGATGTCTTTTTTTATGTTATTTATAGGATATGTTGTTGCTCTTCATAGAAATGAGCAATTTTGGGGCATCAGTGGTTGGAGCACAGACTTGTATTACTGTGATGTTGGACACTTTGCCTTGGATTCAAATAGACATTCTGCCATTTTTGAGATTATATCACAGTATTGTTTTTCTCACTCTTTTACTGACTCTGAGGGCTATTCCATCTCTTCTAAGGGATTCTTGCCCACAGTAGGATATGTAGTGATCACCTGAACTAAATCCATCCATTCCCATCCATTTAAGTTCACTGATACCCAAAGTGTTGACGTTTAATCTTTCCTTTTCCTTTTTGACTACATTCAGCTTATTTTGGGTAATAGATGTGATATTCCAGGTTCTTACGCAGCATCAGACTTTTCCTTTCATCACCAGACACATCTGCAGCTGAGATTCCTTTCAATTTTGGCCCAGCCATTTCATTAGTTCTGGAGCTACTTGTAAATGTTCTCCACTCTTCCTCAGTAGTGTGTTACACACTTTGTGACCTGAGGGGCTCATCTTCTGGTGTCATCTTTATTTTCATTTTTAATGTTTATTTATTTATTTTTAGTATCCAACGTTCATTTCCACAAAATTTTGAGTTCCAAATATTTTCTCCATCTCTTCCCTCCTCGTACCCCGAAACGCTGTGCATTCTGATTACCCCTTCCCCCAATCTGCCCTCCCTTCTATCACACCTCTTCCTTTTCTTATCCCCATTTTCACTCTTTTATTGTAGGGCAAGATAGATTTCTATACCCCATTACCTGTATTTCTTATTTCTCAGTTGTATGCAAAAACAGTTCTCAACATTCCTTCTTAAGACTTTGAGTTCCAACTTTTCTCCCTTCCTCCCTCTCCACCCATCCCCACTGAAAAAGCAAGCAATTCAATACAGGCTGTATATGTGTAGTTTTTCAAAAGACTTCCATAATAGTCATGTTGTAAGACTATATTTCCCTCCATCCTATCCTGCCCCCTATTTATTCTATTCTCTCTTTTGACCTTGTCCCTCCCCAAAAGTGTTTACTTCTGATTACTCCCTCCTTCCATTTGCCCTCCCTTCTGCCATCCCCCACCCCACTTATCCCTTTTCCCCCTACTTTCCTGTAGTGTAAGATAGATTTTCATACTAAATTGAGTGAGCATGTTATTCCCTCCATAACTCAGATTTGATGAGAGTAAGCTTCACTTTTTCCCCTCTCACTTTCCCCTTCTCTCCTCCATTGAAAAAGCTTTTTTCTTGCCTCTTTTATGAGAGAAAATTTGCCCCACTCCATTTCTCTCTTTCTCCTCCCAATATATTCCTCTCTCATTTCTTAATTTTGTTTTTTAGACATCATCCCTTCCTATTCAGCTCACCCTGTGCTGTGTGTGTGTGTGTGTGCGCGTGTGTGTGTGTGTGTGTGTGTGTGTGCGCATAATCCCTCTAACTACCCAAATACTGAGAAAAGTTTCAAGAGTTACAAATATTATCATTTCATGTAGGAATGTAAACAGTTCAGCTTTAGTAAGTCCCTTGTGATTTCTCTTTCCTATTTACCTTTTCATGCTTCTCTTGATTCTTGTGTTTGAAAGTCATATTTTTCTTTTCAGCTCAGGTCTTTTCATCAAGAATGCTTGAAAGTCCTCTATTTCATTGAATGACAATTTTTGCTCCTGAAGGAATATACTCAGTTTTTCTGGGTAGGTGATTCTTGATTTTAATCCTAGTTCCTTTGACTTCTGGAATATCATATTCCAAGCCCTTTGATCCTTTTACATAGAAGCTGCTAGGTCTTGTGTTATCCTGATTGTATTTACACAATACCCAAATTGTTTCTTTCTGGCTGCTTGCAATATTTTCTCCTTAACCTGGGAACTCTGGAATTTGGCTACAATATTCCTAGGAGTTTCTCTTTTAGGATCTCTTTCAGGAGGCAAATGGTGGATTCTTTCAATATTTATTTTGCCCTCTGGTTCTAGAAAGCAGGGCAGTTTTCCTTAATAGTTTCATGAAAGATGATATCTAGGTTTTTTTTTGATCATGGCTTTCAGGTAGTCCCATAATTTTTAAATTGTCTCTCCTGGATCTATTTTCTAGGTCAGTTTTTCCAATGAGATATTTCACATTATCTTCTATTTTTTTATTCTTTTGGTTTTGTTTTGTAGTTTCTTGATTTCTCATAAAGTCATTTGTTTCCATCTGCTCCATTCTAATTTTTAAAGAAGTATTTTCTTCAGTGAACTTTTGAACTTCCTTTTCCATCTGGCTAATTCTGCTTTTTAAAGTGTTCTCATTGGATTTTTGGACCTCTTTTGCCAGTTGAGTTAGCCTATTTTTAAAGGTGTTATTTTTTTTAAGCATTTTTTTGGGTGTCCTTTAGCAAGCTGTTGATTCGCTTTTCATGATTTTCTTGTATCTCTTTCATTTCTCTTCTCAATTTTTCCTTCACCTCTCTTACGTAATTTTCAAAATCCCATTTGAGTTTTTCCATGGCCTGAGACCATTGCATATTTATTTTGGAGGTTTTGGGATACAGAAGGTTTGACTTTCTCTTTTGGTATGCATTGTTCTTCCTCATATGAAACGATGGAGGAAAATACCTGTTCACCAAGAAAGTAGCCTTCTATTGTCTTATTTTTTTCCCTTTTTAGGGCATTTTCCCAGACATTTACTTGACTTTTGAGTTCTTTGTCAACAACAGGGTATACTCTGGGGATCTGTAAGTTCTCAGTTCCTCTAAGGTGGCACAATCAATGGAGAGGAGTTTACTCCTCTCCTGGCCTGCCCTGTTGCCTGTGAATATCCACATGCACTCTATTCTGCCCAGAATCTGTGAGTAGAAGTCCCTCTCCACAACTGCCTCCAGCTCCACCACCTCAGAATTCTTCTTCAACCCAGGAGAGACTCTCAGGGCTGAGATGCAGATCAGCTTCTCAGTTCTCTCAGGGACTTTAGACTGAGGTCTCCAAAAATGGATGCTGCCAGTGCAGTGACTGTTCCTGGTGGTCCAGACCACATTCCCTTCTCCTGAGTGAAAGAACTTTCTCACTGATCTTTGAAGCTGTCTTTGGCATTTGTGGATTGAGCAATCTGGGAACTGCTGCTGCCAGTGGCTCCCTGAAGCCTGTTCTAGGTCCTGTCCCTGCCATGCCACAGGGTTGCAGTCCATGCCTAGTTTGATAGACCTTTCTTGTCGGCCTTCCACATTTCTTTGGGCTGGAAATCTCTTTCACTCTGTTGTTTTGTGGCTCCTGCTGCTCTAGAATTTGTTTAGTCATTTTTTACAGGTATTTTATGGGCTGCAGGGGAGAGCTTTTACAGGTCTGTCTCTCTGCTCTGCCATTTTGGCACTACCCCCTCTATTATCATTTTAATGCTGTATATGAAGTTTTTTTTTTTTTGGCAAAGATACTGGAGTAGTTTTCTATTTCCTTCTCCATTGTATCACCTTTTGTCAAAACTTTCCACTATGACCTGTCCATCTTGGGTCAGCCTGCATGACATAACTCATAGTTTTGTTGAGCTACACAACCTACCTTCTCTGCTGCAACAAAGCAGTGAGCCAAGAGGGACCAGGCACACAGTAGGTGCTTAATAACTGTTTTTTGACGGGCTGATTCTAGTCCATGCCAGACCTTAGCAAAAATGGACTTATATTTAACATATCCTAGCAACTATATCCTGTACTCTAATTATAATTTATTGTCTCATCTTTGCATATTATCTATCTCTTTGATAGATTTTAAGAGAAACACATATTAGATAACACATTGTGACTAACACCCACATTTCAGGAGGAAAACAGATGCCAAGAGGGCTGTTTTAACAGCACCACAAGACAGCCCCTCCCTCTGATATCTAGATATATGAATTTCTCCTTGGGGATTTGTGCCATTTTCTTCAATGTCATGAGAGTCTATGAGGGGAATTATTTCCACTAGTTTATGAAGGGTTAAGAAAGACTTGATTACTTGAGTTTTCCTGTCAGTAATATTTTGTTAGTATGGTTCAATTCCCCTTTTGGATCAATGCCTTGTGGCAGAGGGTTCTTGTATAGCTCAATGAAACCATGCAGGCTTACCCCAGGATGGACAGGTCATAGTGGAGAGTTCTGACAAAAGGTGATCCACTGAAGAAGGAAATGGCAGACTACTCTGGTGTCTTTGCCAAGAAGACAGTATTGAAATGACAAAAGCTATGATACCATAAAATGAATCTTTCAGATAGGAAAATATCTGAGACATTACTGGAGAAGAGTAGAGGACAATTACCAGTAGCTCTAGAAAGGATGATGCTGCTGTGCGGAAGTCAAAAGGAAGCTCAGTTGTGGAATGAAAAGGAAGTGCAATACTATAACGATCAGTAGGGCAGAGGAACCTGGATTGTAAGATCTCTGAACCAAAGTAAGTTGGACTTGGTCAGACAGGAGATGGAAAGATTATCCATGTACATGTTGTGTGTCAGGAAACTTAAATGGAAAGGAATGGATGAATTAATTCAGATGATTGTTACGTTTAGTTCTGTGAGCAAGAATCTGTTAAAATAAATGGAGTAGCCTCTCAGTCAATAAACGGGTGATAGAAATAGTAATAGTATATAATCTCAAAAGTGACATTTATTGCTCAGATTAGATGGAATAATAACAGATTTTAAGAAGACCTTTATCACTAAAATACAGCTCAGAGTTCATGGAGGAAAAAAAGGTTCCCATATTGATAAGAAAATTAGTATAAAATACATGAATGTTGTTTAGCCTCCACAGAGTCCTCTGATTGTATTTTCAGTAGGTATCCTGCATGTCATGGGCACTGCAGAGTGAGCACTTCAAAGGTACTTAATAGTTAAACAGAAACTCAACATTGGGATCAATTGGGTGACGCATTGGGAGGTATTACTTCTTCTGAAGTTTATCTTGTGTAACCTTCTTCCTTCTCCATGTCATCTGTCCTTACTCTTTTCACTTGTCTCTTCTTCATTTGACTTTATACCTCCTTCTTTAGTTTAAAGGCTTGAAAAATTTCTGTCCCTAAGAGTCAAGCCACCCCCTTCTTTCTTCGTCTTCCTTTGCACCATGCTTTTTTCCACACCACCTTCTTCCACTAATTTTCTTGCTGATTAGTGCAGTCTCTAAGGGTCCTGTGTCCTCCTATGATACTTACTTGAGATAAATTCTAAGAACAGTGTTTTTTAGGACAGTGATTTGTTTTTATTTTAGAAATCTCATTTTGTAACATAGATGTCCATGATAGTTAATCAAGGCTCCACTGGCAAAACAGCATGTAGAATTGACATACTTATCAGGCTGATGTGAACAAAATCACTTGACAGCCTGTGAGAGCATATAGGGAGGCAAAGAATAAGTGGTGTGAGACAGATTCATTCAGATAACTGACCAAAAGTTCTACTTCTTTTTGCCATTGGGTAACCTGAATTATATATCATAAAATGAATTATTTTCCTGTTTGCCTGATGCCATCTTCTCTGACTAATACTAGATGGCACTCTCTTACCAGTAAGACATTTCATAGGCTTCTTGGGAAATGGTAATGTCTCTGTATCTTTATAAAAGTATGAAGAAGTTATGTGTTAGTTGAGCTAGCCCAAGGCAAAATTTAATGTACTGAGAGAAATTAATTTTATAATTTTATCAGGAACTAATTATTAAGGGCATCTCATCCTTTTCCGTTTTAACTCTCGTTAAGGTCAGTCAGTCCTTGAAGGACATGATTGGTGAGATTGCTTCTAACCTTCAAGGAACGTGTTTGTCAATTTTGTTCAGGACTCCACCCAACTAGGAGACCTAATTTTTGTTTTGAGCACAAACAGAATCCAGTCTACGCAAGCCCTTACCCTGGGTAAGGGTACCCCTGCCTGTGATCTCCTTTAGAGTTTAGGGTTATCCAGCTCATGACAAAGAAAACCAGCCAGAGAGGTCCAGATGGAAATGATTTCCCCTTGCTCAGATGTCCTGAGGCTGCTGAGTTGTATGATCAAACTATGTTCTTAGCAGGAAGAGCCAGAAGATTTAACCCACCTCTTCATTAAATGTTCACCAATCCAGGTTGATTTTCACTTGTCAGAGGAGTCCCCTTTCAGAAGAAATTTAAGATATTTCAGGGTTTCCCTTGGTATCTTTGTTTACTGAAACTACTCACAATCAATTTATTGATTGCCTGCTAGTCTAATTAGTAAATTGATAATTAATTACCCAGAAGCTGTCTTTCAGGTTTTTCATTTGTCTCAGTTCTAAACCACAGGTGTTATATACATAGCCCACAGGCTGCATGCACCCCACAATACTCCTGAGCACAGCCCAAACCAGATTAAAATGTACTTGGGAAATATTTATCAAAATAAATAAAAATGCAGTAAAACAGTCAATTTGTAGCCCACAGGGATCCTTGTATATGGTTTAGTGGCCCCTGTTTCTATTTGAGTCTGATGCTTCTGTACTAAAAACTATCCAGCTTCCCTGAAATTCTTTCACTTGCCCCTTTGCTGGCTGAGTATCCCCCTGCTCTCTACCACTTAGTTTAAAAAAAAATGAATTATAAGGGCTGCATTATAAAAATGAATGATAAGATCTGGGGCTATATGCTGATTTTTCCCTCAGAACACTTCTATAACATTAATTGTTTCATTTTTGTTCTCTGTAGGGCTGAGAGGAAACGTGGTATTGTGAAAAGATCATTGGATGGTGGCCTGCATAAGGAATAACCAGCCGCCTGCCAAGATGAGCAGGATGTTGGCTGTGCAGAGCAGCCTTCTGGCATTGCGCCAAGGGGAAGAAGTAGTGGATTTTCTGGACAGCCATCCCGTAAGTGCCAGTGAGGATGAGGACGACAGCAATGGAGAGAGACAGCATCTACGGCTGCTAGAGGCAATCAGTAACCTGGATGGAAAGAGGAGGCAGAGATGGATTGAGCGGTCCGAGGCTGGTCTGCAAGTGTCAGAGTTCAGTATTGGCACTTCAGGGATGGAGGAAAAACTGACCCTTTCAGAACTGCTTGAACACATCAAGCCTTCTTCCTCATTGGTCAAAGTGAAAAGACAGCTGAAGAAAGTCAAAAATAAGAAGAGTGTGGAGGTCTTGCTCAGCAGAGAGGATGCTGAACAGGTCCGCAGGGAAGCCACATACAGTGAAATCTCCCAGGCTTTGACCAAGTGGGACGCCACGGTTCTGAAGAACAGGAGAGCGCAACAGCTAGTTTTTCCTCTGCAAGAGAAACAGGTACTAGCTGCCCCTATTGAGGAGCGACTGGGTGACTGTACGGCACAAACGCCCCTTGAGCAGGAAATTTTTAGCCTCCTTCATAAGAATCAGGAGACTCTGAGGGCTCCTTCACTGACCCCAGAGGAGAAGGCCTCCCTCAAAGCCATGAGCCTGGATGCAGCCAGGCAGCGCCGAGCAGAGCTGCAGAAAGCCCGGGCCCTGCAGTCCTACTTTGAGGCCAGGGCTCGAAGACAGAAGAAAGTCAAAAGCAAAAAGTTTCACAAAGTGCTAAGGAAAAAGAAGGCCAAGGAAGTCCTCAGGACATTCAAAGGGGTAGTCAGTCCTCTTGCCTCATTAGAAGATCTGGAAAAGAGAGAAGTGGCCAGAATGGAGGAGCGAATGAGCCTCAGTCACCAGAGCAAGGGGAGGTGGGCCAGGGCTGCCCTGGCCAAGAACGATCAGAAGACCCATAAAGAAGTCCAGGAACAACTGGCCAGGAACAAAGAACTGACCCAGAAACCTCGAATGCCATCTGACAGCGAGCAAGAGGAAGATGCAGAAGAGTGCCAACTCCTTCCTCAGGTGGTGAATGAAGTGCAGCTGGGGACAGAGAGTCTGAATCCCTGGATGCAGAGAAATTACTGCTCTCTTACAGAGGTGTCCAAGACTCCAAAGGGCCCTCAGAAACCTCCCAAGGATGTTGTCAGGGAAGAGCCTGAGGGTGAGGAAGGAGAAATGATCATAGCAGAGGATGAGCCTCTGCTCCAAGAACTTGAAAAGAGGAGGGCCCTAAGGAAGAGAGTGGGCATCCTCCCAAAGTCCCAGTCACAGGGGACAAAAGAATCTAGAAGACAAGAGCATGAGGGCATGTTGTTGGCTGAGCTAAGAGGCCTCCCTGAGAAAATCAAAAAGAAGACAAGGCAAGACAGAACGTACAGTGAGAGGCCAGCTACCACAGCCCCCAGGGAGCTCCAGGGAGAGGGGCTGGTCCAGTATGAGGAGGAACCCTTGCCCAGAAAAACGCCAGTGAGAGTACAAACGCTGGAGGAGACGGAGACTCTAGGAATGGAAGAATATATCCAAGAACAGGGACTTCTTAAATCTCAAGCAGAAGGGCGACCACGGCTGTCTCTGGGGAGTCGAGCTAAGCAGAGGAGTTCCCCAAAGTCAAAAAAAGAGATGACTGACCTGCAGGCCAGCTTCACTGTGAAATCCCACAAGGCAAAGGCTTTGTCTCTTCCCACTATGATCGAAGAGGAAGACTTTGATGCTGAGATAGCCGCCCAAAAGCAGATAATCAAGGAGGCCTTTGCTGGTGATGACGTCCTTGCTGACTTCCTGAAGGAGAAGCGGGAATCTAAGGAACAAAACTGGCCCAAGGCTGTGACCCTGAGCCTTCCTGGCTGGGGGAAGTGGGGGGGCCCAGACCTCAAGAAGAGTACCAGGAAGAGACAAAGGCATCTCATCAAAGCCCCTGATCATCCCCCTAGGAAAAGCAAGAGCTTGCCAAATGTGATCTTCAGTGAAACGCGTAACATCCAGGCTGCTGCCCATAAGGTGAATGTGCTTCCATTCCCCTTCAGCCACCCCAGTCAGTTTGAAAGGACTATCCAGACCCCTGTAGGTTCTACTTGGAACACACCCAGGGCTTTCCAAGAAATGACAGCTCCTCGAGTTGTGGTCAAGCAGGGCCACATCATTGAGCCCATAAAGGTGGCGGATGTGGACTAATAACTGCTGCATTCAAACCATTCAGTCCTGTGAAGGAAACTATAGCATCCAGTGGGTTCAGTTCCAGAAGACTGTTAGAGAGAGCACCCTAGGTTCTGTTGCTTGAGCTTGCGCTTTTGTTGCTCCAGGGCAGGGAGATCTCCATCTTTCTCCTAAGTCCTTGGCTGCTAAAACATGAAGCTAACCCAACACATGGCCGGTGATGTCACCTAACAGAAATAAAGCAGACTTTACAATTAAATAAAAGAAAAATACTGGGCTTAAAGCAAGGGAGAGTTCCAGTCTTTTTCAATCCCTGTGTCTTATGACTTTTAGTAAACTTTCCTAGACACTCTATTCAGTATGAAACGAAATAAATTCTAGAGTGTGTCTTGCATATTTGCATAAGAAATAACATAAAGAGATTAATTTTTCATAAAGAAAATTTTATTTGGTACATAACTTTTTTTAGTATAAAAGTATTAAATATTTACCAGAACACAGTCAAATAAATTAGCAAGAACCTTAATTCTATTTTTTGTCAACCAACAGTGTTTACTCATAGTGTAGTTTTTGAAAGAGGTACCCACATATGATTCAGCCTCCAGTTTGTACCTTGCTTTGGATTTTATTACGATTTTGACTGAGAACCCTTAAGGAAATTAAAGCCTTGTAAGTGTGTTCTAAGATTGAAATATGCTTTTGCACAGGTACACCAAAGTTTTGTCATTTCATTTATTAGAAATCACTTTGAAGTTAATGGTTATTTCAGTGATTGATTAGGTCATTTTTCACTGGGTTGTTGCCGATTTTTTTCTGGCTCTGTGTGAAAAAGGTTTGTATCCATACATCCTTTCATTTGGTTTTGGCCAATAGGAATTACGTTTTTCTTTGTTTTTCACATTTTCCAGATGCACTAGAAAGCTTCCCCCTTTTTCCACCTTTTCCCCATCTCCTCTCCAATTCTCTCTCTAATCCATACTTTTTTTCATAATCACTACTACTTTGGGAGTACTTTTATTTGATAATATACTTATTTACCACATATTTCTCATACCCTATAAGCTGCTCACAACTACCTGAGAGGGCCAGGTTGGGAATCTCTGACAAGAATCTGAAGATCTGGATTAAACTTGCAGTTCTATCTTTTATTAGCTGGATTACTTAGGATGACTCACTTCCTTCCTCAGGAAATAGGTTTCTGCAATCTGCAAAATGGGATCATAATGCTTCAAGGATAACATTCTAAATCATTTTTGGGGTCATGAACTGCTTTGGCAGCCTGACAAAGCCTAGGTACCCCTCTTAAGGTAATGGTTTCCAAAAAAATTGGAGGAAATGCTAAATTTCAGCTAGAGGCTAAAGATACATTTTTTTTTTTCCCATTCAGGCTCCTAGATCCTCTGAAATCTGTCTCTAGATCCTTGTTTGAGTTATTATAAGGATCAAATGGAGTAATGTTTCTCAGTAAAGCACTTTGTAATATAAAGGGCTATAAATATGAGTCATCTTTCCGAATTCAAATCTGGCCTCAGATACTTAGTGTGTGACTCTGGGCAGGTCACTTAAAGCTGTTTGACTCAATTACCTCATCTGTAAAAGGAGCTGGAGAAAGAAATGGCAAATCACTCCAGTATTTTTGCCAAGAAAATCCAAATGAAGTCACAAAAGAATTGAACATGACTAAAAAAGCAACCAAATTACAACAAAAATATAAGTATGAACGGGAAGGGCTAACCTTTGATATAGGAAGACCTGGGTTCAAGTCTTGTTTCTGATAGACACTGGCTATATGACTCTAAGAAAGAAATGATCCCTTATCGCCCTAGACAGCTCACTGAGTCTCTGAGTTACCATTGAGTTACCTTATCTGCATCAGATTATGAAATCAGACATGAGGGAAAAGTATGAATCCATATATCCTCTACTATCTTTAGGTGGGGAGGCTATAAGGGGAAACAGACTTAGAAGGGTAAGTGAATTTTCAACTACAGAAGAGACAAAAAGGGCAGACAATCCGAATTGGGAAGGCACCTTATTTAGCATTGTAAAGATAGTATAGTTTATTAATAAGTAAGGATGTGAATTCTTTAAATACTTATCCTGATGGGATCCTGGGAAACATGATCATGATTGTCCTTTTACATGAAATGAAGAGTCATCTTTCAAATTCAGTGAGGGATGTTTGAGCCAAGTGAAGGTATCCCCATGGGCATGTGTGTGCTTTTAGCACTGCCCTGAAACTGTGCTCCTGCTTGAAAGCCCACCAGGTGTGATCAGGGCTTATAGTTGTGCTCTCAAACCATGTTTGCTGATGAGCACCTAGCAGAGTTGTCCTTACCTTGTTTGAGGGAGCAGAAGGAAGATCCCCTCTTTCAAAGGGTTGTACAGGCAGCTAGCAGCAAGGGAGCTCATTCTTCCTGTGACTAACCATCAGCTTAGTCAAAGAGAGAACTCCAGGAGTGTTGAAGCATAGGTTTTCTCTCCTTCCACAGTTTTGGAGGTATTTTTTTGTAATGAAACAGAAGATAAAGACCTGCATATTTCAGATACTGGTCATCAGGCTTTATAAGTCCCCCAGTATAATTGTTGACAAGGCTCAAGGATATAAGGTTTTCCAAAAGTTGATTTATTTTCTTAATGTCCGGGTGGCATTAAACACATTTGATTTTAATTTTACCAGAACACCTATGATTTCAGAATAAATTCTGCTCTTAATTGTAAAAATTAATCTGATTTATTCCCTTTAGATTTTCTAATGCTTCTGGAAAAAGTTTCAAAAAATATAGCCTATGTATGGCTTCTTATCAATACTTTAATTGAACAAAGTGATGTGTAAACTGTAGTAGAAAAAAATAATTCCTAATTTAATTTTCAGTCTCTGTGAAGGTAGAACATTTCACCATGTGTTGGCTGACATGATAATCATTTAGCTAATGAACTGAATTCTTTCCTCCAACAATTAATGAGGAGAGCTCCTGCGCTATCACTACCAGTAAAGTTGAAATCACATGGAAGTGATATCAGGCCATTCAGTCCAAGCCAACCTTGAACAAGAATCCTCTCTATAACATTCCCAACAAATTATCATCCAGTGGTTTAACATGGAATGTAATTGGAATGTTTTCATGGTGGGAGATCAGGAACATTGATCACTATCAGAGATATATAACCCTGAAATTAGAGCTGGGAGAGAGAATTTGAATCCAGTTCTCTCATTTTACAGATGAGGATATGGAGGTTGGCAGCAGGGAAGGGACTTGTCCAGGGTAACAGAGCCGGTAACTGGCCAAGACACAATTCCATTTCAGGTGCGGTGCACTGTCCTCTGTACTGATCTCACCCTTGTCATCTGTAGAGATCTTCAGGAAAAGAATAGGTTACATCCTAATCCAGATAAGAGTGTGAAGACAGGGGGCTGGATAATTTTTCAACATGTCTTTCAACTCTGATTCTGTGAACTTAGAACTAGGTAGCAAACAAGCCCAGGTATCCCCTTCAAGGTACAATAACCCTCTTTCCTTTTGTATTCCTTTGGCAGGTACGAACCCCCCTTGTCACCTGTTATTGCCCCAGTGAGGACAACTTTGTGCTGACTAACTCATGTTGATTGCTACTTACATACATGGTCTAGTCCTTGGGATGGACAAAGGGAGATCAGATGGTTCGGTAGCCCAGAAAAAACTTCTGGGCCATGGTGATAATGGTACAGACCATCTCTGCTCTAGACAGATGCCTCTTAGAGTCAGCAGGATGGCCATAGGGGATAGAGCATTGGGTCTGGAGACAGAAAAACCTGAGTTCAGATATAACATCAGAAATTTATTAGCTGTAAATGCATGGGCAATCTTCCGCAACCGTAAAGTGGGGATACTAACAGGATTGTTGCAAGAACAAATGAGGTAATATCTGGCACACAGTAAACACTATATAAATGCTTATTCCCTTCCTTCTGCGGGGTGGCAGTACCAGGCAGAATTTTCTCTGGATCACTTCCTTTGCCCCCAAATATCTTCCTTGCTGGAAGGTAAGGAGAGGTCCTAATTTTGGGGAACTTTTTCATAACCACCAAATCTCTTTTTGCAACTTATTGCCCCTGGTTTTGTCCTCCAGGTAAGAAATCCTGGCCCAGCTCCCCCATCCTTGGGATCACAGAGTTCCAACTCTTTACAAATGAAGAAACTGAAACCTAGAGATAGGTGGTTTGCTCAGAAGCAGTTAAGAATAAGTCAGGATCCAAACTTGGGTCCTCTGACTCCAGATCCAGTCTTCTTTTTGCTGTGTGTCCGTTGACCCCCTTTGGGAAGCTGGTAACCTGTCTGCCCTAGGGCTGGGCTTCTGCTGATTAACCAGCCCCACCTCCTTCACCATGCTTTTTTTTTTTTTAGGGTCTCTGGCCTTTTTAGTTTTTTGCACTTAATAGTTTTTTTTTTTTTTGCAATTACGTAAAAAGGTAGTGTTCAGCATTCACTTTTATAAGATTTTGAGTTTCAAATTTTTTTTCTCCCTCTATCCCCTCCCTCTTCTCTAAGGCAGCAAGAAATCTGATACAGATTATACATGTACAATTATATTAAACACATTTCCACATTAGTCGTGTTGTGAATGAAGAATCAGAACAAAAGGGGAAAACCACAAGAAAGAAGAAACCAAAAGAAAAAGGGAAAATAGTATGCTTCTCTTTGCATTCAGATTTCATAGTTCTTTCTTTGGATATGGATAGCTGTTTCCGTCATGAATCTTTTGGAATTGTATACAATTTGTCATTGTATTGCCGGGAAGAGCCAACTCTGTCAAAGTGTTCATCATACAGTGTTGCTGTTACTGTGCACAGTGTTCTGGTTCCGTTCACTTGCATCGGTTCCTGTAAGTCCAGGTTATAGGGCATGATCTTGAGGTCCCTCACCATCCGGTCCACCCTCCTCTAGACACTTTCTAGCTCATCCACGCCCCTTCAAGAGAGAAATTTCAAAGAGATAAGATTTAGTCCTAGCTGTTTTAGCTTTGCCCTTTTCACTGGTGAGATTACCAGAGCCATTTTATCATCAGTCTTCTACCTCCACGGCAAAGTCTTTAAAGATCAAAAGCTCATTTACTTAACAAGGAAAGTTATTTTTCATTCTCTTTATTTTAGTAACCTAGCCTCTTCAGAGCATTTATAAAAACTACTGCATACTTTCCCCATCAAGCACCCATCCCATCAATTCTACAGGGTGAATAGAAGCTTTCTTCTTATCTCCATGGGCAGTCCTCTCAATAAACCCCTGAACAACTTTTATCTACTGGAAACTGGGGTCCATCCAGCATTTGATCATCCCGTTAGCCAGCACTCTTTTTCTTTTATTAACACCCTTTCTTCTCTTAAAAACCACAAAGCCATAACAAAAGAGCCACTATGACCTTGCCAAATGTTCTAGGCCAGGCCTAACCTAGGCCACACCAGTAATTCAGGCTCCAAGTTTAAAAGGAGATGAGGTACACATGAGCAGGAAAAGGGAGTAAACTAAGGATTAAAAGAACATAACTAGGAAATTACAAGGCCATCAAAGTCGATTCACCTCAGCCTCTACTGTGGCCGGGTGAGGACCTCTGGAAGGTAACCTACAGGCAGGTTGAGTTTAGGAAGAATAATCTCCCATACAATTCTGCACCCTCCCTTTGTATTTCAATAGGCAGTATCCCCTCCACCTTCCAAAGGAATAAAGGAGAACTCAGCAGAGAGTAAAAGGGAAATGAGGAAGAAGAGACTTTGGGCTGCCTACCCCCCAGCATGACCCCACCTTCAGCCAGAGACAGTAGCATTATTCCTTAGCACCCCACTCACTGCCTAGACAAAACCAACACTGCTCCCATCACATGTGGCTAGTGAAACGATGGGTTGGCCCAGATGTTTACTGGGGCCTATGATAAATGGAAGTATATTTCAAGTTATTTATTTAGAACTCACTGTGCAAGAAATTGTTCCAAGCCTCTCAGGGAATATAAAGAAAACAGCAAAAAATATTCATTAAATACCTACTGTATGAATAGTACTCTGCTAGGCACAGGGCATACAGAGATGAAATAATAGTTACTGGCGTTAAGGAGCTTGCTGTCAAATAAGAGAAAAGACGGGGAAAGGGAAGGGAGCAAACATCACCGTGCTAAGGACTTTACAAGGATCTTATTCTAAATACACAAATAACTCATAGAGAGGACTATCCGTACACGGGCCTCTGTGTCGTAGATATAAAATCTGTATGAGAATCATCTATGCCCATACTGAGAGTATCCTTGACAAAAATACAAGAAGAGAACAGTCAGGCTTTCAGGGATGATTTTCCTCGGCAAAGCACATCTTCATAGTCACATAAATGGCTCAGAGTAATGGAAACTACAAGGTACTCCTATGTGAATGGTTTGTTGGTTACCAAAAAAGGTAAGCTGTGGGAGATCTATGTGCAGTTTTAAAGGCCCTCTTGCTTGTTTCTTATTTAGAACTCCCAAGTAAGAGGGATACCACGTTGCTTTTACTGAACCTGTGATTTCTTTGGTATAGGGAACTCCTGGTGAGAAATTTCCTCTACTAATGCTGATCCACATCTGTTGGGCAAATGATAGTCTTGGGATGTTGTCTGGGGGCACTGAGAAGTTCAAGGGATGTAGCCAGTATATGGGACGGTCATCTGTTAGAGCCCATGGTATCATAATGAAGTTTTTTTCCAGGTTTTGGGATCTCTCATTTATCTATAGATGCTATGAATGTCACCACTGATTCCTTTGTTTTGAATTACTGGACCTTGTGACTATAAGAATGGTGGTACCATTAACAGGAACTAGTTGTTTTTTTATTCTTTATTTTTTTAAATTTATTTGTTTTCAATTTTCTACAATCACTTTAATAAGTCTTAGATTTTTCTCCCCCTTTCTTCCCCCTCTCTCCTTGAGATGGCATGCAATCTTATATAGATCTACACATACGTTCTTATTAAATACATTTTCACATTAGTCATGTTGCGTTAAAGAATTAAAATGTATGGGAGAAACCATGAGAAAAACCCAAACAAAACATAACACAAGAGAAAATATTCTGCTTCATTCTGCATTCCAGTTCCATAATTCTTTCTCTGGATGTGGATGGCATTTTGCCTCAAATATTTGGGAATATTTAGGTCCTTGCATTGTTGTGAAGGACTAAATCTAGCAGAAAAATGCCTCGCACACTGTGGTTGTTACTGTGTACAATGATCTCCTGGTTCTGCTCCTTTCAGTCAGCATCAGTTCATATAAGTCCTTCCAGGCCTCTCTGAAGTCTTGTTTGTCATTTCTTGTAGCACAACAGTATTCCATTACATTGATATACCACAGCTTGTTCAGCCATTCTCCAATTAATGGGCATCCCCTTGATGTCCAGTTCTTGGCCACCACAAAGAGAGCTGCTATAAATATTTTTGTACTTGTGGGACCCTTTCCCATTTTTATGATTTCTTTGGGATACAGTCCTAGAAATGATATTGCTGGGTCAAAGGGTATGCACATTTTGGTATCCCTTTGGGCATAATTCCAAATTGCTCTCCAGAATGGTTGGATTAGCTTGCAGCTCCACCAACAATGTATTAGTGTTAACAGAAACTAATTATATATGAATTATCATATAACAGTGCCTGACACATAGTAGGCAATTAACAAATGTTTGTCACCTGGAATACACTCCCAACTTCACTTCTGTCCAAAGGTGTGCTCCCGTTAAAATTTCAGTGTGAGCACTTAAACCGTAGAAATCAGCAAACACTACAAATAAGGGCTTAATTTATTGTCTTTTTAATTGTGTAGAATTGAGAAAATGATGAGGAAAAGGTTAATAATGCAGATAAAACTTTTAAATGTGTCAGGCATCCCTCTTCCCTACTCTCCAAGCTGGTTGTTAAACATATACAAGCACACACCTACTTCTGCCTCATAGAATCCTTAGCTTCCTTCAAGGACTCAGTGCAAGTGCTCCTTACTGATTAAGGAAGCTTTAACTGATTTTCTCCTCCTCCTACTCTTTCCAGTTCTCTGGTATGTATATTTTATATTTACTTATTTCTGTGTACATGTTGTTTTCCTAAAATAGAATGTAAGTTTCTCCAGGATAGGTACTGTTTTGTTTTCTTATTCCCAATGCTTACACAGTGCTGGGTATATAATAAGTACCTATTGCTGAATTAAACTAAATTGCCTTGAATTAAATTTAAGTAGTTCTCAAACATTTTGGTCTCAGGACCCCTTTACACATAAAAATTATTGAAGACCCCAATATGTTTTTGTTTATGTAGATTATATCAGTCATGTTATCATTTTAGAAATTTAAAGTGATATATTAAAAATGTATTTATTCATTTAAAATAATATTAATAAATGCCTTACATGTTAACATAAATAACATGATTTTGTGAAAAATATTTTTTCTATGTTTTATATGACCACATATGTATAATCAGTATGTAATTGCTCACTGTTTCAGGGAGGGGGGAAAAGAAAGTGGAAGGGCATTTGGAATGCAAAAGTTTTAAAAATGAAAATTAAAAATGTTTTTACATGTAATTTGAAAAAATAAAATATAGACGGCTGAGGAAAAAAGAAAAATATATTTTCTAAAACAAAAAATATTAGTGAGAATAGCAACATTGTTTTACATATTTAAAAAAATCTCTTTAATATATGGCTAAATAGAAGACAGCTGAATTCTTGTATCTGCTTCTGCTTTCAGTGTGTTATGAAGTGTTGTTTTGGTTGAAGTATATAAAAGAAGACGATGGAAACGTGAGGAGTATTTTAATAGGCAAATCATCTTAGTATTATTATGAAAATAGTGATCTCATGGACTTCCTGAACGAGTCTCGGGGGCCCCTGGGGGTCTTTAGATCACACCTTGAGAACTATTGAATTCAATAAAGAGAGCTAAATTGGGTGACTATTTCAGGCAGATAGGTAAATACAGTCCTACGAGTAATAAACATTGAACACAGATTTAAAAGGAGAATTGCGGAAAAGGTTATCTAGATGTCAGTATCATTTGTAGTGAACATTCATCTAAATCGCCAACTAATATAAAAACACCAAAATTTATTTGGTGCACTGAAACATGCCTTGGAAATGTTCTGAATCTATAAATTGTGAGACAGATGTTTTTCCACATACTGGCCTAATATAATTCACATAGATATTATTCCTTGCCCTAAGAGCACTCGTTGCACTGTACATTATAGAAAATGTCATGCTGGATTTATATGAAGCTAGATTTCTGCAGGCGGCATTATTGATGGTGAAGAGGAGATTCCCCAGACACTGGAAATCGGAAGCACCTCTGAAAAACACTTTTTCACTTGAAAGGGCTATAAATCTGAAAACAACCTTGAATTCACATGAAATCCTTTTATGCAATATGTTGATAGTAAGTGTATTACTGGGGGAAGAGGCAAATAATTACCATGGGACAACCACTATGAAAAATGACTGTTGGATTTTAAAAGTGTGCTCAATGCTGGAACAGAAGCAGGTGTTTTTTAGAAAAAATATAACTTAAAAAATCTTCCTGAACATTTTATTGAGAATCTCACCATCAGTATATGATGCCATCTAGTGTTATATATTTATACTTTAACTATATCTTAGTTCCAAATTATCCTGTGTATATATACAAACCTCAGATCTCTCTGATCTCCTACTTGATCCCCCATTCTCCTTTGCTGTAGTTTCTGAGGAGACCCTGCTTCTTGCCAAGGCTAACTCATTCACTCTTGTCCTTGATACTATGCCTTCCTCTTTCTTCCAGATGTTTGCCTCTTTCTTTGGTCATCCTCTCTCGACCATTTTCTATCTCTCCGTGCCTATTGACTCATCTGCTGTGTTAAATACATTCAGATCTCCTCCATGCTTAAAAAATTCTCATTTGATTTTTCTACTCGCATACTTAGCATATCTCTTTTCTCTTTTTTTCAGAGCCAGACTTCTAGAAATATCCTCCATTTGCCTTCATTTCCTTTCATCTCAGTCACAGGCTTCTGATTCCATCACTTGACTGAAATGGAGGTCTCAGTGGTATGGAGAAAGCTTTGAGTCTCTCCAGGACTCTTCTAAGTAACCCATCCTCCCAAATCATTTAAACAATCCAATGTTCTCTCAGTCATTCTTCTTCACTTCAGTTTTTGGCCCTATTGATCATGTCTTCCTTTCGGACACACCTACCTTGGCTTTCATGGCCCTGTTCTCTCCTGGTTCTCTTCTTGTTTAATTGTTCCTCACTCTCCTTTGTTAGATCACGATCTAGGTCCCACCCCTGAGAGGGCTCTGTCATGGGCCCTTTCCAATCCAATGAACATTTATTAAGTCCCTGCTGTGGGTCAGGCAGAGTGCTAATGAGTGGGGATACAATTAACAAAAAAGAGATTCCCTGCCCTCAAGTAGCTTACGATCTAAAAGGGAAGACAGTACACAACAAGAGTCAGGGGACAGGGCACAAGACATCATGTGGCATCTTGTTCTGTGGAGTTGAAACCAGGTGGGACAGTAGAAGTAAAGTGGAGTAATCTGTGTCCAGTTTCCACTCTCTGTAAAAGAAGATATTGGGAGGAATTTGATACTCTGTCTTCTGGCCCTCCAATTAGAGGGGAGAGGAAGCTGAGGGATGTCAATCTAGGCTTGAATTAGCAGCATGGTGGTGAGTTTAGAAATGATGAGCTTATCCAATACAAGAGCAACTCTGAATAGCCTCTCACAATGATCTCATTAGATTCCATGGATTCAATTAAAATCTCAATGCATATGCCCCCCAAATCTAAATAGTCAAATACTCAAATGGATCTGTAATCTCATCCTCTTACAATGAAAATCATAACCCATCCATGCCAACCTATCCTGTGTGTGACCTCCCATGTAGAAAATCCACCAATATCTTGGAGGTCTTCCTTGTTTGCTCCTGTCTTCTTGGGGATTCCAGAGGAATATTCTGGCTGCTCACCTTTCATCCCTCAAGACAACCATTTAACCTTTTCTTCCTATCATATATTCCCTTAATGACATCTTTTACTCGTTCTCTTCTTTATAGTTCTCATTGGCTATAGCTTGCAGCTTAGTTATGCCCACCATGTGCCTCTCTATTGTTCTTTGTGTGATAATCATTTTTAATTTTTCAGAGACCATTATGTTCTGTATCTTACTTGTCAAGCTCTGACAATGATAGAATGTTGGTATTAAAAACATGGGCCTTTGTTTCCATGAGAAGCGTGGAGTCATTAAAGGATCTTTGCATGATCCCCCTCCTCTTTAACTCTGGCCCAACTAATTGTTCATCTATAATGACTTTCCTAACTATACATACTGAAAGACAAGCTATATAGAACATCTACTCAAATGCATGTCCTAATCAGACATTATTCATCCACTTGGTCTTTGTTTCAGGCAAAATTCTTTTGAATGGTTATAGATCTTTTCATGAAGCTCTGGGCACTGATACAGTCAGTCTTGTCTTCTATAAACAGCAGCATCTGTAGGATATCATGGCTTCAACTTGGACCCAGCCCTACATAGCACCTGGCATGTAGCAGGCACTTAATAAAGTTTATTGACTGACTGACTTGGTGCTGGATCTCCTCCATCACAGCAGCAAACACCTTTTTAAAAAAGTTTTATTTATTTATTTTTAGACTTCAACATTCATTTCCACAAAATTTTGAGTTCCAATTTTTCTCCCCATCTCTCCCCTCCCCCCACCCCATAATACCTTGCATTCTGATTACAACTTCCCTCATGCCCTCCCTTCTATCACACCCCATCCTTCCCTTATCCCCATCATCTCTCTTTTCTTGTAGGGCAAGATAAATTGCTATACCCCATTACCTGTATTTCTTATTTCCCAGTTATATGCAATAACAATTCTCAACATTCATTTCTAATCCTTTGAAACTTCTCTCCTTCCCTCTCTCCCAACTCATCCCCACTGAGAAGGCAAGCAATTCAATACAGGCTATATATACATTGTTTTGCAAAAAACTTCTATAATAGTCATGTTGTATAAGACTAACTATATTGCCCTCCATTCTACCCTGTCCCCCCCTTTTTTTCTATTCTCTCATTTGACCTTGTCCCTTCCCAAAAGTGTTTACTTCTAGTTCCTCCATTCTATTTGCCTTTCTTTCTGTCAGACCCCTCATTCCACATGTCCACTTCTCTCCTGATTTCCTGTAGTGTAAGATATATTTTCATACCTAATTGAGTGTACATGTTATTCCCTTCTGAGGCCATATGCAAAGAGAATAAGCTTCACTTTTCCTCTCTTACCTTCTCTCTTTTCTCCTCCATTGAAAAAGATTTTTCTGATCTCTTTTATGAGTGATAGTCTGCCCCATTCCATTTCTTCCTTTCTTCTCCCAATATTTTCCTCTCTCACCCCTTAATTTAATTTTATTTTTTTTATAGATATCATCTCTTCTGATTCAGCTCAACCTGTACTCTCTGCCTATATGTGTGTGTGTGTGTGTGTGTGTATAATCCTTCCCTCTACCCAAATACTGAGAAAAGTCTCAAGAGTTACAAATATCATCTTTCCATGTAGGAATGTAAACAATTCAGCTATAGAAAGTCCTTTATGACTTCTCTTTCCTGTTTACCTTTTCATGCTTCTCTTGATTCTTGTTTTTGAAAGCCAAATTTTCTATTCAGTTCTTGTCTTTTCATCATGAATGCTTGAAAGTCCTCTATATCATTGAATGACCATGTTTTCCCTTGAAATATTATACTCAATTTTGCTGGGTAGGTTATTCTTGGTTTTAATTCTAGTTCCATATTATATTCCAAGCCCTTTGATCCCTTAATGTAGAAGCTGCCAGATCCTGTGTTATCCTGATTGTATTTCCACAATACTTGAATTATTTCTTTCTAGTTGCTTGCAATATTTTCTCCTTGACCTGGGAACTCTGAAATTTGGCCACATTATTCCTAGGAGTTTCTTTTTTCGGGTCTCTTTCAGGAGGTGATTGGTGGATTCTTTCAATATTTATTTTGCCCTCTAGTTCTAGAATATCAGGGCAGTTTTC
>CM053770.1:67002167-67018201 GCA_028658325.1 Potorous gilbertii
TAGTTCTAGAATATCAGGGCAGTTTTCCTTGATAATTTCATGAAAGATAATGTCTAGGCCTCTATTTTTGATCATGGCATTCAGATAGTCCCATAATTTTTAAATTGTCTCTCCTGGATCTATTTTCCAGGTCAGCTGTTTTTCCAATGAGATGTTTCACATTATCTTCTATTTTTTCAATCTTTTGGTTTTGTTTTCTAACTCCTTGGTTTATCTCATAGTCATTAGCTTCCCTGAACTCTATTCTCATTTTTAAAGAACTATTTTGTTCAGTGGGATTTGAACCTCCTTTTCCATTTGGCTAATTCTGCTTTTTGAAGCCTTCTTCTCCTCGTTGGCTTTTTGAACCTCTTTTTCCAACTGAGTTAGCCTACTTTTAAAGAAATTATTTTCCTCAGCATTTTTTGGTTGTCCTTTAGCAAGCTCCTGACTTGCTTTTCAAGCTTTTCTATGACTTGAACTCATTTTATGTTCATTTTGGAGGTACTGGAAGGAGAAGCCTTGACTGCCTCCGACAGTATTCCTTGTTCTTCCTTATCCAAAATGATGGAAGGACATACCTGTTCACCAAGAAAGGAACCTTCTATGATCTTACTCTTTTCCCCATTTTTGGACATTTTCTCAGCCAGTTACTTGACTTCTGAACCCTTTGTCAGGAGGAGGATTCTAGTGCTCCTCCTTCCCCCAGGACCCTGCTCAGGGTTGATATTCAGATCAGCTGCTCAATTACCCCAGGGGCTTTAGTCAGGGTCAGGGCTGCCACTGAAGGCTGAAGTTCAGATTCCCGGCTCAGTTCCCCCAGAGGATGCTTCCATGGCCTCTGTAGCTGCCCCACCACCACCACAGCCTGGGGCCAGTGCTGGGGAAAACCCTGCTTCCCTCTTGCCCAGCTGGGAAAGTCCTCCCAAACTGACTTTTGATGTTTTCTTTGTCACTTGTGGGTTGAGGGATCTGGGACTCTACCTGCTGGAGATTCTGCCTCAGAGACCTGTTCTGAGGCCTGTTTCTGTTCCTCCCATGCCTAGCTGCCAGGGTTGGGCTCCACTCTGCTCAGCATCCCGTGGGATAGACCTTTCCTGTCAGCCTTCCAGGTTACCTTTGGCTGGAAATCTCTTTCAGTCTGTTGTTCTTTCCTGTCAGCCTTCCAGGTTACCTTTGGCTGGAAATTTCTTTCAGTCTGTTGTTCTGTGGCCTCTGCTCTAGAATTTGTTGAGAGTCATTTTCACCGGTATTTTGTGGGCTGTGGGGAAAGTGCTAGAGTATATGTGTCTTTCTACTCCACCACCTTGGCTCCACCCCCACCAGTAGCAAACATTTGGCAAGCATGCATCTGCCCATTTTATGCCTTGCCTCATATTTGTTATCCGAGGGTCCTTAATCAGGATTATTTCTGTTGTTTTATTTTTCAAGGAATCTTGAATACTTTTGATATATAGATAAAGGACACCTTGTCGGAAATGGTGATGGTTTGTTCTGTTTAAATCTCTATATTCTGCCCTAATTTCTCCTGGGTGCTATTCCTGTATCAGTCAGCCAGCCAACAAGCATTTATTAAGTGTTTATTGTGTGCCAAGCACTGTGCTGTGCACTGGTCATATGAAGAAAGGCAAGAGCAATCTCTGCCCTTGAAGAACTTACATTCTAATAGATGTTGATGTAACATGTGAATATAACATGGAAGAAGAGGAGCAATGGGATGTTCTTTCTCACAGAATGTGAAGTAGTCTCTGTCTGTTCAGTTCCCCATGTGCAAGAGTGACAGAAGTCCCTTTGTTGTGGACTGAGTTTAGCAGTTTTGTAATATTCTCTACCTCTGTTCATCTGAGCCCTGTTCAGAGGATACAATGGAAGGACCTGGAATGGAACATGGGATAAAAATAAAGTTGCCTAAGGGAGTGGCCTGTTGGGATGGGGAATAAGATCTATACAGCAGCAGCAGCAGCAGCCAGGGGTTGAGAAGCAATGGGAGTCTGCTAATCCTTCAGCAATGAATTCAGGCAGAGAGAAGTTTATTGAGGGATGCATGTGATTAGAGATTCAGACATTCCATTCTCTCTGGAATGCGTGCTCTATAATTAGGAAATTTCTTTCATCTTAGACTTCTTCCTTTCTTATGCCATCCATCTTCTGACACTGAGATATGGCTCCCTTCTGATGAATTACCCCTTTGTCATTCTGCCCACTACCAGCTTTCTCTGGCAGGTAGTGACATTGTACCTTTGAAACCCTTCTTGGAGGAGGAAAGTCCTGCCGTTGAAATACAAATAGATGTACCAAAACTTTTGTGAAGATAATTCTACTTAACATCAATACATGGAATGTATGCATACTTATGGACAACATAAAATCCAGTAGACCTGAAAGACCAACAGCTCTTGTTGCAAGAGAACTCAGCAGGTATCACACCCAAATAGCAGCCCTGAGTAAAACAAGGCTGGCAAATGAAGGTTGCCTTACTGAAGTTGGAGCAGGATACATATTATTCTGGAGTGGTCAAACGAAGAGGAGTGCCATGAAGCTGATGTAAGTTTTTCAATCCAAAGTCTACGAAAAGGAGTAAACGACAGACTCATGACAATGCAATTGCCACTTGCATGAAAGCACCAGGCACCATCATCAATGTATGCTTCTATCATGATGAACCCTGATGCAGTCAAAGAATAATTTTATGAAGACATGGAGACCTTCATCATCAATATGCTGAAAAAGGACAAGCTTATAATTCTGAGTGACTTTAATGCAAGACTATGTACAGACTACCAGACATGACAGGGAGTCCTTGGGGAAAATGGAGTTGAAAACAGCAAGAGCAGCAGTCACTTACTATTGAACTCTTGTGCATGTCATGACTTTCTTACCACCTGCACTGTCTTCTGTTTACCTAAATGCAATAAAACTTCATGGATGTGCCCTTGCAGCAAACATTGGCATTTAATAGACTACATCACTGTAAGCAGAAGAGACAGATAGGATGTGAGACTAAAAAAAGGCAATATGTGGCACGGAGTGCTGGACTGATCATAGACATCCTCACTAAACTAAATATTTACATTCAATAAAAGCAGCAGGCCCCAAGACAAGATGATTACCAGACTTAATGACAATAGATTAGAGCCTTATCTGAGAGGGAACAGTTATTTGCTAACTTGGAAGGGAAACTGAGCCAACACATGGGTGGAACAGAAAAGGAGTGGACAGCTTTTAGAGATCTGGTATACAGGATCACATTTACTCATCTGGGTCAGAACACTCACAAACATCAAGGTTGGTTTGACAAAAATGATGGGGAAATTCAGAAACTTCTTAGCCAAAACAGAAAACTCCCCAGAATTTATCAGCAGAATAGTTTATCTGTTTCTAAGAAGGAAGCATTTTACTCTATCAAAAGTAAAGTGCAAGTGAAGCTTGGAGAGAGGCACGTTTCTTGGCTTAGTAAGAAAGAAGAAATTTAGTATTAGACTGTTGGTAATAATCCAAAGCACTTGGAAAGCTATTTATGGGCCAAAGACCTATGGTGCATCTCAACTTACTCAATGCTGATGGAGTCACATTGATTAGTAATAAGGACATGAACCTGGAGAAATGGGATACACATTTCTATAGTGTTCTCAACAGACCATCATCAATCAATGCTGAGGCCATTGACCATGTACCTCAGGTTGAAGTCTATCCCTCCTTAGCTGAACTTCAAACTGAAGAACAGGTTTGAGGGGCTTTAGGCTCCTTTCACGTGGCAAAGCACCTGGTGCTGATTCTATTCCAGCTGATATTTACCATGTAGGGGGATCATTGCTCATACAAAAGGTGACTGAAATTTTCCAGGTTATATGGCAAGAGGAGATTATCTCATAGGAGTTATAGGATTCCTCCATTGTCCATCTCTATAAAGGTAAAGGAAATTGATTGTTCTATGACAGTCACTGGAGGATCTCTCTTCTTAGTTATTGCCGGCAAAATTCTTTCCAGAGTCCTACTTAATAGGCTAATCCTTTACCCAGAAGATGGTCATTTGTCAGTGAGCCAGTGTGGCTTCTGAAAGGGCTGAGGAATGGTCAATGTGGTGTTTGCTGCCTGATAACTCCAGGAGGAATACCAGGAGCAGAATAGAGGTTTGAAGAGAATGAACCTGACCAAGGCCTTTTGTACTCTCAATTGTGAAAGTTTGTGGAAGATCATGGCAAAATTTGGTTCCCTAGAGAAGTTCATCAGTATTGTACACCAGTTTCATGATGGCATGTTGACACAGGTTCTGAATAAAGGATGATGCTCTCCCATTTTTCCAGTTGCCAGTGAAGTGAAGCAGGGCTGTTGTATGCTTGCTCCCATGCTTTTTAACTTGATGTATTGCACAATGTTGTCAGATGCCTTCAATAAAGTTGAAAACAGCATCATGGTCAGCTACTAAACTGAGGGTAAATCATTTAACTTGAAAAAGTTACAAGCCAAGGCTAAAATAGAGGAAGAGGTGGTGTGCAACTTTCTGTTCCTAGATGATTGTGCACTCAATGCAGCCCCTGAGACTGAGATGCAGCAAAGAATGGACTGATTTACTCCTGTTTGTGCTAATTTTGGCCTAACAACATCATGAAAACAGAAGTTCTCCACCAGCTACCACACCACAGCATTCATACATGGAACCATCGGTTATAGCAAATGAAGAAATTTTGAATGCTATGGATAAGTTCACTCACTTTGGTAGTGCATTTTCCTGGGATGTACACCTAGATGATGAGTTTGATGCAGGCATCGCCAGAGCTAGCTAAGTGTTTGGGAGACTCCAAAGGAAGTGTGGGAGAGAAGAGGTATGAAGCTGCCTGCCAAACTGAAGGTCTACAGAGCCCTTGTGCTGACCTCATTGTTGTATGCTGGTGAAACCTGGACAGTCTACCAGTGCCATGCCCCACACTCCCCACACAACGTTACAATTTAGAGAAAAGATAAAGGCGTTAAAACATACTGTGCTAATAAACATTTCTCCTGAGAAGCTGAGGGGAAGTTCCGCAGCCCTTGGGATCAGCAGCATCTCCTCCAGATTCTCCCCCTGGGATACAGGTGAGGTGGGTATTCACAAGACTGGGCTGGCTCTTCTCCTGCCCTTACAGGGAGCAGGCCTCTGCCCTGGCCTCAGTTCATCATTTTGGCCGCACACCTGGAGGGCCAGTGGATAAGGGTGGGGCGCCAAAGAATCCTCTCGGACCTGCCAGTGCTGGACCATTCGGCCGAGGCCAAGCCAGGTGGGCCCAGTTGGGAGGGGCAGGGCTACGAGCCACCTGCTTCTTCCCCAGGCCTGCGGACTCTCCCGACTGGTCTCACGCAGCATCTGGGCTGTGGCTTGACGGCCTTTCCATCCGCGGGCTCCTTCGGCTGAGCCTCGGGAACTCTGCCCGTCATCTGTCAATATCCTGTACAATCCTGTCTTTGTGTCTTTGCTCATGACATTTTCTCTTATTGGAATGCCACTCCCCATTCTACCTCACAGCTTCTTTGCCTATTAAATCTATCCATTGCTCAAGATTTACTTCAGAATAAAGTCCAAATGGGTACATGATCTAGGTATAAGGACTGATACTATAAACAAATTAGTGGAGCAAGAATAATATATTTATGAGATTTATGGAGAACAGAGAAATTTTTGGCTAAACAAGAGATAGAAAACATTATGAAGTGCAACGGATAATTTTGATTACATTAAATTGAAAAGTTTTTGCACAAACACAATGCAACCAAGGTTAAGGAATTTTTGCAACTAGTATCTGTGATAAAGTCCTCATTTCTAAAATATATAGAGAACTAAATCAGATGTATAAAAATACAAGTCATTCCCCAATTGACAAATGGTCAAAGGATATGAACAGGCAGTTTTCAGAGGAAGAAATTAAAGCTATCTAGAGTCATATAAAAATGCTCTAAATCACTATTGATTAGAGAGATGCAAATCAAAATAACTCTAGATACCACATCACATCTATCAGATTGGCTAACATGACAAAACAGGAAGATGATAAATGCTGGAGAAGATGTGGGAGAGTTGGAGCACTAATTCATTGTTGGTGGAACTGTGAGCTGTGAGCTGATCCAGACAATTTGGAACTATGCCCAAAGGGCTATAAAAATGTGCATACCCTTTGACCAGCAATATCACTTCTAGGACTGTATCCCCAAGAGATCATAAAAATGGGAAAGGGTCCCACATGTACAAAAATATTTATAGCAACTCTCTTTGTGGTGGCCAAAAATTGGAAATTAAGGGGATGCCCATCAATTGGGGAATGGCTGAACAAATTGTGGTATATGAAAGTAATGGAATACCATTGTGCTATAAGAAATGATGAACAGGAAGACTTCAGAGAGGCCTGGAAAGACTTATATGAACTGATGAGTGAAAGGAGCAGAACCAGGAGAACTTTGTACATAGCAACAACCACAGTGTGCGAGGAATTTTTTTTGGTAGACTCTGTACTTTACTGCAATACAAGGACTTTAAAAATTCCCTCTGAACTCCTGAGGCAAAATGCCTTCCACATCCCAAGAAAGAACTATGGAATTTGATAGCAGAATGAAGCAGACTATTTTCTTTTGTATTATGTTTTGTTTTGTTTTATGATTTCTCCCATTCATTTTAATTCTTCTATGCAACATGACTAAGGTGAAAATGTATTTAATAGAAATGTATGTGTAGAACCTATATAAAGTTGTATGCTGTCTCAGGGAGGGAGTGTGGAAGGAGGGGAGGGAGGGGAAAAAAAATCCAAGATATATGGAAGTGATTGTAAAACGCTGAAAACAAAATAGTTTAAAAAAAAGGACTTACTTCAGATGCTATTTCTTTGGTGAAGCCTCTCACTTAAACTCCAGGGGTTCCCTAGCACCTCCAGGATCAAGTGAAAAATTCCCCATTTAAGGCCCTGGCCTTTCCAATCCTCTGTGAACCAGCTGTACCGTCCTCCTTGCTCTTCCTTCTACATAACACTCCACTTCCTGGCTCTGCCTTGGTCCTGGCTGACCCTCAAACCTCGAATCCTTCCTCTCATTTCACTTCTGTCTCTTGGTTTCTCTGGCTTCTTTCAAGACAGCTCAAATCCCACTTTCTCCAGGTCTTTTCCAGTACAGCCCGTGACTCTTAATTCTGTGGAGTTAACCTGTCCTTTAAAGCCTGTTTCCCCATGTAGTAGTTACACACACATACACACAAACACACACACACACATTCTACATAAGGCAATAATTAGTTCTAAATATCCTATAAAAAAGGATAGGTTAAAGGGGTGGCAAAAAACCCAAAACAAAACAAGACTCTAATGGAAAGAGAACCACACCGGAGTCTGGCGACTTTGACAATTAACTTAATCTCTCTGCCCCATTTCTACCCTTTTTAAAATAAGGAGTAAAGTGAGCTAGAATCAGGGGTTCTTAACCTGGGGACTATAAACTTTTAAGAAATATTTTTATAACTGTATTTTAATATATTTGGTTTCCTTTATAATTCTGTGTATTTAATTTTATGAATTTAAAAATGTTATTCACAGAATGGGTCCATAGATTTCACCAGACTTTCAAAAAAGTCCATGACACAGAAAGGTTTAAGAACCCCTGGACTAGGTAATCTACCCGTACAGTCTTTTCTCATTCTAAAATTCTGTGATTCTAAGGAAAATTTAAAAACAAATATGTTGAATTTTTTAAAAAAGAAATTATTATCTAGAACTCCAACATTAGAGTTTACACACACACACACACACACAAGAAAACTTGGAACAAAGGCTAAAATTCTGAACTGGTCTCAAAGGGGAGGAATGACCCAATTCAGTCTTTGCCTGTAGCTCTAAACGTAGCACTGCTGCCCTCTAGCCTGCTCACAGTGCTGTTCTTGACTGCTGGAAACAACAACGATGAAAAAATGGATTTTGCTTAAGCCCTTTGCCAATCAGAAATGAAAGATACTGAATTTAGATATATTGAATTTAGAGGGCAAAGACAGTGGGAACTTGAGACATCAGCAGTGGACTCTGAGCTTTGTGCTAATATGAACTTCAATAGAAAAAAACCCTTAATTTTCTTTTTTTAAATTAATTTATTTGTTTTCAGTTTTCTACAATCACTTTCACTAGTCTTAGATTTTCTCCCCCTCCCTCTTCCCTCCTTCCCTGAGAGAGCATGTAATCTTACATGGATTCTACACATACATTCTTATTGATCACATTTTCACATTAGTCATGTTGCATAGAAGAATTAAAATGAATGAGAGAAACCATGAGAAAAACCAAACCAAATCAAAACATAACACAAGAGAAAATATTCTGCTTCTTTCTGCTTTGTAATTCCATAGTTCTTTCTCTGCATGTGGATGGCATTTTGCCTCAAGAATCCTTTGGGAATATTTTAGGTTCTTGCGTTGCTGTGAAGGGCTAAGTCTATCAGAAGTAGTCCTCACACACTGTGGCTGATATACTGTATGCAATGTTCTCCTCGTTCTGCTCATTTCACTCAGCATCAGTTCATATAAGTCTTTCCAGGCCTCTCTGAAGTCTTCCTGTTCATCATTTCTTATAACACAATAGTATTCCATTACATTCATTTACCACAATTTGTTCAGCCATTCCCCAATTGATGGGCATCCCCAGTTCTTGGCCACCACAAAGAGAGCTGCTATAAATATTTTTGTACATGTGGGACCCATTCCCATTTTTATGATCTCTTGGGGATACAGTCCTAGAAGCAGTATTGCTGGGTCAAAGGGTGTGCACATTTTTATAGCCCTTTGGGCATAGTTCCAAATTGGCTGGATCAGTTCACAGCTCACAGTTCCACCAACAATGAATTAGTGCTCCAACTCTCCCACATCTTCTCCAACATTTATCATCTTCCTGTTTTGTCATGTTAGCCAATCTGATAGGTGTGATGTGGTACCTAAGAGTTGTTCTGATTTGCATCTCTCTAATCAATAGTGATTTAGAGCATTTTTCTATATGACTATAGATAGCTTTAATTTCTTCCTCTGAAAACTACCTGTTCATATCCTTTGACCATTTGTCAATTGGGGAATGACTTGTATTTTTGTACATCTGATTTAGTTCTCTATACATTTTAGAAATGAGGCCTTTATCACAGACACTAGTTGCAAAAATTCCTTAATTTTCTATGAAACATTTCTTAACATGCATGCTCGGGCTCCCAACACATATCAGCTGTGCATTTTTAGGGAGGCCATTGAAATCATCAAAGTATTTTTCATTGGCTACAATTTCCTGGTAAGCCTGTGAAAGGCAGCGGGGGGCTGTATCAGTACTTCAGTTGTTTAGGGTTTTTTTGATCTGGATATATAATTTGGTGCAGATTTGCAGCTCTTCTTTGACTTAGACAGTTGGGTAAGGCACGCTATTAGAGGTCAGACTTGAATTATCTTCCTGACTGCAGCATCAGCCCTCTACATGCTGCGCTTTGCTCTCACTCAATATATACTTAAGGAGACAGTTTATCCTTTCTGAATCTTTGTTGAGTAGATAAACAGCCTGTCTCCATCCCTGCTGACTGAACCTCTGCAGGGTTTTTGTGCCCTGCAGGTTGCTAGGGATAGAAAGGATTCCTTCAAGGAATCAAGGAGATGTATTTATAAAATTTTTTAAAAATTTTAAAATGTTTATTTTGAATGCTGGAAATGAGAAAAGAGACTGACCTTAACTCTTTTTTACCAAGCAAGAAGTGAAGGACAGTTGGAAACGCCTTCTAAATTGAGATTCCTATCAGTACCACTAATTACTTAGAAAGCCAGGACACCACCAAGTTTTCAGAGATAAATAAACAGTTTTGTCTGGGCAGGAGAAGCCTCCCAAGAGAATAAAATCTTTGCAGGCTATATGTGTATTGTACATAATTTTACATATTTACCTCCTGACAGAATATAAGCCCCATAGGGAATGGGACTATTTTTTGGTCCTTGCCAAGCACAATTCCTGACACATCATAGCTGCTTAATAAATGCTTTCTGATTGATTGGTTTGGTTCATTAATAGACTAGTGAGCCCTTAATAGACTGAAGCCTTAGCTCCCCAGGATCAGATGTAACAGATGGTACAAAATCCCAAAAATGAGCCCCAGTTCTAGTGGTTAAGCATCCTTTCCTTCCAGTCTTGCGTCCCAACATGAACACCCTAGTGATCTTTCAAACTTTTCAACTGAGCACAAAGTTAAAAAGAGTTGGAATATCCCTACATCTCCCTTTAAGTTCTAAGTGTTAGAGTTTACTGGGTCTCTGATTTCCTGTATCTGAGTGATTTTATGAAACTCTCTTGAAAATTTACTTTAAAATGCTGTAAAAAAAGGAGAATTAGCAGCAGGATATTTGGGAACACAACAGTCCAAGGTCAGGTAAAGGTGCCCTATAATGATTTTTATTAGTTACCAAAGTGAACCTTTCCAATTTCCTAAGCAGTGCTGGGCGGTGGAATTTGGTTCATGCCTGTTAGGTTTACAAACCACAGATGGGAACAGCTTACTGATGTCATAGTAAACCTGCTTGCTATAAATATACAAATTAAAAGGTGCTAGGATAGCCTGAGTCTGCCCTTGTCTAAGGGAATAGAGGAGCAATCTAATTCAGTTCAACGAACATTTATCAGTATACGATCTGGTCCTTTGTGAAATGCTGGGGATTAGAAAATTAGAGTCTATCCTCAAGGAATTTATAGTCTACTGGGAGCGGGGAGAAATACAAAACAAAGATAAGTATATGCAAAGTAATTTTAGGAGAGAGAGGACACTAAGAACTAGAAAAGATCACGAAAGCATTCAGGTGGGAGGTGGAACCTGGGTTGAGACTTAAATCAAGCTAGGCATTTTTAAAAGGCAGAGGGGAGGAAGGAGTGCGTTTTAGGCATGGGGGTCAGAGTGCAAAGGTGCAGAGAAAGGAGATGTGTCAGACTTGGGGATCATTGTGAGTCCTTCCACCTCAAAGTATTTTATCTGCCTTGGGTTGTGGATGAATTGGCCTCTAACCTAGGGTTAGAAAATTAGCCTGAATAAAACCCATAACCAGAGAGAGAAGTTGGTTACATTTCCCCATAACCATTCTGAGGAGTACTCGTGAGGAGTTGGGGTGTCTTTCTCTAACGCTGTCTGAGAGCCCTCTTCCCAGTGTGTTCTTGCCACTGTTAGCCACTAGTAATTACTATTCCAGTTCCATTTAACCAATTAGCAGCTTTTACAAAGGAATATTTACTACAGATATGGCAAGAAAAGCAGTATAAACATTTCCCCCCCAAACCTGGGGACCTACTCTCACTTACACTATCTCAGTCTCTGGGGTGAGTGAGCTTAGACTTAATGTGGTTCTTACATGGCATTTTCCCCACCAAGTGTTTTTCTTAAGCTAAGTCCTTAGTTATTTTTCTTCTTTGGGCCTCAGCTTTCTCATGTGTTGCACTGGATGATCCCTTTCAGCACTGACATTCATGTCTCTAAGATTCTAATTGGTGGTAAGAGATGACAGTTGTCTTGTCCTATAGACGTATAACTTTTGTCTCATTGACAGATGAGCATCTCATTGTTGGTCAATCAGTCACTAAACATCTGTTAAGGACTTATGTGTCAGGCACTGTGTTGTGTTTAGGATACAAAAAAAAGGCAAAAAGGTTATCAAGTTCAAGGAACTCACAATCTGATTGAAGAGACAAGTTAACAAATGTTTACAAACAAGCTATACACGGGGTATGAAATAATTAAGAGAGGGGAGGCACTAGAATTAAAAGGATTTGGGTAAATCTTCTGATAGAAGGTGGGATTTTAGTTGGCACTTAAAGGTAGCCAGAGAAGGCAGTAGATGAAGACGAGGAGGAAGAGCATTCCAGTCATTGAGGAGAACCACAGAAAATGCCTGGGGCTGAGAGATGGAGTATCTTGTTTCTCATTGTTATATTTCTCTTTTGTAGAGGTTTGTGGTAGGGCACAAGTATATGGGAAAAGCCAGAATTTAGAACAAGGATGTCGAAGTTGTAGAGTAGCCAATAGCCTCACAATGGCTTCATGAACCTTTCTCTTCTGGTTTTCTCCCAACCACTTATTTAGATGGCAGACCCATTAAATCTTAGAGGCTAATGGAAAATAGCTGGTGCCTCAGACCTACACAGCATGTTGCAGTTTGTTAGAATGAAGCCTGAAAACATTTGAGGTGAGGTTGTAGATTGACAATCAATAACTTAATAGAGTTGCAGGATATTTTCTTATTCTGTTAGAGGCTTAGGAAAGGTAGCAAAAGGAAGTCATTTCAAAAGGCAGACTAAATGGCTGCTGCTTCTAACTAGCTGGCAGTTGAGGATTTTCTCATAGGCATAATGATGTCTGTAAGCAGACAAACTCTGACTTAATACTTAGATGCTTTATTTATGGCATTTGGTTGGATGTTGCTGACAAATTCATAAGCAAGAAGTGCTGATAAATTGATGGTAGCTCAACATTCATTTTTAAAATCTTTTCTTGTGCATGACTATAATGTCCGTGACTAGAAGGACCCTGAAAAGCCAAGGTTTAATTCACAATATTTTCTTAATTAGCTACATTTGTGCAACAGAGCAAGCACCAAAGACTAAGAAATCTTTAGGTGAAGAAAAATTGTTCCCATCTAAATATCTTTCAATATCAATATATCATTATTCTCTTGGGAAGAGGTTAATAAGATCTTCTTTTCCTTCAGATTTGAGTAGAGTTTGGTTTTCCAGCAGCTATGATTTATTATAGAGCAAAAAAAAAAACTATGGGAACCTATCATTTTTAAGATAACCGAGAAGCACTCTATAGAAATTCAAATCATGATTAGGTAGGGATGAACTGATTGTGCTCGACCATCTGTTTTCTTCTGTTAGCATCAAATTTTTGGTGACTTAATACTTTGAACCATCACTAGAGCCTGATATTCAGGGACAGAAGATAAAACTTCTATTTTTTTCATCATTAGGACTCTATGTAAATGTTTGGTGCAACTAAAGACCAAAATTAAGATAGGTGGCTTTCTTAGCTTAGCACTTACCACAGTACCTGGCACATAGTAGGTATTTAATAAATGTTTATTATAGATTTTAAAATTTAATTATGTTTTAATTCAGTATTTACATAAAAGAGTATTTCCATATACACATTGAACACATTGAAAGAAGAATTTATATGAAAATGTGAATGTCTATTTCTTGCCTCTTTCTTTAAAAACTCATAATAAATTCCAATATTATTTTCAAAACTGTCTTTTCTTTGATTCCTTTTAAACATTCTTCTGTTCTCTTCTATGCAATAATATAGCTAATTTGCTCTCTCCTTCCTCAGCCCTCTAATTAAAAGACCTTTAGAAAGGGGGAAAACTAAAACAAAAAGCCTTTTTTTTAACAAATAATCATAAATAAGCAAAATGAATCCACTCAATGGCCATGTCCAAACCCACTCACAAACACATCTATATCTATCTCTATCATCTATCTCTCTGTCTGTCTATCTATCTTTCTATCTATCTGTCTGTCTGTCTATCTACCATCCATCCATGTGATGGGGTGCTTGGGTGCATGTGCTTGGGCTCCAATTCTAAAATCACATTTCTCTTTCAAAATCACATTTCTCCCTAGCCTCAAAATACTCTCCCAGGCAATTTCTCCCCAGTCCAAGGAGACAGCCTGCATCAGCAACAGCTGTTATTCCCTCTTCCTGATACAGCAGCCAGTTGCACCTATAGAACTTATTAGTTTGAACCTGCTGTGTACTGACTGAACTGGCTGTGCACTGAGTCATAATGACATTTAGTACTCACTGACCAATCATATGTATCCAAGACTTAGACATATGTATACTTTACATTTATCTTGTCTAACAAGACATTGATGAGAGCAATTTGCTATTTCTGAGTCAGCCATGACCATTGGCTGATTTAGTGACATTTCAGGCCTAAAACCACATCCCCAGTCCACCCTCTTTGGACTATTTCCCAATGAACTTTGGATAAAAAACTGTGCAGTAGATACCAAAAGTACGTGTTCTTTTAAGAACTGATCACTCCTTAACCACTCTCTAATCCCACCCCAAAACACCTAGTTAGCATATTTGGCACATGCCTTACTGTGGAATATCCTAGATAAACTTTACCTATACCCCTCCAAGGTTGCAGTTTCCCTAAGAACGTAATAATCTTCACCTTGACCTCAACAATGCTTGAGTCTGTGAATTCTTCTCCAGGCAACCTGCCCCTGGTACCCTGGTCTTTGTGGGTATCCTTCCAGCCCTCATCACATCCATCCATCCCTCCATCCATTTATCCATCCATCTATCTATTTATCTTTTTTTGCACTGAGTTCATCACTGCTATCAGGAACTTGTCTGGAAATAGTTGGTTTGCCATTTGATCAGAGTTCTTTCACAAGTTGGTTTTCTTTGCAATGTTTTTGTCCTGGTATAAACTGTTCTAACTGCTCATTTCACTCTGCATTGGTTGACATTACCTGAAATTTTCTATAATTGTCTCCTTTTGTCAATTCTTTTTTTTTAATTTATTTTTTATATTTTGAGTTTTCAACATTCATTTCCACAAAATTTTGAATTCCAAATTTTCTCCCCATCTCTCCCCTCCCCCCACCCCAAAATGCCTTGCATTCTGATTGCCACTTCCACCAATGTGCCCTCCCTTCTAACATCCCTCCCTTCCCTTATCCTCATCTTCCCTCTTGTCCTGTAGGGCAAGATAAATTTCTATACCCCATTACCTGTATTTCTTATTTCCCATTTTGTTCCTAACATTTGTTCCTAAAACTTTGAGTTCCAACTTTTCTTTCTTCTTCCCTCCCCACCCATCCCCACTGAGAAGACAAGCAATTCAATATAGACCATATAAGTGTAGTTTTGCAAATGACTGCCATAATGGTTATGTTGTGTGGGACTAACTATATTTCCCTCCATCCTATCCTGCCCCCCATTTCTTCTATTCTCTCTTTTGACCTTGTCCTTCCCCAAAAGTATTTACTTCTAATTACTCCCTCCTCCCATTTACCCTCCCTTCCATCCTCCCCCTAACCCTGCTTATCCCCTACTCCCCTACTTTCCTGTAGCGCAAGATAGATTTTCATACCAAACTGAGTGTGCATGTTATTCCCTCCTTAAGCTAAATGTGAAGAGAGTAATCTTCACTTTTCCCCTCTCACCTCCCACTTTTCCCCTTTTCCCCTCCATTGGAAAAAGGTTTTTCTTGCCTCTTCTATGAGAGATAATTCCATTTCTTTCTTTCTTCTCCCAATATATTCCTCTCTCACTCCTTAATTTTATTTTTTTAGATATGATCCCTTCCTAATCAACTCACCCTGTGCGCTCTCTCTCTCTCTCTCTCTCTCTCTCTCTCTATATATATATATATATATATATATATATAATATGTGTGTGTGTGTGTGTGTGTGTGTGTGTGTGTGTAATCCCTCCAACTACCCAGATACTGAGAAAAGTCTCAAGAGTTACAAATATTATCTTTCCATGTAGGAATGTAAACAGTTCAACTCTAGTAAGTGCCTTGTGATTTCTCTTTCCTGTTTACCTTTTTCATGCTTCTCTTGATTCTTGTGTTTGAAAGCCCAATTTTCTTTTTAGCTCTAGTTTTTTCATCAAGAATGCTTGAAAGTCTTCTATTTCATTGAATGACCATTTTTTCCCCTGAAGTATTATACTCAGTTTTGCTGGATAGTTGATTCTTGGTTTTAATTCTAGTTCCTTTGACTTCTGAAATATCATATTCCAAGTCCTTTGACCCCCTTAATGTAGAAACTGCCAGATCCTGTGTTATCCTGATTGTATTTCCACAATACTTGAATTGTTTCTTTCTGGATGCCTGCAATATTTTCTCCTTGACCTGGGAACTCTGGAATTTGGCTATAATATTCCTAGGAATTTCTCTTTTTGGATCTCTTTCAGGAGGCAAATGGTAGATTCTTTCAATATTTATTTTGCCCTCTGGTTCTAGAATATCAGGGCAGTTTTCCTTGATGATTTCATGAAAGATGATGTCTAGGCTCTTTTTTTGATCA
>CM053770.1:67018701-67113649 GCA_028658325.1 Potorous gilbertii
AAGAGAAACTCCTTGGAATATTGTAGCCAAATTCCAGAGTTCCCAGGTCAAGGAGAAAGTATTGCAAGCAGCTAGAAAGAAACAATTTGAGTATTGTGTAAATACAATCAGGATAACACATTCTTGATGAAAAGACCAGAGCTGAAAAGAAAATTTGACTTTCAAACACAAGAATCAAGAGAAGCATGAAAAGGTAAACAGGAAAGAGAAATCATAAGGGACTTTCTAAAGTTGGACTGTTTACATTCCTACATGGAAAGATAATATTTGTAACTCTTGAGACTTTTCTCAGTAGCTGGGTAATTGGAGGGATTACAGACACACATACAGAGAAAGAATTGAATAAGAAGGGATGATATCTAAAAAATAAAATTAAGGGGTGAGAGAGGAATATATTAGGAGGAGAAAAGGAGAAATGGAATAGGGCAAATTATCTCTCATAAGAGATAAGAAAAAGCTTTTTCTATGGAGGGGAAAAGGAGGAGGTGAGAGGGAAAAAGTGAAGCTTGCTGTCTTCATATTTGGCTTAAGGAGGGAATAACATGCTCACTCAATTTGGTAGGAAAATCTGTCTTACACTACAGGAAAGTAGGGGAGAAAGGGACAAGTACGGTAGGGAGATGATAGAAGGGAGGTCAGATGGGAGGAGGGAGCAATTAGAAGTAAACACTTGAGGAAGGACAAGGTCAAAAGAGAAAATAGAATAAATGGGGGTTAAGATAGGATGGAAGGAAATATAGTTAGTCTTACAACATGACTATTGTGAAAGTCTTTTGCAAAACTATACATATATAGCCTATGTTGAACTGTTTGCCTCCTCTGTGTGTATGGGTGGGGAGGGAGGAAGGGAGAGAAGTTGAAACTCAAAATTTTAGGAACGAATGTTGAGAATTATTTATGCATGCAACTGGGAAATAAGAAATACAGGTAATGGAGTATAGAAATCTATCTTGCCCTACATGAAATGAGAGAAGATGGGTATAAGGGAAGGGAGGGGTGTGATAGAAGGGAGGGCAGATTGGGGGAAGAGGTAATCAGAATGCAAGGTGTTATGGGGTGAGGGGAGGGGAGAGATGGGGAGAAAATTTGGAACTCAAAATTTTGTGGAAATGAATGTTGAAAACTCAAAATACATAAACATTAAAAAAAAAGAAAGAAACTCAGAACAAGATACAGACAAACAGCACACTTTTTGTACTACCATATTAAATTTAGTAGAGATTTGTAGTGTTGGCAGAGACCTATAAACCATTTGCAGTGAATAATAAATATCCTCCTATATTTTTACACATCAGAGCAACTATGGATGAATATATCTGTATTCATGTCGGCCAGGCCAGAGTGTAAGCTGAGCAACACCTCTGTTATTTAGAGCATAGTATTCATATCAGTGGTACCATGATTAGTGACAGGACCTTGGGTGGTGGTAATGACAACTTAAATATCTTCTTTTGTGATATGGGGGCTGGGAAGCATGTACACAGAGCAAACTTTGTAGACTTGGAGTCTGCTATCGTAGATGAAGTTACTGCTAGCATCTATAAACAGCGAGGATCTTTGGCAAGGAAGATACTGCTGGTAATTATACCTGGGGTCATTATATTGTTGGCAAGAAGGTCACCGCACTTATTGGGGCCCATCCAGAAACTGTTGCATCAGTGCAAAGCACTTGTTTGTATTTTCATAACTTTGGGGTCAATATAGGCTCAGGTTTCACCCTTCCTGCTGATTCCCTCTGTTGATTAGAACAAGAAGTCCAAGCTGGGGTGTACCATTCTCCCAGCCCCCAAAGTATGCACAATTTACATGGAACTCAGCAACTCCATCTGACCACACATATCACACTAGAACACTTGGATTGTGCATTTGTGGTGGAAAATGAGGCCACCTATGACATCTACCCCTTGAACCTGGACATGAAAATGACTCACACTAATTTTAACTGGGCTCATTGACCAGAAACTATTTCCTGCATCACTGCCTCCCTGCAGTTGGAGAGTGCTCTGTATGTACTTTAAAGAGTTCCAAACCAATCTGGTACTTTATGCTCTAATCTACTACCCTTGGTTACTTATTTCTTATTCTGTCTCTGCTGAGAATGGCAATTATGAACTGCTCTTGGTAGCTGGAATTTCTAATGCCTGATCTAACTGGATGGTGAAGTTTGACTCAAATCATGGTAAATATGACATGATGTGATGTCAGTGCTGCTGTTGCCATCATCAACATCACACATACTACTCAGTTTGTAGACTAGTGTCCCACTGGCTTCCAAGTTGGTATCAACTACCAGTCCCCAACTGTGGTCCTTAGAGAGGAATGACCAAAGTGTAGTGAGTAGCATGTATGCTAAGAATTAACACAATAGCCATTGCCGAAACCTTGGTCCTTCTCAGGCACAAGTTTGGTCTAATGAATACCCAATTTGTTTATTTAATATATGAATGAAGACAAAGAGAAAAGGAAAATATCTGAGACTTGAGGGGATTTGGCTTGACTGCTCTGGAGAAAGTTTTTGAGAAGAGTAAGTATAGACTCAGTGGAGGGTGAAGATGAAAGTGAGGAATTCTAGAAGGGGCCCATCAGCTTCCTCATTTGGCCTATCCTGTTGTGTCTTTCGTTTCCCACCATCCCAAATAAAATTTTTCCTTACCTGTAATAAATAAATAAATATATTTGGTGATATATTTACATTGCAAATTATAGATAGAAAACTCCACATATATAATACAAATTATGTCACATACAGCCCTTTCTTTTCTTCTTTGTTTAAGGAAATGTTTGATGTTTGTCAAGTTCATGTTAAAAATAAAATAAAAACAAGTAAAAACATCTGGTAGTAACCTTACATGATTTTTTTTTTATTAATCCTAAGATTATTGGGAAACCATTTTGCTTTTGTTTGGGATTATTTTGGTCTGCTTGATAGTTTTAGTAGTCTTTTGTTGAAAACATGAGTAGTAAGAATTACTAGGTTAGAAATAACTTTTCAAAGAGTACCTTTTCACAGAGTATGGTATGATCTAGTGTAGGGGTGAGGAGCCTGCAGCTTTGGAGCCACTAATCTAATTTTTTGGAGGTATATGAGAAAATGTACTTGGCTAGATATGTTATTTTAATTCAGAATTTTGAAGTGAAGTGTCCAACAGATTTTGAGCATTAAATATTGTAACAGTAGAACAATGCAGTATTTTAATTTAAAAATTTTTAATTGGAATTCTTTATATTATACATATTTATATGTAATTAATTAATATTTATATTTAACTGACTAAGAGAAATTCCTATCTCTTCTAAAGATTTTCTTTACTAAAACACCGAGACAGAATTTTATTCTGTTAAGATAAGTCAAAGGTTTTCATGAAGAACCAATAACATTTACATATGTATGATAAATTACAGTTTTACAAAGTACTGTATTTACTCCACAACCATATTCTTTATTTGGCCTTTTGGTCTTCACATTTGCAACTCAGCATGTTCTGTTGTTTCCCTGTATATAACTGGACAGCATCCAGATTTACTTCTAAATAGCTCCACCCTCCCTCTCTCTGATAATTTCTTCTAACATACGGCTTATCTTGCCAAAAATATTGTGGTATTTTTCAGATGTAACTATTTCCTAGCCTCATGAATTTTTTTTTTAACTTTGTACTTAAGTATATGGCCATTGTGCCCTTTTTTGTAATTCTCGTTTTTATACTTAGATACAGGGGACAAGAGATGACGTATTTTTTTATGTTGCAAAGTATGGGTAGAAAATTTATATCTCTGTATTAGTATTCAGTAACCTATGTTTTTATGAAAATTTGTTTATTTTACAGAGGAACTGATGTATCCGTAATCTGTCACATTCTGACGGATTTCTCCTTAATCAAGTTTAGAATACCTGTTCCTAAATTAGCACAATGTTCTTAGAGAAGTCCTATAAAAATAAATTTCTTTTTATTTCAGATTATACCAATTGTGTTCTTTCTTGGGGATAAAGTAAAAGAATAATAAATCTATAGAATTAGAAGAGGATGCTTTATTTCCTGCATATTTTTATTTGGATATATATCAGGAAGTTAATTATTTAAATTTTTTTGTTTAATCATTTTTTAATATTTTTCCTCTAGTTAAACTGATGCAGTCTACATATGTGTATGCAAATTTATTATTGAAATTTATGTTACTGCTAAGTGGGTCTGTGATTTCATTGATGTGAGTATTCCCTCTAACCATGAAGATTACAACTCATACTGAATGCCCATTCCATAAAACTCTTATTCTGGGGCCTGATGCTGTTAGCATAGTGTCATTTACAAATATGAACATCTGGGAATGCCTCTTCAACTTCGACTCTCTGCTGGATTTTGTCTGTCACTGTGGTAGATGCTTTTGACAAACATAGGTCTTCCTCTTTTATGCTTCTCTTGGCGATAATGACCATCATTGAACAACATATTCCACATAGACCACATCTCTACCATTATATTTCTTGTTATATTTTTCAAGGACTCTTGTACAGTTTTGACATATGTATGTTCCTTGTTTGATGACCACTAAGTAAACATCCTAATGAAGAAAACAAATCCTAATAATTGATATTATTAAATTAAAAATTTTCTTATTACATAACAAAACCAGATGAAAGAAGGAAGTTGCAACTAAATGAAAACATGTTCTACAGGTTCTACTTTGGACAAACAAATAAAGGAGGTGGTTGAATTGTTGTCATATACCCAAAAGCAACAAAAATACACAATTTTTTTAGTAAGTTTAGTCATCTTGCATTATAGTGTTTATGATGAATATTTGTAAAAGGACCACCATGAAAATTAGTGTAGCATATTCACCAAAATCTGTTGCAGAGAATGAAGATATATTCTATCTTTATAGAGGACTTAATAAACACCACCAAAATAAATTGGTATATACTTTGATGCTTTGATACTCAGTAACATCAGTACAAAGGAAATAAGTGAGAACAGTGAGAAATATATTGGAAAAAATGGATCAAGGCTCAGGGGCAGAGTAGCACAAAAACCTCAAAACTATATATAATGAATACTTTTTTTATAGAAAATAATTGAAAGACACTACTTTAGATCAAAAACTTGTTTTTGAAATCTTAGGGAGAAGAATGGTGGAAGAAAAAACAGATAGAAACAGTGGAGGATAATACCAATTTAAAGAAAGTTTGACCAGTGACTCAACCAAAGTCACTCAAGGTCATTTAAGAATGAAAGTTGAAGGACAATAATCAGAAGAAAAATGGAAAAGGGATGCCAAGATACTTATGGCAGACTTTATGGCAGACTTTTAACATTAGGCACAGTGTAACTAGCATATTTGGGTTCTGATATCACAACCCCAGTTATACTCATAGAGAGATATTCATGACATTCAAGAAAACAAAGATAGGAAAATCAGTTGTGTTAGACCAAGTGTACATAGAAGAGATCTTTGCTGGAGACAGCACATTTGTGAGAACACTGATTTACAAGGTATTTGAAGGAAAGGAAGATAAATAAAGTGAAATAAATCGTGGACTTCGTTAATTCCTCAAAAAAAGCTATCAAGAGAACATCAACTACTGACCTACTTGCCTACTTTTTTTAAAAAATTATTTTATTTCCTGCTTTCTCATCTGTATAAATTTTTCATAAGAATCATATATATATATATATATATATATATATGCATTGTTGACATTAGAAGGGAACAGGAAGGTTTTTACAAGTGATATTCCAAATAGACCACATCTCTACCATTGTATAATTAACTGAAAGATCTTACTCTATTGTTTCTTGGTTAAAGAAATTTGACCCAGTAAAGCAAATGCCACTTTAAAGATTCTTTTCCAACAAGTTCTCAGGCATACATTAAAATTATTAGAGATTCCTCTAAAGATATAATAGAACCCTCTTAGATCCTTTGGTAATTACCATTAGGTGAGGCATAAAATAAGGAGAAGTGTTTGCCAAAGGTTTTTGCATTATGATGGAGGTAATCCAGGGCACAGACTCAGTTGAAGATAGATTTCTTATAAGTGGTGAGGTCCTTCAGATGTTTCTTCTTGTGTGTAACATGATGGTTTCATCTGTTTTAGAACATTGAAAAATCTCCTGTGAGACCTATAACTACTTGAGTTTGCCATATCATCTACACAGAACAAAAAGTGTATGTCCAGAGTGTTGCATAAAGTTAGACAACCTTTTGAGTTCAGCTACCAGTATGTGCTACGTGCACTGCAGCATTGTTTTGGGTCCAGAATTAAGCAGGTAGAGAAGAATGGGATTGGTTTGTCTTTGGGAAAGGCCAGAGCACCTTTAATGACCCCCAGTTTATCCAGAAACAAATACCAATATTGTATCTGTTTTGTTGTATGACTACAAGTCATGGAAAACTACAGTCTGAACAATTAAAAATTACTGTGGTTCACAGGGCAACATCATCTGCTGGCATCATCACAATGTCAGAAAGTTTCCTCTCTCCTTGTAGTTTGTTAGGGGGGGACCCTTTTGTGGTGACCTTACAGGAGGATAGAGATGCAAAGTTGCAAAGGATGAATAGGTATGGATGGGTTGTACTTTGTATCATTGGAGGGAATATTTCTGTGGATGAGATTACATATCCAGCTGAGTATGAGAGATGCTTTATGGGAGAAGAGCCTTAAAAATAATGGTAAATTTTAAATGACTAAACTAGAGACATAAAATGCATTTATCAACTTATATGGTAACTATAGCTAAATTTGATAGGGAAGAGGAAGAGAATGTAAGAGCCTGGAAAGGTAGCAAGGGGCCAGGTTATGAAGAGCTTTGAATCCCAAACAAAAGATGGCCTCTGAGATTTCTTCCAGCCTAAATCGTTCTATGATCTTTTGACTTCATGTATCCTGGAAGTAAGAGTGAACCATTGGAGTTCACTGAATAGGGGAGAAGATTGATATGATTAGACTTAAGTTTTAGGACTTTGAGTCAAGTCAACAAGCATTTATAAAATGTTTACTGTGTGCCAGGCACTGTGCTCAGTGCTGGACTTGAGGCAGGAAACCCAATGAGAAGCTTGTTGTAACAATCCAAACTAGAGGTGACAAGAGCCTAAACTAGTGAGTGAGAGAAATTGACTTATATTAGCAACGATGGGGAGGTAAAAACAAGATTTGGCAAATACTGGATGTGGATGATGAATGCAAGAGTGAAGTTGAGGACGACATTGGGGTCACAAACCTGCGTGCCTGGAGGGATAGTAGTACCCCTTGACAGTGATGGCAAAGTCCAGGAGAGGGGGGAGGTTTTATGGGAAAGAATACATTCTCTTTTGATCATGTTGAATTGATATTCAGTTTGAAATGGCCACAGGCAGTTGGCGACTGTGTCTCAGCAGAGAGACCAGAACTAGGTGATATAATTATTCATCTGTAGATTATTTGCATAGAGATGACAATTAAACTCATATAAGCTGAAGAGATGACCAAGGGAGAGATTGAGAGCAAAAAGAGAAAATGGTCCGGGACAAAGTCTTGGAGAACACCCAAACTTAGAGGAGGTGACATGGGTGGTGATCCAGCAAAAGAGATGAGGACTGGGCCTTGGCAAACAGAAGGGCTACCTCTTAATTAGAGACTGGAGTGGAGGAGGAGGTAGTGGGGGATGGTGTAAGAGTAATGTGAGAGAAGGGGAAAAATGGGGAGCTTGGGTCTAATGGCATCAATTGAAGTAAAAACCCTAGTTCAGAGAGCAGGGGTGAGGAAGGCAGGTGACAAAGGAGTAGAGGAAGAGAGAAAGTTTGTAATAGCTGTGATCAGTGGGATAGGGGATTGATTTAGAATGAGTAAAAAGAATGTCTTTCTGTAGTGAGGGCTCAGTGATACTCAACAGAAAGCAGGGAACTTAGGGGGTTTCCACATAGGGGAGGGCCCCTTTGTAGTTGGTTTTAATTTTCCAGAATCAGAACATCTGAAATTAAAAAAAAAAGTGAAGATGGGCTCTTGTTCCCTGTGTTATAGTGAACATGGAGCTCTGTGTGGCCATCTCCAAGTAGTACTGTGAACAGAGATGACTGAAGATATAAGACTTGAGTTCAGATTCTCCCCCTGATGCTGCTGTGTGAGTCTGGGAAAATCAGTTACTCCCTGTTGAGCATCAGTTCTTCATCTGAAAAATAAAGGGTTAAACCAGGTGGCCTTTGCAGTCCCTTTAAGGCTTCGTTTATGATCTTTTGAGCCTGTGATTCTTTGGGGTTTCTCTGGGAAGGATCATGTGCCTAGAGCATTAAGGACTCTCAAGTCATAAGTTCATCCCATTTTACAAGTGAGAAAACTGAGACCCCAAGTTTAAATGATGGCCCAGTTCAAATATGTAATAAATGGCTGAGGTAGGATTTGAACTGAGGTCTTTCTGACTCCAAGGGCCACACATGGAGTACAAGGGACAAAATATGGAAAGGCTGGTGCTGAGGTGTGAGGCTTTAATATCTCAACCTTACTTTCCCCTTATACACATTAGGGATAATACTCCTTTACAGGGTGGATGTGGAAGAAATGTTTTATAACTCTTAAAGCTCTATTTAAATGAGTTATTTTAGTTATAAAATGAGTTGTTTAACCTTACCTCAGAAGATTGTACTGAATTACCAGAAAGCTCAACAGAATTAAAACAACAGCACCAACAGCAACTTACTCTGGTGATCAGTCTAGTTGGAAAGAGGAAATAGACAATAGCAAGTATAGTTTGCTTTCTTCCAAAGGCCTCAGAGTCTTTGGAGCCTGTCTATTTTTAGCTCCACATCTCTCTCAACACTATATGCCTGTTTCTTTCCTATCACCTTTTCCCTCATGACCTTAACTGTGGTGGCATATTGTCAGTCAACTAGCTTTTATGAAGTGCCTACTATGTGCCAGGCACTGTAATAAGTTCTTGGGATACAAAGAAAACCAAAAAAGCAGATTAAGTAAACCCTAATCTGGAGTCAGGGGGACTTGAGTTTGCATCCGGTTTCAGATACTTACCAGCTATGTGATCCTGGGCAAATCCTTTAACATCTTTTGGCCTCAGTTTCCTCATCTGTAAAACAAAGAGGATAGACTTGATGACCTTTAAGATCCCCTCCATTTGTAAATCTATGTTTCTATGAAGTTATATGCAACTGAAAGTTTTTTTGTGTGTTTAGATATTAATATTTCATTTATTGACTTAATTATAGTCACCTGTTTTCCCATACATCCTTCTTTGATCTAGTCCTTACAGAGCCTTTTTGATCTCTAATTGAACATATCCATATTTTCAGGATCAATTTGAGTTTCATCTCTATGAAGCATTGTGTGATCACTTTAGCCTACCAAGATTTGTGTTTTTTAAGTTAAATTTTATTTTTTTCAATTAATCTATTTTTCCCACTCCACCACTCCTCTGTTTTGTTTATTATGTCACCCTTTATGTCAAAATCAGGTATCCTTTTGGAGTTTATCCTGGTATAAAGTCTGAGATACATACCTGATTTTTTCCAGATGGCTTTCCATTTTCTCCAGCGGTTTTTGTTAAATAATGAGTCCTTACACTGGTAGGTGGGGTCTTTGGGTTTATCAAATTTTAGGCTGCTTCATTTATCTATTTCTGTATGTTATGTACATAATCTGTTTCACTAATAGACTTCTTTTAATCAGTATCAAATTGTTTGATGATTACTGCATTGTAATATAATTTGGTATCTGTCCTGTATTGTCTTGGATCTCTTGAGGCATAGACTGTATCTTTAGACATTGAGTACTTTGACATGATGACATGATCCTAAAGATGAGTTTCAATTAATTTTTGATGTTTTAGACCAAATTAATTCTTAACTGACTTATAGATAAGAGAGAAAATGGTTTTTTGTTTACTGTGAAATATTAATTTGGTGTTAACTTTTTTCTCCTGTATTTCATATTTAACTGAAAATCTGAATCTGTGTTAGATTTTAAGGATCAGAGGCAACCCATATAGATTCCTTGTTTCCTGGGTAATTTCCAAGAAATATGTTGTATTCTTGCATGGAAAAAGGTACTAATTTTCTTTTATGATACTCTGATATGCCAACGTTTTAAAAGTCAAGTTACTTAGGACTACTTTGAGTTGTTAAGCTTACGGTAATTAGTTTAAATAAATCCCTAAAGAATTACTTTTGGCAGAAATAAAACCTTGTTTTATTGTTTCTTGTGATTGAGACTAAAGATAATTTTAAAAATAAAATGAAGTTCCCTTCATAAAGATTTTTCCCGGTCATTTTTCTGAGGTGAAGCAGAATCTTTGAGCTTGATTCTTGATGGTTCTCTACGTGTTGGAAGAGCAACTCATTTCTGTTGCCATTAGTATTGTGCCTAGGAGTTATAGAATGAATATTTGTTGGATGTTACTACCTCAAGTAGTAAATTATAAAGTCTAACTCTGCATGTGGGGAAGTGTATATGAATGTTTTCTCATCAAGCTGTTTATCAGACTGTTTCAAATGTTTTTTTAAAATTAATTTGTTTTCAGTTTTCAACAATCACTTCCATAAGTCTTAAATTTTCTCCCCCTTCCTCTCCCCTTTCTTCAGATGGCATGCAGTCTTATATTGGTGCCACCCATACATTCTTATTAAACACATTTTCACATTAGTCATATTGCATAGAAGAATTAAAACAAATGGGAGAAATCATGAGAAAAACCAAACCAAACCAAACCAAAACATATCACAAGAGAAAATAGTTAACTTCATTCTACGTTCTGATTCTATGGTTCTTTCTCTGGATGTGGATAGCATTTTGCCTCGAGTCCTTTGGGAATGTTTTAGGTCCTTGCATTGTTGTGAAGGGCTGTCTATCAGAAACAATCCTCATACACTATGTCTGTTACTGTGTATAATGTTCTTCTGGTTCTGCTCATTTCACTCAGCATCAGTTCATCTAAGTCTTTCCAGGTTTTTCTGAAGTCATTTCTTACAGCACAATAGTATTCCATTACATTCATAAACCACACAAATGTTTTGTTAATGTATTTGGAAGTCCCATTTTGTGTTTGGAATTTTTTTTTTTTGTATAGACTTTGTTGGTACATAGAATCTATGAAATGTCAATGCAGCCATTGAAGTTTATCTGGCTTATGCATTTACTCTATATAATCCGGGGCAAATCCCTTAAATAGCTTTCAACTTCAGTTTCCTCATCTCTAAATGTGGAGGGGAGTTTTTAAAAAAATCTATGAGATGTGTCTTCTTGAATTGTGAGACTTGGGCTTCATAAACATTAAAGTGTTATAGAAACATGAACTGCTATTATTGTTAATATAGTTCTTCAGATAGCATTAATAAATTAGATAGTATTTGTTGTGGACAAACTTCAAAAATTACCTGCTTCTTTTCTCCCTTAGAATAAAAAAAATCTTTCTCTGATTTGTATTTCCAGAAACTTTGATCCTTTTTGGAGGAATCCTTTCCAGGGGTGGGTTCCCCACCCCTGTAATGAAACAATGTATACCGAATACAATCCCATTAGCATGATGAAGTATATGTAAGTGAGACTTGGCCCCTTGGCAGAGGAAAGAGTGTTAACTTGGTGTCAGACTTGGTTGGTATCTTGGTTCTTCCATTTACTAGCCGAGTGACTTTGTGCAAGCCACCTTCCCTTTCAGGGCCCCAGGTTGTTCATCTACAGAATGAGGTGCTAAGCTAAGTGATTTATAAGGTCCTTTCAGGGTTCTCTGTCCTTCTGAGAAATTTGTCTTCTATAGAATTTTAAAGTGAATTAAAGAGAAAATAGGTTTTTATATTGGTAGACCCCCTCTTTTCACAGGACTTTTATCTGATCCGCTCAATGGATGGGCCTCACAGAGGCCCATATTTTGCTTTTCAATAAATAACTCATTCTTAGAGTTCTGGTAGATCTTACTTAGTTGCCAACTCAAAATTGCCACCTTGTGGCAAACAGGTTTAACTGCTAGCTTCCAGCTTTTATAACAAACCTTTCTAAGTAAGTATAAAGGCCAAGGAAAAAAAAGACTCCTCAAAAAGAAAAACAAAAACATCCAGGATGCATTGTATGACAGGCAGAAACTACAAACAAAGGATTATCTGCATATCAAATTTTTCTTCAGTAACAATTTTGAAAAATTGAATTTATTTTGTTGACAAGATGTGGAACATAGCATTTCTTTTTGGATTGTTAGTTTGAGTAACATAGTTCATTTGGCCTTAGAATCTGATTTTCTCTGCCTGAGGTTAACTAGTCAAAATAGAAATGTTGTCAAAAATTTAATACAAGCTGGTAACTCAGAGTCATATATTGTAATACTGTTGATGATGAAGATACTACAAATATAGTGTGTTTTCTCTAAGGATAGTCAGGTATTCCAAATTATTGTTCCCTTGGTTAGCAGTTCCTCTTGGCATTATCAGGTACATTCCACCACTTCTAAAAGAATATTTTAGTTACATCTTTATTGACTACCGTTTATAAACATTGCATTACTTATTTTAGAAAATATGCATATATATACTATTTTACTTTCCTAACATTTGGTAGTTTGCATCAAAGTAAAGAGAAGCTGGTTACATTTAGGAACAAGTAAATCTAGTTTAAGGTTATCTACAAAATCTGATGGTACATTGTTAAAGGGAAGGCCTCTTGCTTTTATTTTTCAACTTCATGTAAACAGTTTTTAAAATATTTTTTCTTTAAATACTGAATTCCAAATTCTCATCATCCTTCCTTTCCCTACTCCCTACTTGAGAAGGCACACAATTTGATATAGATTATAAATGTGCAGTCATGCCAAACATTTCCAACAGTCATCTTCTTGTTTCTAGTTCTCTGTTACTTCACAAAATGCTGCTTTGAATTTTTTGGTGCATATGAGAACTTTATGTTTCATCTTCCTGATGAATATGGCTAGCACTAGGATCTCTGGGTCAAAGGATATGGCCATTTTAGACACTTTAATTCCATATTGCTTTCCGGAATGACTTGGATCAATTCACAGTTCAACTAACAGTGATCATCTTTCCATGATAACACCAGCTATTCCCTTGTTTTGTTATCTTTGCCAGTTTTCTGGGTGAGAGATAAATAAAACCTTAGGGTTATGCAAATGATTATTTTTAATAGTATATAAGATATCTATTTCTAGGGAGAAGATAAGTAATTAAAATGGGGATTATTAAATGGTAACTCTGGGTCCTTGGTGGATGAAATATCTCTGATCTTGTTTAGACTTATAGCAGGGATTGCCATTTAACATTATGGGGTTGTGAATGAGTTTAGAGATATTTTATTCTTTTTGGTTTTAAGAGATTGGGAAGGGGGAGACAGAGAGACAGACAGAGAGACAGAGCCAAAGAGAAAGAGAGGACAGAGACAGGAAAGACAAGAGAGGTGGGGAGAGACAGAGAGAGATGCGCTATAGAGAACGAGAACCATTGTCATTCTTGATATTCTGTGATTTCCGAATTATTATGCCCATTGATGTATACTTTAAAAATACAATACTCAAAAAACTAAAATGTTCATAGATATTAGTGGGATAAACATGTAGATTTTAAGTGGTATGTGGTACTCAGTATATATTAAATGATTCTTATCAAGAATGGGATCAAATTGTATTTTTTTTATATGAACCAGCAGTGCCAAGGTTCACTCTCAAAGACCAATGGCAGTCAGACTAACTAGCGTACTTTATTGCTACAAAAGTTACTTTGACAGATGACTTGATCCACAAGGATATGCACTTAAACACAGGGAGAAAGTATATGTGGGGAAGTAGTGTTGGATATTGTACTGTGTAAACTCTCCCAAAGCAGTGAGATCATCTTTCATTGTGGATTGCTGATTTTTCTGCTGTAAATAATGTGAGTTTCCCAAAGAAGGCAGCCCCTAGGAAGGCTTCATTCCTAACTTTTTTATACCAGTTATAGTATAGTTCAGTAGAGACTGATAAAATTACAGAAATTATGATGGGTTTATAACAAGTATCTGTTGAGAGATATGAAGTAATATCTTTAGTATCATTAATTTGACAATTTAGAGAATTACAGACAGGTGTGAGAAACTGTCACTTTTATGTGGTGGCCTTACTACTTTTTATCTTTTTCATGGGAAGCATGGAGTAGTAGAAAAAGCCCTGTATGTGAAAAGTCAGTCAGTAAGTATTTATTTATTAAGCATCTACCGTGTCAGGCCCCGTGCTCAAGTACAGGGGTTACAAAGAAAGGCAAAAGACAATCTCTGGAGGAGTTCAGACTTGTCTGGATTAGACAACATGAAAACAGTTTGTATAAACAGGATATATACAGGCTAAATTGGAGATCATCAGCAGAAAACCTGAGCTCTGATTCTGGCCCTACATTATTAATTGCATTACTTGGGCAAGTTACTTCTTCAGTTTTTTCATTTGAAAAATGCAGATAATAGTTTGATGTACAAAAATAATCCACAAACCTATCTGCTCTTCAGATAAGTTAGAAAAGTACTGAGAGAGACAGCCAAAAGTTGTTTCCACTGAGTTACTAGTTGATGGAGTCATTGAGAATATGTCAGATAATGAGAAAGCTAGCAGACCGCAGGTGGACTCAACCAATCAGGAGACAGACAGTGGCCTTCAGAAAGTCACAAAATTTTTGATAAGAAGGTCCATTCCTGAAACTGGCCTGAATCAGTAAGGGAAAATGATCTAGAATAACCTGGAGAAAGCTTTTCTTCATTGTACCTGCTTAATGAACCTCATGCATATGAGACACACTCCGCATAAAATTATCCCTCTTTTTTCTGATCATGAGTCCTATGTTAAAGCAGTTTGGGAGGGGAGAATCACACCAAGGGTGATTATGTAATGGACATGTAGAGAAGATGGTGACCTAATGGAGAACAGACCAGTGCATCTCCTGGTGGGAGAATCTGTCTTGAACTAACGGTATATAGCTCATCTTGCTTTTGTATTCAGTGGTCTTCCTTCCTAAGGGTGGGATTGAGCCCACTTTTGGCCAAAGGCATTCAATTCCTCTGAACTCTGCTGTCATAAATTTTCCTTGACACCTTTTTGTGTGTCAAGCATGTTCCCAACAGTACTGTAGCAATGTGGGTTCTTATTATTAGATGTTGAGAACTTCAATTAGAAGTTTTAAAGAACAGCAAATTGTCGTATAAAATGAAGCCAGGTTAGCAATAGCTCACATAAACACACTATCTAAAGGTAATACTTGGAAAAACAAGTTTTAAACAAGTTTTTGAGATACCATTTGTTTTTCTATCACCGTCACCTCCAGATATACCTTTCTCCTTCTAATAAAGAAAAAGCAAAACTAATAGACAGCAGTTTGATAGTGTGTGAAAAATCTTTTAATGATAGTCCACTACTTCTTTACAAAAATGCCCTGAGACATTGATCATTACAGTCATTCTTTTTAGCATTTTTATTTATGTATTTACGTTGTTATGTGTATTGTTCTGTTTCAACTTACTTTATAGCAGTTCGTGTTTTCTCATATATTTCTCAGTTCCACATATTATCATTTTAACATTCATTACATTTGTGTTCCATAGTTTATTCAAACATTTGATTCTTCAAACAATTTCCCACTTTGCTTCTAATTTTTTTACCACAAAAACTGTCGCTTTGTTTTAAAAAAATGACAATTTCATTAATTTATCTTATCTTCTATTTAAATGCTTTTAATCATTTGAAATTGTTTTAAATAACTCTTATTGTGTGGATTATTTTGGAGAATTATGTACCAGACTGGTGATCTGTTAAACTTTTTTTCAGATATGTTTTCTTCTGTTTGCTGTTCTCTACATTGTTTCATACTTCATCATCACAAGGTACAAGAGGAAATCAGGCAAGTTGAAATGCTTTAACTTAAATTTTTCATTCTGGTGCCTAATGATTCTGAGCATGGCATGCTAAATACATTCTTATACTTAAGCGTTCTGGTATACTAAGCAGATTTATAATTGAAATCCATTACCCATTTTAAATAGATTGTTAAATTTAGCCCTAAAGCATCTAGTCAATTGTTATGTGGCAAAGGAGCTAATATCTCTGAAATTGGATGGTTTCACCTCTGCATTTTTCTACTGTACCTATGGTATATAGATGGTATATCCAATAGATACCTATCATCTACAATTTAATTGGAAATGGGCTCTCTGGCTGGCTGTGGCCTGGGTTCAGCAGTTCTCTTTGAATGTCCGTTTTCTAAGTATCCTTTAATGCTTATATGTTATTCTACTTCTTTTGTTAAGTATCTTTCCTGACTACTACTACTTGTAGGAATATCGTTTCTTTCTCTGAAGCTCCAAAGCACTAATAGTCAGTGGTTCCCAAACTTATTAAATATGAGAACCACAGTTAATGTAAAACATTTTGTAGCACCTACATAGTAGTAGTTGTAATAATGGATGCTGATTGAGAAAGTGAATAATGACAAGTTGTTATAATAGCATCTATACTCATTTGAAAAATAGTATCCTATATAACATGTTGAAATGCTCAGTTTGTAGAAGTCATTTTTGCTTATTTGTGAATTTACCAAGAAATTCTCACGGCCTTTCTAAGCAACACTGCTATGTAAAAGATAGGAACTGCTGTTTTAGATCACAAAATTTAGTGCTTGATTATATACTTTATTACATAGTTACGAATATTTGTCCTTTTCCTACATACATGTTATCACAACAGGATTATAAGTCTTTTGAAGTTGGGGATCATTTAAAAAATTTTTTAATATAACAATACATTGATAATAACAAAGTTTTTATATAACAGTTTAAATTGTGTGGAGTAGCTTAACTATAGTATTTTGACTGTCACAAGAGCATTGACAGGTAAATGACTGGGATGGAACTGGGCCTGTGATTTCACTGGTACAAGGGTTCCTAGATGAGGAAGCTCCCTCTACCAAAGCAGACCCACATCCTCTCTATAACTTATGGTCTTAGAAAGTTGCCTGAGACCTTGAAAGGTTAAGTGACTTCCCTAGGGTCACAAAACCAGGTTGTGTCTTAAGGGGGACTTGAACTCAAATTTTTCTTATTTGGATCTCTGAATGCTATGCTGCATAGATACAACCAGATCAGTTCATTTTATAGCTTAAGAAACTGACATTCAGTGAAGTTATGTAATTTGTATTTGGTCACCTGCCTAGTAAGCATCACAGCTGAGATTTCAACTTAGGTCTTCCTGACTTCATTTTAAGCATTCTTTCCACTATAGATGTATAATATATACTATGCGCTTGGGCTTGTGAGTGCCCTATTGATATTTATTGATTGAGTGCATAGCCTTGACTTAGGTTAATCTCAATTTTGAGGAATATGCCTTGGAATTGGGAAAATCAGGAAAATAGTGTGTGGGTGATTTCTTTCCATTGAAATTTCCATCGAAAGAGCCCTGATCTTGGAGTAAGGAAATCTGAATTCAAATCTAGGCTCTGACATTTACTTGATGTATAATGTTAGGTACTCATACAACATCTCTGAGCTTCATTTTCCTCATCTATAAAATGCAGACAATGATATATTCCCTTCCTACTTAACTTGGTTGTTGTGAGGAAAGTGTTACGTAAACCTTACAATTCTTCATTACTTTTCCAGTGTGGGTACTGTTGTGATTCTATGGTTGCCTCCTATCTGAGCTAAATGGAAGCTCTGTGGACCTTTCAGTTTAAATAAAACTTTGAATACCTGAAGATCAAAGTTGGTTAACTGGCAATAGGGTTGAAATGCTGCAGCTTGGCTGTTTGAGGCACAAATTCATGACCCTAGTTTCCATTTCATTATAAGAGTATCAAAACATTGAAGAACTACTATGCAAAAGAATAACAACTTTCATTTCTCTTGTGCTTAAAGTTTTCACAAAAGACCTTCCTAATGATTGTCCTTTGTGATTGGTAATATAAATATGTTCTCCCTTTTCCCACTGAGTCCTGGTTTTCCTTAAAGAGTTCTCCATCCATGACCTTGCTCTTCAATACTGGCTGTACCTGTATTCACACCCCTGCATTAGACTAACTAGTCCTGGAGGGGGTGTTGCCATAATCCTTCCTCCACATTGCTTCTGTCTTGTTACCGCCATCGCTTGATACTCTTCTTTTGAAGATTCCAGCCTCATATCATAGTGGTGGTTGTGTACCTGTCATCAGCTCATCTTTTTTTTCAAGGCTTTCAGTAATCAACTACTTTCCTCTCCCCCTATCCTTGTACCAGTGGGTTTCAGCCTCCATGGTGATGTTCCTGAAATCTCCTTTATCTTTCAGTTCCTCAGTCTTTTGAAATTCCATGACTTACTACTCCTTTCCATCTACCTTCGCTACAGATGATCACACCCTGAGTCTCACCATTAACAGTTTTTCATTTTCTTAAAAAAACCTACATTCCTCTTTCTGAGCACCAACCTTTTGCCATTGTATCTCTCCCTATGTCTCACCTCTCCTAAAGCTCTTTGCATTTATCTTTTCCGCTAGTTCCTGTGTCCTTCAGTACTTTGTCAGGTTATTCATCTTTCCTTCTTTAACTTCATTTTCTTCCTTTCTCTATCTTGACCATATGGTTAACCAATTTAACATTGCTCATCCCTTGCCAATCTGTATCCTGGCATTACTCACACCATTCTCCTATTCACAGGCTTCTGAATGGAGCTGGAGAATCATGCTGATGGAGAACACTATAAATTCATGTTATCTGACTTAGACTGGGACTTAAATGCAACAAGGCAGTTCTTTTATTCCTCCTTAACTGATTAACTATAACACTCCTCACAACATCTGTTCCAAATCTTCTCTCCTCGGATTTTCCATATCACTCCTCCTTTCCCTTCTCATTTTTACTTTTCTGAGAAAATTGAGGTCATTTGTCATGACCACTCTCTTTTCTCTTCAGTTAAAAACTGATGTTATTCCATAGTTATCTCTCCTTTTTCCCAATCTCTGTTAGTGAGGTGACTCTTCCCTTTATCAATGCCATCTTTGATGTGTGCCCTTGATTCCATCCTTTTCCCTCTACTCCAGTAGATAGAGCACCAGTGCAGGAGTCAGGAGGACCAGAGTTCAAATCTCACCTCAGACTCTTGACACTCACTGCCTGTGTGACCTTGGGCAAGTCACTTAACCCCAATTGCCTCATCCTGGGTCATCTCCAGTCATCCTGATGGATATCCGATCACTGGATTCAGATGGCTGTGGAGGACAAGTGAAGCTGGTGACCTGCACAGCCCTCTCTCACTCAAAAAAAACCAAAGTCAAGTAAGTGCAAGTCATGTCATTATTTCTCTGATGGCATGGTCTTCAGCAACGAAGGACGAATACACACATCTCTTGCACTAATTAGTAACCTCTCCCAGTGCTTTCAGACAACTTCCTTCTACAGTTGATAGAGCCATGGGCCAGGAGTCAGAAAGACCTGAGTTTAAATTCGACTTAAATATCTACCAGCTGTATTACCCTAGGCAAATCACTTAAGCTCTGTTTTCCTCAGTTTTCTCAGTTGTAAATTGGAGGTAATCATAGCCTTATGGGGTTGTTGTGAGAATCAAATGAGATAATATTTGTAAAGTGCTTAGTAAAATGCCTGGTACATAGTAACTGCTTAATAAATACTTGTTCTTTCCCCTTCCCCTTATCTGTCCTCTACCTTTATCACAGTTGCCCACACATGGGTAGCACATAACTGTTCTGTCTGATGTAAGCATACTGAAATTAGGTCTGTGCTTAATCGAAAACAATACTTATTTGAAAATCAGTTTTTGTGTAATAATTCTTCATGTTCACACATTCTATTGTTTTACAAATGGAACTTTTTGTTATGGGAAACAAAAGAAAACTAAACATTTTTCAAAATATTTTTGCAGATGAACAGGAAGATGAAGATGCCATTGTCAACAGAATTTCGTATGTATATTCAAATTTCCTGATTTTTTTGAATATATTACAAAATGAGAAATAAGTCAAACTTAGAATTATACTTTATAATATAGACTTTATAGAAAAACAGATCTTAGGTGTAAAATGTCCTTACCAGTTTTTATCCCAACTCACCAACCTTATTACAAGCAAATGTAATAATGTCCTAATTTAGAAGTACATTTTTTATTGAGAGTTGATTGTTCAAAACCTTTGACCTCAGGAATGGGAGCCTCTTATCTATACAGGGTCAAACAAAGAAGGGGTCTGAAGTTAAACAAAGATTTGGTTGAATTTAAGGAAAGACTTCTTGATTATCAGAAAGATAGTACACTAAAATGAGTCTCAGAGAGATTGTGGTGAGCTTTAGTCACTTGGTTTATTGGAGGTGACAGGATCAGATGGATCCCCTTGTGTTGGTACGTAACACCAGTGTATTAGAAAATATTCCTTACTATTTTGGAGATATCAAATTAGGATTATAACTCTTTGCAGTACCTTCGATAAGGTATTGTTGAATTAGAATCATCACATTTCATAATATAAGATTATGTACGAGGTCTTCGGCTTTTCAGATTCTTGATTTTGGTTTTGCATATTTGCTTTTGATTTTCTTGCAGCTCATTGAACCAGTGAACACTTCTTTAGGGATGATTGTTGTTTTGGGGGAGAAAGTGCAAAGCTGACAGTGTGAAAGAAGGTGTTACTACGTGACTACATTTAGCATTGCTGATTACCTATTTTACCCCACCTGGGAATAGGCACTGAAAAGGAAGTGGCTTTCTTCGCTCTACTCTTCCCAAGAGAAAAATGAAAGCATCTCTTCCAAGAGATTTTTTGGTTAAGAAAGTTCTCATTAAAATATAAATTTGTTAAACCCAGTGGTCAGTCACCTTTAGTATTACTAGTTCAATCAAATATTAGACTCTACTCTCTAGCAGTAGCAGTAAGATCAATAATTGTTGAATTAATGAATAATCATTCCAGTACCTGAGAAGAAGTGGGTTAATTCTGGGGTCTGAAACTGTTTAGGGAAATAGCAGGGCCTGGTAGGATAGTCACAGGACAGCATTAGAAAGGGCACAGGGACCATAGAGAAGAAGAAAGAGTTGTAACAAGGAATTGTAATAAGGTTCATCTGGAAAGGTAAGGAGGGCCAGAAATAAATTACAGTTTTGGTTAGGGCCCTGTTTTCAACCAGTATAATTTTGTAGATTTCAGAGCTGAAAGGACCTTAGAAATCACCTAATTTTCTTAGTAGGTCAGACTCCTAGAATAATTCATCTTCTCTGTGACCATATCTTCCTTTCCATCTTTACTTTGTTTACCTTCAGATTTGCTCACTGAAAAAGGACTTCTAGAAGGCTAATGTTGAAGTTTTCTTTTATTTAGAGAAAATAACAAAATTATTTACTATTTTATATTGTTATAGTATAACTGTTCTGATATAAATGTTAGCTTAATTATCAAGTTAAACAGTCCCAAGTAATAATGCAGAAATTCAGCATTCAACAAATATTTAAGTTCAATGCACATGGGAATATGCAAAATTGTAATAGAAAAGGAAGAGTACTATTGGATAATAGGCCAAGTTCATCAATAGATATATTGAAATTTTTTAACTCAAATATAAGATATCTTTACCTGAGCAAGTTACTAAATTAAAACAATGCATTGTTATATGCATGGCAGTTTCTTTTTCTATTTTGCATCTGGGCAACAGACAAAATGGGACCACATTTTAAATCATAGATATGAAAGGAACCTGGCTGTGAAAATCGTTAATGAGAATGTTGCCTGGAGTCTTGAAAGTTTAAACAAAATGGGTTTAAAGTATAAAAAATGGAGGAAGAAACTTATTTATGTATTTCCACCATGCAAGATACCATAGAGAGTTAGTACAATGTAGAAAGAATTAGCAATTGAGAAATCTGGAAGTCAATAGGGATGAAATCCAGGAAAGGAAATAATTAGATCAACTCAGATGCATGAGTGTTCAACTATGGGTAATAAGGAAAATGAACTAGAAATTCTAATGCTGTAGGGCATATCTGACCTCATGATATCAGAGAGACTTGAGGTGAGATTTATGCATGAAATATGGCTTTGGAAAGGCATACCTTATTCAAGAAGAACAAAATAGGTTAAAAGGGAGGGAGAGTTGTATGTTCATGTGAGGAAATCCGGGGGAAGCATGGTGGAGAGCACTTGGATAAAGTTAGTGTTGTGGGGAACAAAAATGAGTGTCTTCATGATCAGAGTGCCATACTCTAAAGCAATCAAAAGCCTGGCCCAAAGACATGATAGGGCAGTAATATGGAGTTTTAGTGGCTTGATTTCTGTTTTAACCCTCTCTCTGCCAAAAACAGAGCAGCATAAAGGTGAAAGAACCAACAAGGGAAAATTCTTTTGTGGATCTAATTCTCACTAACAAGGAGAAAGTGATTGCTGGAGTAGTAAGGAGTCAGTCAGTCAGTAGTAATCACCTTGAGAGTAGTCAGTTACTTCATCAGTGAGCATTTTTTAAGCACCTACTATGTGCCAGGCACTATGTTCAGCACTGGGGATACAAAGAAAGGCAAAAGAGACTCTTCCCTTGAGGAGCCCACAATCTAATGGGAGATACACAAGAAGAGATGTGCTAAGAAGCCATATCCAGGATTAATAAGAAATAATTAACAGAGAGAAAGCACTAGAATTAGAAGGATTTGAAAAAACTTCCTGTAGGAAGTAGAATTTTAGCTGGGACTTGAAGTAGGGCAGGGAAGCCAGGAACCAGAGGTTAGGAGAGAGCATTCCAGACATGAGGGACAGCCAGAGAAAATGTCTGGAGCCAAGAGATGGAAGGTCTTGTTCATGGAACAGCAAGAGGCCAGTGTTACTCTTTGAGGAGTATCTGGAAGGGTATGGGAAGGTTAAGGTATAAGAAGACTGGAAAAGTAGAAGGGGGCTAGGACCTTATGAAACAGAAGATTTTGTATTTGATCATGGAGGTGATAGGGAGCCTTAATATAGTCTTGTATGGATAATAGTCTTCAAAGGGTACAGAGAAAAGATGAGTAGGATTCCGTGACTTCCAGTTCTGCAGGGAAAGTTGGCCCAGGAGAGATGGAGTGTTCTCAAGAATGAAATTCTGAAGATACAAATAAACCATTCTAATGAAGAAGAAAAATAGACTTATCTAAAGAGACTTATGTGGATATGTAGAGAAAGTGTCCCCTAGCTTAGATTTTAAAAGGACACTGAAGCAAGAGTAGATGATAGATAGTAAGTAAAGTAGCATTTATTAATTGCTTACCATGTGCCAGGCACTGTGCTATACATTGGAGATACAAACTAAACAAAACCATTTCTACTTATGGGGCACTTACTAGAATGTAAGTTAGAATATGTAAGTTAGAATTAAGGATCATACTCAAGATCCCTCCAGGATCAAGACTTGTGTCAATAGTGCTAAACAAAGAATGAGCTAAACAAAAGGGGTTTTTTAAGCTAGTTTGGGTAAAAGGGCAGTACTTAAGGAGGTGGAAAAAGTACCACTGTTTGGGGTGTATGACAATCAAGGTAGACACTGGAAAGGAGGAGATGCTTAGCTCTTAATTTGCTCTCTCTTCTCTAAGGACAATGGGTTTTGAATTGGAAAGAAGAGAACCAAAGTGCATAGTAGACAGCTTACATTGAAGAGAAGTGAATAGATAGTAAGGGAGCATCTAGCTGCCTGACTTTGAGTTAACTCATCTATATCCTTGGGTACTGAAAGAATTAGTCATTGCAAAGCCATCATCATTTGTCTTTGAAACATGGAAAGTGGGAGAGATACAAGACTGGAGAATGGCAGATGTCCCCATTTTTGGAAAAGAGAAACCAATGGATTTTAAAAACTATTCCTAGCAAAATTCTAAAATGTATGCACATCACATATACATATGTGTGTGTATATACATATATATATACATATATATGTATATACACAATACTCATATCTATATATCTATATCTATCTATCTATCTATATATATATATATACACACACATAAACACACATCCTGATAAAAATGCAGAGGGCTTGCTAATGAATCCATAAGTAATCAAGACAGCTCTCCCTCTCTGGTTAGCTTCATCTTTCCAGGGACATACTCATTCCTCCAGTATTGCCCTAGATTTAGGGTTATAGAAGAAATACAGATACTCAAGGTCAGAGTATAGTCACATACTTTCTCACAGCAAAATTTAGGGTTATAAAAGAAATACAGATACTCAAGGTCAGAGTACAGTCACATACTTTCTCACAGCAAACAAACTTTTGTTAGTCACTTGTTAAGTCTAATCTTGGTTTTCCTTGTTCTTTTTATTGAGGACTTCTTGTGATATCTCATTTAGATTGTTAAAAGAGATGCTTAGTGAACATCTAAAAGAGGAAGTAGTGATGATACAGAACCAATGCGGTTTCATCAAAAACAGTTTGTACCTGACTTTTTTTTTTTGATAGTTACTGCACTACTAGATCTGGAGATAGATTTTAACTATATTTTAGCAAAACATTTAATGAAATTTCTCATGGTATTTGTAGGGTAGAAGTGGAGAGACATGAGCTCAGTTGGGTGGGTTCACAACTAGTTGAACAAACAGTTATTTCCCATTAAGAGTAGGCATTAATTGGAAAGAGGTTTCCAGTGGAGTGCCATTGGAGGGATTTTGTATTTGGCTTTTTTCTTTATCAGTTATTTGGAAGAAGGCATAGATTGTGTGGTTTTCAAATTTTTAAATGACTCAGAGCTGGGAAGGATTGCTAATAGAAGGACAAAGCCTACATTCAAAAGATTTTAACAGGTCAGAACATTGGACTGAATATAACAAAATGAAATTTAAAAGGGATAAAGTCTTATACCTGAGGTTCAACAATAAATTTCACAAGAGCATGATGGAGGTATGGTGGGATAGCAGTTCATCTGAAAAAGATCTAGGAAATTTAATGGACTGTAGGCTTAGGATTTGGCATCAGTGTGATGTGGCAGCCAGGAGAAATAATGTACATATAGACTGGGACTATGGAGGTGATAATCTTCCTATAATGTTCATGGCAAGCCAATACTTGGAGTATTGTGTTGAATACTGGGTACCAATTTGATTGATAAGATATTGATAACCAGAAAATGTTTAGAGGCAGGCAGTCAGCATGGGGAAGCACCTTGAGTTTGTTCCATTTGAGGATCAGTTATAGGACCTGAATTTAGCTTGGAGAAGAAAAGACTTGACTGTTACATAATAGTTGTCTTTAAGTTTTTGAAAAACTAGAATGTGGAAGATGGATTATACTTGAGGACAGAGGTCAGAATTGGGTCAATTGTGTAGAAAGGTAGGGGCAAATTTAGGATTTGTAGAAATAAAAATTTCCTTACAATCACAGTTGCCCTTTAAAGTGGGGAAGAGATTTCCCTCTCATTGAAGGCCCTATAAGAGAAGGCTTGATGCCAAGTATTTATAATGGAAATTATTATTCAGGTACCAGTTGGTGAGATGTGGATTCAGGAACATCTGAGTTCAAGTCTTCCTTCTGACACATACTAGTTTGACTGTGGGCAAGTTAACTTAACATCTCATTGCCTCAGGTAACTCTTAAGACTTGTTTCAGAGAAGTTGTTAGCCTGCCTTGGTAGAAGTACTTTTCAAACTGGGATCTCCCCACATTGATAAAATTACAGACATGGATTCCCTTCTTCATCCCCGTCCTTGATGCGTATGTAATAATCATAGTTGAGAATTTCACTTGAAAGCATTATGAACCCATTGTAACTGAAAGTTTGTAGTAGCTTGTTGAGGTAAATATAAATTATTCCTTATTATAAGGGGGGGAAATAGCTAGAAGAGTCATTATCCACTTAATATTTCTCACAAATGTCATCAATAGAACTAGGACTATAATTTGAAACCCCTAATTCTCTAAACTGAAGCCGTATTCTTGGCGTCCATGTCGAAGCATTTCACCGTTCCATTTCTAACCTTCATGATTGTGCAGTTGAGTTTCCAGGAGGTGGCGCCAACTGTGTGTCTTAAAAATCTCAGGTTTCTTGGTACATTTAAATGTAATGAGGAACATATTTTATAAAGCCTTTTATTTATTTTTATTTATAAGCGTAATACTTATTTAAGTCATTAGTTAACAAGAATTTGAGTGATCTATATGAGAATAAACTATTCTTGAATAATTTTTCTAAATAATGAGCATTTCATATTCCAGCACTTCATAATTCATAAAAAACTCCTTTTGGAATTATGATGATATATTCTGGTTCCCTCTATCTAGCTGTGTTATTTTGAACAATTCATTTAGCCTTTAAGGTTTTATTTCACCATCTGGGAGATGAGGATAATATTTCTATTACCTACCTCACAGGGTTATGAGGAAAGGACATTGTAAACCTTAAAGTACTTGATAACAGTGGGCTCTTGTTATCATCTGTAAAATGAATAGGTTGGACTCTGAGATGTCCAGCTCCTTATGATTCCAAGACTCTCTACTTTTGCTTCTAAAGTATATAGAATATTGTATTTTAAAAAATAAAGATTAATTATTTAATTTAACTTTTTGAAACATTTTGAGGTTTTTTTTTTTAGCTATCTAGAAGATACTGTTGGATATGAAAAAACTGCACAGGAAATTAGTGTTTTGGAGAACTTCTTAATTGTTATTACATTGGGAGGCTTCCTGCAGCAACATTTTCTTCTGAACACCAGATGCTACTATTTCATGTAGTCATCCGGGAGACAGAGGTAGAAACGTTCTGAAATACCAAGCTTAGAAATATGTACAATGATTGTCAACTTCTTTATCACTTTAAGGTTTACAAAAGTGCTTTGCTCACAACTCTGTGACATAGTTTATGCAAAGTTCATTTCCCCCATTTTGCAAATGAGAGAGCAGAGGTTCAAAGGAGTAAAGGAATTCTACTAGTAAATATTAGGTCCAGAGTGTGAAACCACGGCTTGACTCCAAATCTAGCTATGTTTCCACAACACTGTATTACCTTCACTAATGCTTAAGAGCTTTTGAACACGGTGTTGCCCAAGGGTGGTGGGCTTTTGGGGCCATATTTATGCATTTTTAAAATGTGGACGATGCAATCCATTTATATATTTTTCTTTATGTAATGTACTAAAATTGACCTGCCTAGGAATAACATTAACAAATGATTTCTTCCTTTTGGAAGGCCACTAAAATTCAGTTATCTTGTGTATACACAGACACACACACATATATATGTGTGTATACACACATATGTGTGTGTGTGTATGTGTCTGTGTGTGTGTATATCTTTTTTGTTTGTGTAGTTTCTAGGATACATTTGTTTAGTAAATATACACCAGGTCTGCTGTTTTTATGTATTCTTTTTTGTCACTGATTTGTTGCTATGAACAGATTTTATTTTTATACCAATGGGGAGGGATGCTGTTATAATGTATCATAGAAAAAAACTGTTATTAAGTGAGTACCTAGCCAGTCATTGACTAAAAATGATATTTTAAATTTACTTTGTGAACCAACTAGTTGAGATAAGTCCTGTCATGTTTACTAGAGGGTGGCACATGAAGCTTTTCTCTGTGGTTTACTGAGACTGTCTTTGGTTCTGGGAAATAAGCTGAGATTTATTACTTACAACTACAGGAAATTGGAGTCGAGATGTGTTTATAGGCAGTAATTGCTTTGAAAACTGAGGGGCATGGGTTCACCTTCACTGATGAGTTAGTGGCTTGACTGGCCACCTTTACTTTTTGTACCTTTGTCCTAATCTATTTTACTTCTACTTATTATCTCTAGCCCCATCTTCATTGTATTCCTGGAGACTTTGATTCCTTTTTTCAGCAGATCAGTTTCTTAAAGTTGTTAATATGCCCATAATGACAATTACTAATAGACATGGTTCTCAAATCACAGTGAAGACTAGAACCCTGGGGGACTTTTGTTTAGTCCTGGTTGGGTCACTTACTTTCTCTGTGAATTTGAGCTACTTATTTTGATCTCTGGGATTCAATTTCGTTTGTAAAATGAGGGAGTTAGACTAGGTGATTCTCCAAGGACCCTTGGCATACTAACATTTTATGATCTGCTGTGTTATTATTATAGTAATGATATCTTAACAGGATTATGTTAATTGATCAGTGAAAACTAAAATAAAAACATTTCTTAAAGTTTGTGCTTCCCACTGGTTCTGATTCTGTGGGTGATATTTTCATTTCTTAAGAGTCATAGCATGTTTGAATTGGAAGAGGTCCTGTAGATCATCTAGCGTAGAGGCATCAAACTCTGGGCCAGTGGGCAGAAGCAGTCACAAGTGTAGAAGAGCCAGATTAAAATATAATGAGTAAATATTTAACAAAATCAATAAAAAATAGAGTAGAATATGTTTATTATTGTAGTTCAGTCTTGTCCCACTCTTCATGACCCCATTCAGAGTTTTCTTGGCAGAGATGCTGGAGTGTTTTGCCATTTCCTTCTCCAGCTCATTTTACAGTTGAGAGAACTGAGGCAAACAGGGTTAAGTGACTTGCCCAGGGTCACGCAGCTAGTGAGTGTCTGAGGCCAGATTTGGATTCAGAGAGATGAGTCTTCCTGACTCTCGGCCCAGCACTCTGTCCCCTGCCCCAAAGTAGAACCTATAGATAACCATAATTTGTTGTCTTCTGAGTCAGCATGGACCCACAGAGATCTATTTCTGTTTGAATTTGACACCATTGAATTCTAGTCTGTCTTCTTGGCTCCACTGAGGAGTCTGAGAACCAGAAGATCGTCACTTGCCTTCATGTCTGCAGTGGGTCAGAGCCAGTGCTAGAACTTGAATTACCAAGGGTCCTATGCTTTTTCTGGTACACCACATGCCTTTTCAGGAAAGGTGATCAATAATACTTTTCCTATATTTAAATTTTTAATTTTCATACAATGTGGAAATTCTTCCCCCTTCCATTTGCCATTCTGCTCTTTAGAACGGAGGGGCTACACCTCATCACATTGCTTATGAACAAATAGTTCTGTTGTTTGCCACAAGGTGGCATTGACTTCAGAGTCACTTTTTAAAGTATGTATTTTAGGAAGTTGGCATGAATTTTTCATTGCTTTTACTTTTAATATGTTGTATTTCTTTTTAGGTTCTCCTTTTGGAAGGCTTTAATGGAAGAGTTGTTTTATTTAAAAAATGATTTTCACTCTCCTGATGTTGGTATACTTTCTAGCTTTCCTTTCATTTGTTCATTCTATACCTGTGGTTGTGTAAAATTTTGCCGAACTGACCTTTTGCAGACATGCATTTTAGTTACTTGAAACAGTTGTCACACTGTTGTGTGTGACTGTGTTGCCACACAAACAGATACAATCAAGAAATAAGTATTTATGCTTACTTTAAGATTAGAGTTCATGTTTGCAAAACTACATTTTCTTTGTCTTAAGTGGTTGAATAATATTTTACTTCAGTATATGCCAGTGTTCTTTTGCCCTCCATTTTACATTCCACAGTATTTTTGCAGAGCCATAGAGTACTAGTACTAAAAGGAATATTGAGATCCTCTGTTCCCTGTCTCTGTCTGCCCCAGATTTCAATTCTACCTAAGATGTTTCTTGGATAGTAACTTAACCATAGAAATGAATGTAGTGAAGATTGCAGAGATTGGAGAGGCACTGTGGTGTCATCAATAAAGCTGGCCTTGGTTCCCAGAAAATTTGGGTTTAGATCCTGCTTCTGACACATATTAGCAGCGTAAGTCTGGGCAAGTTCATGGAGCTCTCAGTGGCCTACACAGTTTTCTAAGAGAAGAGAGAGGGAGGAGAGAGAAGAGAGTTAACTTATCCCCTATTCATATCCTTTAAAGAAGGATGTTTTCGACTTCATGCAGTTTTTAAAGCCCTGGAACTAGTCCATGTATTAAAAGCATTTATTTGCATTATAGATCTTTTGCTTCTTTCAGTCTTTGTGGTGACTAACTTTTTTTTTTCCCTTTCAGGCTGTTTTTGAGCACCTTCACGTTAGCGGTTTCAGCTGGTGCTGTTTTGCTTCTTCCTTTCTCAATAATCAGCAATGAAATTCTTCTTTCTTTTCCACAAAACTACTATATTCAGTGGTTAAATGGCTCCTTGATTCATGGTTAGTATCTATATTGACAAATATAATTTAAAATAGATGTTTTCCTAAGTTTTTTCCTGCTTTCTATCTCTATATCTTTTAAAATTGTTTTTGAATCCTTGATAGGAATTGAGGAAGTAAATTTATTTTAGTTTTCTGTTTCATTTTCAAGATTTAAAAAAAAAAGTATGCCAAAAAGCTTTGATGAGACTTTAATAGTATCAGAAAATATGATTTTACATTTCAATATACTCTATCACTAGTCTAAATGGTATTTGTGAAAAGCTTATTTTAGTCAATAGTCAAGTTTTTACAGTCAGTATATTTTTTAAAAATTAAAAGTTCCTTAAATGAACAGGTAGAGAGATTTGTTTTAGATCTATTATATGCGGGAAACTGTACCAGGTACTAGATAAAGATAAATACATATCTCAGCTATCCTTCTTAAAAGGGTCAGATACCCTTATCAGCTGCCAATCAACTCCAACCCACCGTACAGGCAAGCTAACCTAGTTGAAGTAAGGTACCCCAGAATTCTGAGAGACAAGATGCAGCATGTGCCAGGCATGTCACGTCACCACTGGCACCACTTAGCCCACTCCCCTCAGATCTGATTGGAGATCTCAGTAGGTCCAAGAACCTTGGGAATAGCCACACCATCATCTTGGGAATCAGCCCTTGTGGAGATGCCGTCTGGAGACTGGTATTGTAGATGCTGCAGCCATGTTACTGAAGACTCAGAAAAGGAAGTTCTTGTCACCATGGTCCTTGGAGATGGCTCAACATAAAAACTGACATCCCTAAGGACCATGCAACCTTTGTATCCAACTCTCGTCTGAAGCTTCTCAGATGGGGTATCTCTCCCACTAGACTATGAGCTCCTAGAGAGCTTAGTACAGTGTTTCATATGTAGAAAGCACTTCATAAGTTCTCCTTCCATCCTTCTCTTGTTTCCTTCCTTCCTCCCTCCCCTAAAGATGGTAGATAGATGGTACAGAAAATAGAGCATTGGACCTGAAGTCAGGAAGACACTGTCTGAGACACTTAACTGGTGACCCTTGGCAAGTCACTTAACCTCTGTTTGCCTCATCTATAAAATGGGGATAATTATAGCACCTACTTTCCAGGGTTATTTGGGGAATCAAATGAATATTGTTTGTAAGTACTCAGTACAATGCCTGGCACATAGTAGATGCTTAATAAATGCTTTTCCCCTAACCTCCCCTCTTTTCCCTTTCTCCTGCCTTCCCATCCTGTCTCCTCTTTTCTTCCTTTCTTATCTTCCTGCTTTCTTCCTTTTTGGACATTCAAATTCTAGGTGTGTAAAATAGAGCTTCTCTATTTCCTCAAATCCAGCCTCCTTCTAAAATTCCCTATTACTGACAAGAAAACCATCACATCTTCCTGCCAATTCAGGTTCATGACCTTGTTTTTATATTTGACTACTCATTCTTCCTCACCCTCATAGCCAGTCAATCATCAGATCTTGTTGTTTCTAAGTCTACCACATCCCTTTTCACATATTATCTTTATCTTTTTTGTCACTTTCAATTTTATTGATGTGTTTTGTTTTTATATTACATATATTTAAATATTGCTTCCCATTTCCCGAGAGGTCTGTTCTAATAGGATAAAGAGTTGTAAAACTGATAACGCAGTTACTTCAGCTGAAAGTGCATGCATCAGTTCATATCTGTATCACTTTTGCCACTTAAAGTTTTTTTTAATGAATAGAAATTTTTTTCCCCTACTATCTTCCAGTCCTTTGCAAAAAGAAAAGAAAAAACAACAAAATTTCTTGTAACAAATATGTATAACTAATTTAAACATGCTGTCACATCATTGCTGATAAAAAATCCTTTTATAACTTAGTAGGTATAGGAGTTTCTGAACAACGCATTCCTTGCCTTACGGCCAGCTTAGCGATGAGCCTCTCTGAATTTAGCTATGCTGGCCTTTGGACAATAGGCCAAGAACCCATATCCTATTTAATTCAGCAAACATAAAATGCCTGCTATGTGTAAAAGTTCTGTATTCAAAGTCTTTCCACATTTTAGATCCCATGAGAGCTTCTGTTGTAGTGGTATAGGCTTTGAGAACCTAGGGATATTTCCACACTACAATGAGGAATCAGAGTAGAATTTTAATGGAAGAGGAATATGGGGGAATCTTTTTTCCTCCTACCCTGTTTTCCATTTTTTTTTTAAACTTTTCATACTAGCCCTCAGAGAAACATTGTAAGGAACAATGTGCTTGTTCTAAGAATAGAAGGACAAGGTAGAAACTAAGACTACTTTCTCTTCTGTGCTGGACCAGAAGAAAAGTGGTTTGATGAAAGGGGAAAAAAACTGACTGGTGTCTGAGACAATAAAGAAGAAAGGAATAGGTTGTCCAGAGCACTCCTTGGAACTTAAATGTCCTTGGGTAGCTGTATCTGAAGGACATCATGGTTTGTCCATTCTTCTGATAGCTCCTTACTCTGGTGCAGTTTTGGACTTTATGCCCTACCTTGCAAGAGCTACCACTAGTGAATCAGAGTTGGAGATATTTCTGAACCCATTACAGTAGGAGAGATAATTACGATACCTAATGTTTATATAACACTTTCTGTGTGCTAGATAAATATGTTAAGTGCCTATCTCATCTGATCCTCACAACAACCCTGGGAGGTAGGTGCATTGTTGAAGGGGATTCTTAGATCAGCATCACAGAAATGTATGACTATACATGTGTACAAATATTCACACTTATTTTAAATTAAATTTTCTCATTAGCAAGCATTTATTTTCTGTCCCTTCCAACTCTTGCCTACTCCAATTAACAAAGAAAACAGAACTTTTTAAAAATGGTATTTTATTTTTTCCACTTACATGTAAAGACAGTTTTTAACATTAATTTTTAATAAATTTTCGGTTACAAATTTTTTCCTCCCTTACCTTCCATTCCATAAACAGTACACAATTTGATATAGGTTGTATATGTGCAGTCATGTAAAACATATTTCCATGTTAGTCATGTTGTGAAAGGAGAAACAGACCAAAAGAAAAAAAAATACAAAAGAAGTATAAATAGTATCATTTGATCTACATTTAGACTCCATCATTTCTTTTCTGGATATATATAGCATTTTTCATCATGAGTCCTCGGGAATTATTTTGGATCGTTGTATTGCTGAGAATAGCTGAGTCATTCACAGTTGATCATCATACAGTATTACTCTTACTGTGTACAATGTTCTTCCGGTTCTGTTCACTTCATTTTGCAACACTTCATGTACGTCTTTCCAGGTTTTTCTGATCTGCTCATCATTTCCTATATCACTATAGTATTTCATTACATTCATATACCACAAATTATTCAGTCATTCCCCAATTTGATGGTGTCCCCTCAATTTCCAGTTCCTTTCCCCCACAAAAAGAGCTGCTATAAATATTGTATGATTTCTTTGGGTTACAGACCTAGTAGTACTATTGCTAGATCAAAGGGTATGCACAATTTGATTGCCCTTTGGGCATGAGAATCTTTTTTTTAAAGCAAATATGCATAGACAAAGCAAAATATTAGCCATATTCAGATATGTATGTCTCATTTTGCATATTGAGCCCTTTACTTCTCTGTCAGGTGGTGACGTGACAGAGTCCAAGATGGCACTTTTCACCACCAGTCTCTTGCAGTTATGGTTTACCATAGCATTGGTCAGAATTCTTGAGACTTCAGTGTTGTTAGCTTCATTCCGTACCATTTTATGTTTCCCTAGTTTTCTGAAATTGTCCCTTTTGCAGTTTGTCAACCTCTGAGTTACTTTAACTGGTATTTTCCTAATTAGTGATTTGGAGAACTTTTTCATATAACAATTGATAGTTTGGTTTTTTTTTAACTATGAAAACTAGTTGTCATATCCTTTGACCATTTATCTATTGAATAATAGTTCTTATTCTTATAAGGTTAAATAAATTCCTTATGTATCTTGGGAATGAAATTTTTATTGGAGAAACTTCCTGCAAATTCCCCCCCCCCAAGTCATTGCCTTTATTTTTTTTTAACTTTAAAAATTGTTATACAATCAAAATAATTAATTTTATTTCATGATCCTTTGTATGCTTTGTTTGCTCCTGAGCTGTTCCTTTATTAATATGTCTAAAAAATAATTTATTCTTTGTTCCTTTGATTAATTTTTGTTTGTATACTTACATACTTAAAGTGTGACCTTTTACATCTAATTCATGTATCCTTTGGGAGCATATCTTAGTAGATGGTGAGAGGTGTTGATATGAACTTCATTTTGACCATTTCCCAGTTTCTCCATGAGTTTTTGTTAGAGAGTGAATTCTTACCCCAGTAGATGCTATCTTTGGATTAATAGAATGCTATGCTGTGTTCATCTGCTTCTATATGTTGTCTTAATTTGGTCCTATTAATTAATCTCTTTATTTTCAAACCATTGCCAGGTTCTTTTTATGATTATTGCTTTGTAGTATCATTTGAGATCTGATCCTGCTAGGCCCCCTTCTTTTCCTCTTTTTTCCTAATTTTTCTAATTCTTGATCTTTTGTTCTTCTGGTTTAATTTCATTATTATTTTTTCTAGCTCAACAAATTAATTTTTTGGTAGTTTGATTGTTATAGCACTGAATAAGTAAATTAATTTAGATAATGTTATTATTGATAATATTTATTTATTGGCTTGGTTTACTTGTGAACAATTAATATTTTTACCATTTTATGTTATTTTTCAATGAATAATTTTTCTCTTTACAACTTTTTAGATTTTTCATTTAACAGCCATTTATAGTCTTTGTTTTCTATCACTTGTCAATTAAAATAATTGGGAAAACAAAAGTATTGTAGCAAATGAATATAGCTGAGTAAAACAAATTCTTAGGTTGTGTACAAAATTCTGACATTGTGTTTTGGTATCTTTAATCTGTTCCTTCTCTGCAGGTTGGTGGCATAGAGAGTAGCTATAAGTCCTATGGAATCATGGTTGGTCATTGAGTTGATCTGTGATCTTAAGTCCTTCAAAGTTGTTTGTCTTAACAATATTGTCATTGTATAAATTGTTGTTCTGCTTTGAGAAATTATTATTTATCCAGTTATTTAATATTGGGGTATTAAATATCATTATATAATATTTTTGAAAAGTGTTTTGTAATTGTATTCATGTTTCCTGTGTGTCTTAGTAGATAGACTTCTATAAGTATTTTATACATTGTGTAATTATTTTAAATGAAGTTTCTTTCTGTTTCTTTCTACTGTAAAAGTTGATGATGTATATAGACTTACTTATTTTGCAACTTTGCTGAAGTTACTATTTCAATTAATATTTTAGTTGACTATTGGATTCTTTAAGTACACCCTCATCTCATCTTCAAAAACTTTTATTTCATTTCTTCTTTGCATATATGCATTTCCTGTTTTTTATTTTTCTTGTTTTATTGCTATAGCAAGCATTTTAAACATGTTAATTACATGAAATTAGCCCATTTATTTTAGTTAATAAAAGAAAAATGCAAAGGAGTAATGACTCTGAGAGGTCCTGGCTGCACATTCTGTTTTGATGCTTACTTTCTATTTGATCTTGACCACTTAACTTCCCCAGGTCTCAGTTTCCTCTTCTGTATAATGACAAGATTGGACTAGATGGTGTCCATGGTTCCTTTCAGCTCCTAATCTATGATCCCGTAGTCCTAGTTAAAAAATGCAAGGTCAGTCTGCTTACATGAGAGATAAAACGTCCTAGCAACTCATATTTGAGGGTGTGATGATTTTGGAATGTGGGATATACCACAGTACTTGAGTTGGAAGGGATTTGGTAGTGATCTAGTCCAACCTGTAATTGAGTCGTAATTTCTTTTACAATTTACCTAACAAGAGATTATCTGGCTTCTACTTGAAGACCTCACTGGTGTTGAATATACTACCATTACTTGTTAAATCACTGGAACAAAGGACACTTTTAGTTTAATTGCTTTGGAATGATTTTATTCTAGTACTATTCTATTTTGTAGTCCAAAGTTTCTGTTAGGTTGATAAGTGCTTTTGTACATATTTAAATATTTTTTGGTCCAAATGTTTCCTGTGAGAAAAATGAATACCACTTATATTGTATTGAAGTAATATATTGATTGAATTTGAGGACTTTTGGTGGACCTTCCATGATGAGTTTATGGAGGACATGAATATGCCATAGGATGGGCAGGCATGGATGGGTTTGATTTGTGTTGTTGGAAGAAGCATCAAAATCAGTGAGATCATAAATTCACTTATTTAATTGATTGTTTCCTTGTTTTGGTGCGGGAATAGTAGGCATTTAAAGTTGAGGAGATAGTAGATGTTTGGAAGCAACTTGTAACCATAAAATATTTTAACTCATAGCAGCATCTGTGCATTTATTTTTGGTCTCAAAAGTAGAATATGCAGTATTGGGGAATAGAGAAGATATGACATGCCAAAACATTCCTGGTGATACTAGAAGGTTGAATTCCTCAAGTATAATAGAAAATTGGTTTGAGTTGTATGTTAGCCCTTTTTCCTGAAAATTGGAGAGTTAGATGATGAAGCTCCCCAGGATCCACCTGATTGTCTCATAATTCTATTAAACAGTGTCACATAGGCCAAGAATCTTTTAAAAAAAGTAATAGTCCCTTGGAAATTCAGCTCAATCAATTTCAGTGAAATATTTATTAGATGTTTACTATGCTTAAGACACTATGTTAGACATTGGAGATATGAAGCAAAAGAAAGAAAATCAACCAGTTTGTCTTGTATTTTACTCAGGGAACAACATGTGCCTATGTAAGTAATTAGAAAGTTATTTCTAAAAGGAGAGACTGCTAAGAAAACAAATCAGGAAAGACCTCCTTTAGGAGATCATACTTGAGATGTGCTCTGAAGGAAGCTGAGGGTTTTACTGTTTCTTAGCCTTTGCTTTTGGTCCTTTCTAACTTCCTGACTTATCTAGAGATTACTATCAGAAAAGATGCAGCCAGCTCTTAATCCTATTATATGCCATTACATCTTTTCTTTCCTATGTATGCCACTGATACCCTACAGAATGCTTACATCTGTGAATAGCATTTATGGCTAATGGGTTTTTATACATCTTCTTTCCATTCTTTTCTACCTCTCTTTTCTACATTTGCTTCCCTTGTGGTATGGTGGTAAACATACCAGATTTGAGGTTAGAAGACCAGTTTTTGAGACTTGCTTTGTCACTAGCAACAGGTGTAAGTCATTAACCTCTCCCACTCTGAGTTGGTTTCCTTATTTGTAAAATAGGTATGTAAGGACATGTATTATCTCCCACAGGGAGTAAGGATCAAATGAGAAAATGTACATGAAAATGCATGAATTGACATATTACTGAAGGAATTGAATCATGTTCATCTTAACATTCTCCTTATAAACAAAATCAGAAAAAGAAATTGCAGCTAAATGAAAGGCTAGCATACAGATTTTCTTTTGAAAAACAAAGGAGTTGGTGGAATTGACTTTGTTGGGAGTCCAAAGGCAAAAAGAAATGTCATTTTATGGAGAATTTGGCCACTTGTGCTTATATGAAGTATTTGCCAAAAGATTACCATGAAAACAATTGCAACTTTTGTGTCAACTTTTGTTATAGAGAAAGAAGAAGAAAAATTGTAAAAAATAGATTAAAACTAATACAAAGATAGAAAAAAAAGAATAAAAATGAGAAAAAGTTAAGCCATTCAATTTAGATTTCTAACCTGACCTATTTAAACAAGTTATTGACACCAAAAATTGGAAAATAAATAGAAGAAAAGGAGTTGGCATCCCCTATAACAGAGTTTTATAAACAGTATTCCATGTTAGAACATAGCTTTGCTCTTCCAGAGTTTTCTGTGAGACAGCTAGAATACAAGATATTTTTGTGCTTGTTGATTGTTGACTATTAAAAAGCATTTGACCTCCATAAAGCAAAATGCTGATTTTGAGGTTCTTCTTCAACTAGCTTTCTCTCCTCATTTATTGGAATCATACTAGATTGCTTGTGTGAAAGCATAGGGTGCTAAGGCATCAGTTATTTTATAATACGTAAAGGTAGAATATTGTGACAGTGCCCTGGTCTGAAGATCTTGATCTCTCTTGAGTCAAAGACCTAATTAGTCTTTCTTGAGTAGAAAGGTTAATCATTTTTAGAGAGTTATCTTAATATGCCGACTAAGATCTTAAAGAAGCTTGCCTTATTTATTTTGACCAGAGTAAGAATGAGAATATTTTTTACATAAAACAATTTAAAAAGGCAACTCTTGCTTACTCAATTGAAAAGGGAATCATTAGAGGGCATGCAGTAGTTAAGGAAGAAGGAGTTGGTTTGGGGCAGATATTTTCTCCAAGGTTGTACCTGAGTTTGACACTATTATTACTCTCTTTGTTAAATCCCCCAAATTTCAATGGTACAGCTTCATTTTACTTTGCTGTGGAATTTTGTCTTATTTCCTCATTACTATAAATGTAAATTGGAAGTTTCTTAGGTGAGAGAATATTCATTACCTTAAACCTCCTTTCAAGCAAAAATGCTAATGTATTAATAAATTGTTTCTGGCCTAAAATGCAGAGTACAGTTTGTTTTTCCCCCCCTCACATTTGAAACAACAGAGAACTTGGATTTTCTTATTATTGATACCTAGTAAAACTTGACAGGAAACTTCCTCTTTTGCCATCTTCATGCAGAGTCCAAGTCCTAGTCATATTACCTCTGATTTGGTCATGTCCTTAAGATGATCCCATTCATGAGTGGCACTATGTTGATATCATGAAGTCTTGGAACTTTGTAGAACTTCTCAATTGAGATCTGTAACCACTTGGAAGAAAAAATCCAAGTTGATAAAAGACATCTAGTGTTGAAGTTGCAGTATTTACTCCTAACAACCCACCTTGTAGCCTGTGATTCAGTGACATCTTGCAGTTCCACAGCTGTCGCACTCAGTCTCCTAACTCCACGCATTTTGCTCTGACCATTCCCTATTCCTGGACATCTTCCTCCTCATCTCTGTCTCTTGACTTCTCTGACTTCAAGTCAGAGCTAAAATCTCACTTTCTGCAGGAAGCCTTTCCAAATAACTCTTAATTCTAGTACCTTTTCTCTCTTCATTATTTCTAATTTATACTGTATAGAAAGTATTTGTACATATTTATTTGCACTTGATTTCACTCATTAGATTGTGAAGTCATTAAAGACAGGGACCATCTTTTGCCTTTCTTTGTATTCCCAGTGTTTAGCACAATACCTGTCCTTAATACGTGTTTATTTACTGACTGAGATTAGGATGCAATTCAGATATGTATTTCAATGGATTGTCCAGAGAGCTGGTCCATCCGTGGACCACATATCATGGTTGGACAGCGTGGATGGATGGTAAGCCAGGCTCACAATTGAAAAGGATAAGGAGAGCATGTGTGATTGCTTTTAGGAAATTGTGCTGTGGTTTTAATGACCCTCTTTCTTTCTGCAACAAACTCTGCTTTTTTTAAAAATTTTTTTTTCCCCAATTACGTGTAAAAACATTAGCATTTTTTTTTTTTAAATTTTGAATTCCAAATTCTACATCTCTCTCCCTTACCCCTTCCTGTGATGGTAAGCAAACTAATATAAGGTATGCATGTGCAAGCATGTAAAACATTTCCATATTGATCATTTTTGTGGAAGAAAGCTCAAACAAAAAAAGAGAAAGTGAAAACGTTATGTTCCACTCTGTTTTCAGGTGCCACTAGTTCTTTCTCTGTAGGTAGATAGCATTTTTCATTATGATTCCTTTGCGATTGCCTTGGATCTTTATATTGCTGAGAATATCTAAGTCATTCACAGTTCTTCATTATATAATATTGCTGTTACTATGTACAGTGTTATCCTGGTTTTGCTCACTTCATTCTATCAGTTCTTGTAATTCCTTCTAGGTTTTTTTGTAATAATATTGCTCATCATTTTTTATAGCACAATAATGGTCAATTACAATCTATACCCTAACTTGTTCAGCCATTTCCCAGTTGATGGGCATCCACTCAATTTCCAATTCTTAGGCACTCTAAAAAGAGCTGCTATAAATGCTTTTGTAGAAATAAGTCTCTTTTTTAAAAATACTGTTCTTGTAGTTTATAAATGTGAACCGTGAAATCCCTCTGTCTAAAGAATTGTAGCTGCTGAAGGTCATTGAAGAGTTGTATTGTGGACATGAGAAGACTATGACATATTATAATGATAAATTAGATAGTATAAATCAGTAGTGTCATATTCAAATAGAAATGGATCCCTGTGACCTGCCTATTGACTTAGAAAACCACAAATTAATATTGTATTTTAATTTATTTTGTTAATAGTAAACATTTACTAGTTACATTTTAATCTGGTTAGGCCCCATTTGAGGAGTCTTGCCAGCTTTGAGTTTGATAACTCTCATGTAAAGAATATAATCGGAGATTTATTACTAGAAAGGAAGTGGATTGGTAATTTAGAAGGAGCAAGAGGTAACTGACAGGGAAGGGAAGGGAGTGTTTTTTAAGCTCTTACTACAATTTAGGCTCTGTGCTAAACATTTCCCAAATATCTTATATGAAAGTTAGCTTGCCTATCTGTTGCTATTCATGCAATCTCAAGACTTCTAGAGAAAGGCCCCCAGTGATACAGGGTATGAATCAAAGGGTATGAAGAGTTTAATTACTTTTCTTATATTATTCCAGATTATTTTCTACAATTGTTGGACCAATTCACAGTACTTTCAGTAGTGTATTAGTGTTAGCAAATCTCCACAGCTGCTTTTACATTTGTATTTCCAGCTTTGCCAGTTTGGGCCAATCCATTCTATCCATAGTGGCCAAATTGATATTTCTAAAGAATAGATCTGACTGTATCATTTCCTTACTAAAGCAGCTCTAGTGACACCCAGTGCTAAGCAGAGTTTGCTCCTGGCATATAGTATGTACTTAATAAAAGTTTATTGCTTGACTGACTTTTGCCTCTAGGTAAAAACACACATTTCTGCATTTGGCTTTTGAAGATCTTCCTTCACAATCTGTGTCCAGCCCAACTTTCCAGGTATATTGCTCATTAAGTTCCTTCACATTTCCTTCACTCCTACCAAACTGGCCTACTGGCTGTTCCCCGTAAATAACATTCTACTTTCCACCTTTGTTTCTTCGGACAGGCTTTCCTTCATATTTATGATGCACTCTGTCCTTACCAATTCCTTCTTTCAAAAAGCTCAGTTCTAGTGCTATCTCTTTCAGGAATCCTCTCCTGATCCCCCTCATTCCAGTTGCCGGTACTCTTTCTAAAATTCCTTTTTGTCTATTTTAGATCTATTTAGTTTTTAATTTTCTGGGTGAATTTTGTTTCACTTCAATGTGATGTAAATTCCTTGAGTGTAGACTCTGTTTCATTTGTATTCTTTCATTCCTAGTGCCTAACGTGGTGCCTCATACTTCATAAATGCTCATTGAATAAATGACTTAAAGAGTTATATTTCCATTTCTCTTATTAGTTATTTTAGAGCATTAAAAAATGCAATTGTTGATAGATGGCATTTCTTCTTAAAACTACCATCATAAAGTTAAAAAAAATGCAAACATACAGAAAATGAAAGCTAGATCAGGTGTCAGAAGATGCATGTAAAGAGTGTAGTATAGTCCTGTAGAAATAGTGAGCTAATAATTTGAAATTGGCCAAGACAGCTACTAACAACAAACAGGTTCTTTATCCCCTCTGCATTGAGGGGATCACAGGAGTATAGGGACTGTTGCTGGAGGTAGATGGGATAGATGATGGTAATGGATAATAGAAAGCAACACTTCCTGCTGATTTTGCTCTTGCATTAGCTGCCAAGGAAATGATCTTTGAACTAGAAAGGACAGTAGAAAAATGGAGTTGATGTGACTAATGATTGATCAACCAACTTATGGTTGATTTCAAAGACTAGCTATGAAGGAAGAAGAGTACTTAAGACACCTCAGAGGAGACAAAACCCTATTAAGCAACTGATAATAAAATCCTCTAGCCTCAAATGTCTAATATACAAATTCTCACAGTTTAGAAAACGGTCTTTTTATAGGCTTTTAAAAAGAAGACAAATTTAACCTCACAGGTACCATTTGGACTGATTGGAATATGGCTTTGAATGCATATGCCTGATTTAAAAGAAAGAAGAAAACTCAAAGAGGAGTACAGTATTATATTAAGAAGATATTGTCATGTTAGGAAATCCAGGAAACAGGGGTTCCAGGTACTGTAGAGAGCATTTGGATGAAGGTCAGTGAAGGAAAAAAAAGAATTGTTTTTTTCATTGGAGTAGAAAGAAGAACAAGAGATGAGAAGTTTGGGAAACAGGTTGCTGGCCTAATATAGAGGTATAGTATAGTGTTGATATGAGACACCAGTTCTTTAAGCCTATCATGGAGTTCTCTTTGTGTCAAAAGCAGAACATCTACAAATTTCTTGACTTGCCTAAATTGTCTCATGAAATTATTAAAAGGTTCCATCAAAAGGAACCAACGAAGGAAAATTCTGTTCTTGATCTGATTCTCAGTAGCAAGTAAGAATCCTAGAACTAGTGGCTACTCTGCCCTATATTTCATGACAGATGATAGGAAAGCTGAGGATAACCATACATGTACCCTAGATTTTGGAAAAGCAGTTTTCAAAAGGGTTGAGAGGCAAGATAGATGGATTGTCATAGAGTAAAATGTGTGAGGGTCAGTCAATCCAAGAGGTATAGAGGAGGTTTAAGAGTGAAATTCTTAACAGGCAAATAAGGAGGGAAAATGCAGTTTTTCTGGGGATTGGTTTTAAAAGGAAAGGTACAGAAGATGGAAGCAAGACCAAGTAACAGCAATGATTACAATGGTGTAGTTCATAAAAAGTGTTAGGAATGCTAAAGCTCAGAATGAGCTGAGGCTGGCCAGGGAAATTAAGGATGAAACAAAACAACAATTACTTGTTTCCCGATAGTGGGGAAAAAGGATGATCAAGGAAAGGCTAGAGTGATGATACAGGTAGATGGATTCAAAACTATTTGGAGGACCAGAAAGAATTATTTATGTTTTCTAGTTGAGTACTTCAGGGATCTGTCGTTGGCCATGTGGTATTTAATATTTTTATTAGTGATTTTAATTTATTTTATTTTTATTTTATCTTAGGAGTAGATACCGTGGTCGTCAATTTTAGCAGACATAAAGCTGAGATGGATAGCTAAGATATTGGCTGCCAGAGTCATTATTCAAAAAAATCTTGACATGCTAAAGCTTTGAACCGAATCTAATAAGTTGAAATTCAGAAGTGGTAAATAGGTTCTTTTGGGCACAAAAAAACCATCTTCGTAAGTATAAGGGAGGTGTGGTTACACAACAGTTCTGAAAATGGTCTGGGATTTTAGTGAATTGCAAGCTCAAGGTGAGTTAGTAGTATGATGTGGCAGACACAAAAACTATCGCAATCTTAGACTATATTAAGAGAGAAACGGTTTCCAGGAATAGGGAGGTAGTAGTCCCATTGTTAACCCTTCATTTGGGAGCTGACTTGGGGGAAGAAGAAGTATGTTTATTCTGTTTATTCCCAGAGTACAGAAGTAGGAGTAATGGGTAGAAGTTGCAAAGAGGTAAATTTAGGCACAGTCTAAGGAAGAACTTCTAACAATTAGAATGATTCAAAAATGAAATGGCCTGCTTTACAGGGAGTGGGCTTCCCTTCTCTAGAGCTTTAAAACTTTTCCACTAGGGACTGGGTGTTCCTTGTCAGGTATGTTGTTTAGTAGATTTTTCATTGACTGTGGGCTATGACATCTTTTCTGAGATTTCATTATATTTTGAAACTAGAAGAAGTATATGGTAAGAAAAGAATTCGTACTCTTTTAAAGTATTTCCCATGAGGGTAAGTCTGTATCTAAGAATTGTGAAGGCCTTGTACAAGGAACAGGTTGACAATCCTCAACATTTGCACATTTAACCTTTGTGACTTCAAGCATTCATGTGAAGTAACCTCATTTTCACTTCTTCATTGGTGACCACACAAATTCATGGCTATGTGCAGTAGAGAAAAAATGAGAAGTATGACACACACAAGTTTGTGGAAGAGTGTGGTATCCTAGTAGGTGTTCCACCGGTCTTGCTTCCCCTACCGTTGTAAAGAACTCTCCCTATGCTTTTGTTACATATTTCTATTGTTTGCCTTTAAAACTCAAGTTTTGTGTTGCAGTTATGCTCCCAAAGTATAGGGTAGGTCCTTTGGGCTTTAAGATTACATCGACACCTCACCAGTCTCATCAGCTTCTGATAGCATTGACTAAAGTCCTAGCAACCATTCCCTTGGTTTTCAAAGGATGGCCAAGGTAGAGTAGTTTACAGCAATTGTTTATAATGTAATACCCTCACTGCCATCTGACTGCAGTGGAAGGCAAGATTCAAGTGAAAAAATATTTTAGTTTTAAAAATTTTATTTGCTGTATTTATGATACTGTCCATGTGTTATGAAAAATAAATATTATCTGAAATCAATGTTTTTTATTGAGACAGCACAAAGGGTCACTGTATTCTTGAGAATTACTAACAAGAACAGTGTTTTGCATTACAGATTTTATTTCATGTATTGCATCATTTTATGAGTTATTTCATGGTTACCGTGTTAAGAAAAGTACATATTATCAGAATTAATGTTTTATTAAAAAAGAGTTGCATGCAGAAAAGTGTATTTTCAGCAATCTCTAATGAAAGATTACAGTTTTTTTCTGGACATGGGAACCTAACCCCTTTTCCCCCATAGATTCAATGTATCAACATTCATACTTTTGACTTTTCCTATTGTTTTCTAGGAATGTTATTTTTGTGAAAGTTGGACTGACTGTAACCCTTTTTGCCATTGATCTTCTGGTGAAATTTATTTGACATTGTCCTGTAGCTCAATTTAGATCAATGTGATTTGCTAATGTAAGAGTAGGGTAACTCAACCTCATCCCATTTAAAATAAATAATAATAAACAATCAGCCAATCTCATAGACCTTAGACTGTGTGAAAACTCAAAATTATAGTGATATTTCACAAACATCTTGGTCTAATAAGTCAAAGAGAGTTGACTGTGCCCCAGAAGTCATATAAAATGTCAAGCTGGTTAGAACCAGATTAACTTGAGAGACTGTAGCAGTTATGGCTTTCTAGCACATCCCTGAGGAGCAAAGATAGGACTGAGCAATGACAGAAAAAGGAGATGATGTAGAGCATTATGGACTCTACAGGAATGTTGGAACAGAAGATTGAGCTGAGGGAAATACCAAGAACAGGGTGACTCTTTTTCAACCTTATCTTAAGATTTGTTTTCCTTCTTTTTGCCATTTTATCCACAAATATTATAATGCAATCTGTTCTTTTGTTGCCTGTAATGTTTTCAGTAAACTGAACTTTGCCCCAATCATAAAGAACTCAGGAGTTAGCTAGAGATGGCTATAATTATAAAGATAGGTAGAGAGCCCAACCTCTCTCTAAATATTAAGAATTTTTTTAATGGAGGTATTGGAGCAATTGTGATTAAACTTGCAGATTTTCATCTAAAACTCATTCTTAATCACACAAAGGATGCAGGCTATTACAGAAAATAAAATAATTTTGATTACATGAAATTGAAAAGCTTCTGCACAAACAAAAGCAATGAGCCTAGGTTAAGAAGGGATGTGATCAAATGGGGTAAAAGTATCATATTTCCCTGATAAGAATTTGACATCCAAGATATAGAAGCAATTTAACATATGCACATACATACATGTATATGTAAAAGACCAAAAATCATCCAGTAGGTAAATGGTGAAAGAAAATGAATAGTCTTCTGAAGAACAATGACAAACATGAACAACCATATAAAAGAATGCTCCGTAGCACTGATAGTAAGTGTAATGCACAGCAGAACAACTCCAAGGTTTTTATCTCACTCTTGAATATTGGCACAGATTACAAAAGCCAGGAATTGTCACTGTTGGAGTGGAAGTGGAAAAATAGGCACACACTACTGGTAGAGCTATGAATCAGTGCAACCATTTTGGCAAACCATTTGGAGTTATGCAAATAAAGAGACTAAAATATTTATACCTTTTGACCCAAACTGGCTGTGTGACTATGGGTAAATTTACTTAACCTTTCAGTGTTCCAAGGAATTCTCCATATCTATAAATAACAATTTTCATTGGTGAAGGGAGTTTTGACAATAGGAATTATCTACATGAATGAAAACATAGGTTCAGATCCATCTCCACAAAAACAGAAACCAAACCAAACCTATAGAACTCAAAACTGGTAGATCATTTTCTGATTCTACTAGACTTTATACCCCAAGGAGGCTACTGATAGGAAGAAATTTCTGTACATACCAACATTTATAGTATATGATAGCAAAAAAAAAAAAAAGTAGAAACTAAGTAGGTGACCATTGAGTGGGGAATAGCTAAATAAATTGTGGATCATGAATATCATAGAATATTACTGTGTGTAAGAAGTAATAAATGTGATGAATACAGAGAATCATGGAAATATCTATATGAACCAATGCAAAATGAAGTAAGCAGAGGGAAGATAACAGTAAAGGTATACAGTGACTACAGCAATGCAAAAACCTGGAAGTGAATGTTGCAGAACTGCAAAGAACAAACATGGCTCTTTCTAAAGAAGACACTCCTATCACTAAATCATTCGAAGGTCCACAAGTGTTGTGCATTGGTCATGTTGTCAGACTTTTATAATGTATTGTTAATCTGAATTTTTTTCCATTTCTTCTTTTGTTTTTTAAAAATACTATTTGTTATATGGATTGACTCTTTGAGTGGCGAAGGGGAAAAAATACTGGGAGAAATTTTGGCAGTGTAAAAAGAAGACATAAATAAAAAGTTATTAAAAATCAAATCAAATCACTAATGCCAAAGCAAAAGGAACTGTTTAGATCACAGGATACATTATATACCCCCAGATTTACATGAGCTAATTAATGTGTTAATACTAATGATCCTTGTTTATGTTTGGTTTGGAATTGAAGCTGGGTCACAAAGAATCTAGGAGTTAGCACACTGAATAATAGTTAATACAAAGCAAAGGAGAAAAAATAATTGAAACATTTAATAATTTGTTTTTCTGTACTTAATAAAATATGAAAAGTAGTTAGCAAATTAATGTTATTTAGTTCCTTGAGTAAAGTTAGGAAATGATTTCCCGGGTTTGAATTTTTTTCTTTTTCTTGGTGTGGAACCTGTGATTTCTTTGATGTGGAGAATTCCTGTTGTTGAAACTCCCTTCACCACTGAAGATTAGTACCCGGTATACTTTATAGATGTAGAGAATTTCTTGGAGCACTGAAAGGTTAAATAAATTTATCCATAGTTCCATAGCCATTCTGGGTCAAGGACAGATCTTGAATTCAGGTCTTCCCTATTTCTAGGCAATTTTTCCATGCTGCTTTTTCCCCATTTGTAGTAGCAAATATACGTGAAATTTTATACACTTTTGTAAGACCTACATTTTAAAAATGACTGTATGACATACCACCTTGGAGCAGAATAACAAAGAAGTTATTGAATTGGTAACGATATAATCCTTTGATTTCATTGTGTGAATCATCCATTAAGCAAATGGGCCTCAGACTGCTAGCATAATACACTTTATCTTATGAAATATTTGTTTGAGAAGTCAGCATTTTTGGAATGTTGTATGATTTTGTTCCATTGGAAATAACATAAATACACTTACTTAAGATTGCCAAACTTTTCTCCATAATAGCATTGTGAAGTAAGTATTATTCTCATTTTACAGATGAAGAAACTTAGGTTATAGAACTTATGACTTGGCCAGGATCACCAGGAGGAGCTGTCGTTGTGATTTAGGTCTCCTGCAATTCAGGGCTTTTTTTTGTTTTTTTATTTTTTGGTTATGCCATACAGATGGAATACTTGTTGGTCATTTTATGGTTTACTTCTGAGCATGACGTAGACCTGGAAAATTTATTTTATCCATTATTTTGTTTTATGATGTTATTTATTTTTTCTTTGTAACAAACAGTAGAAATTGCTTCTTGATACTTAGGTATTTGAAATAGAAAATATTTTATGTGCATCCAGCAGGTGGAGCTAGATGTTAATATATGCTATGGAAAGCTGACAAAGTACATTGATTTTGTTTCTCTTTTAGGTTACACAGGTTGAGATTGTGTAGAGTATATCCCCTGAAGAAATGATTCCTAAAGCCATTTAGGGAGATTATTAAATGGCCATTTAAATTCATGTGTAATTTTTTTTAAAAGATTGAATCTTTAAAGTTTTAAAAAATGAATCCCCTTTGTTTTTGATACCATAGTCATTTCTGAATAAATCCGACCTGCTTTCTCTTCTAGTGACATTTTCTGTATTCAACTTCTTTCAGAAGGACTGCTATATTTATTGGCTTAATGATGTGGTAGACTGGAAAGAATGCTGGGCTGTGGAGTTTGAAGGCCCCAGTCCTAGTCTCAGTGCTTATGTACTCTGCTTACTTGCCATCCTGAACTTTGGCAAGTCCTTTAAGCATGCTGAGTCTGTAAAATGAGAGGCAGGTGGATTTAACGATGGTTGAGACCTCTTCCAGCTCCATGATGTTGACTGCCATGGTTCTCTGTTCTGCCAGCGTATTTTGGGGCATGTGCATTTTCTTCCATTGGACCTCTTATTTCACTGGTAGAAGGTCCTCCCAGGTGAGGAAACTTCTACCAATTTAAGTTGGCACCTTCCTTACAAATGACAGTTTTAGAAAGTTACCTAGAACTAAGGCAGTTAAGTGATTTACTCAGACAGTGAATATCTGTTAGACATGTGACTTGAACCTAGGATATCCTGGCTTCCACGCTCGCTTTTTTTCTCTCTGTGCCATGTTTCATCTTCTCCTTAGGAGATTTTTAAAGTAGAGAATCTGATGATTGTGACTAATTTTGAATTGTATTTGGTTTCATTTTCAAATCTAATTTCCACATGGTTAGGTTCCATAAGAGTTTTTATGTTAATGCATTCTTTATCAAAAGTATAAAATATTAATAACCTGTTTCTGTAAGCAGTGTACTGTTTTAAGTTGTTTAAACACATTAAATGCTTACAATTTAATTTTGAAAAGTTGCAAAGACCTATTTATAAATGAAATGTTTAAATGTCAGACATATAAATAGCAACTTTACCTTTCCTGAATACAGAGTGAATAAGTTAGCATTTAAAAGCCTGCCACAAACAAAGCGTAAAGTATTCATGTTTACAAATCCTTTTTGGTAAATACACAACTAGTAATTTGTATTTAATTATCAATGCTTTGAAAAACATTAATTTCAATTCAATACTTATAAGGTTACTGCTCCAGATGATTTTTGTATAAATCATACTTGACATTAAGGCGCATTCAGACTTGGGGGCATTTATTAAGTGAATACTTCCCACAACTAGCACTTCAGTGGAATCTCTTTATCTCAAAACTTAGTCTCTTACTCATGTATAACCTTTGTTTTAGCCTATTGGTAATTGTTTTTGTTTAAAATTAGTACTTGATTTACCAAATATATTTTTAATGTTTCACTTATAAACTTTCCACATAGAGCCAGTTTCTCTCTTTTTTTATGTTTGTTTTTATATCATTGGTATCTGCACCTGAAGGGAAGAATATGATCAGAGAATTTACATTTAAGAATATCCAGCTTTGGAAATATATATATTCCCAGGGAATTAAGAGATTGTTTTGTAGTTGTGAGTAGTAGGTTATTTTTATTTATTTGTTTTCTTTATAACAAATAACTATTTGGGGAAAGACTTAAGGACGTTTCAGCAGTGAACCAAAATCTTTTTTTGGGGGATTTATTTGAAAGCTTTTGTGTTCTTGGCCATCTTAATTTTATTGGCATAATGAGTCTGTTATTATTTTGGATCAACTATTTTCAGTTAGGTTGGGGAGGAGAAGGTACTTTCTATAGTAATATAGCTTATTTAGTGAGTTTAAAAAATAGCAACAAATAGAACACTGGAAGATATTTTAGAATTAAGATTGAATTGAGTTCCTCACTTTATCATAATTCAAATAGGATTACAGAAATGTTCCTCTGTCCAGAAAAAGAAATTTAACAGAGTGTACTAAGAAAGTAAATATAGAAACATCAGTTGAAGAAGGCAATATTTTGTTTTATATTTCTGAAGTAGTTTAGTACTGTAACAGTTTCAGTTAAGCCAATATATAATTGCTTAATCAAAAAGTATTTATTAAATACCTAGATTATGTCAGGCACTGACCTAGGTGCTAATGATAAGAAAATACAAAAATGAAGCAATCTCTGCCCTCAAGAAGCTCAGATTCTACTCTTGGAGAAGGCAACAGTTACATATATGACTTTGAAAAAGATACACAAAATTCAAGGTTATTTTTGAAGGGAAAACGCTTAGCAACTGGAGGAATCAGGAAAGGTCTCATTTGGAAGGTGGTGCTAGAGCTGAGCTTTGAAGCAAAGTAGGAATTCTAAAAGTTACGGTTAGGAGAGGATCTGTTTTTGGCTTTGGAGGCAGCCAATGGGAAGGCAAAGAATGGAGAGAGAACATTGTGTGTGAGGATCAGCAAGAAGTTGTGTTTGACTGGACCGTGAAGTGTAGGGAAATCAGTAATGTGCAGTAAGGAGTAATGTGGGACAAGAAGAGAGCTTGTATTTGACCTTAGAGGTAACAACAGCACATGATTGGAGTTTTTTGATTAGTGGAGTGAGTGACATAGAACTGTGCCTTAGGCATATCACTTTGGCAGCTTGTATGGAGGATTTTGTTAAATTTATGTGTCTGTTCCCTGTTAGGAACAGGAATTATGTTGGGAAGTGAAGTGGAAAGAATATAAACAGATAACAGGAGCAGGCCAGTTTTAAAGTTGTAAAAGATTCCTAGTTTTTAAATTCCCATTTCTCTCCTCCTCCCAGTAATATAATAAGGAGTATAGTAAGTGACTTCTTCCACCCAAGGACTGCATAAAAAGTCAGTCATCAGCATTTGGACAATAGAAAAAGGGGCCACCATATAAAGCTAGTGCCAGCACAGGCGAATAGTCCTCATAGTGGGACCAGATAAGAGCTATACACAAGAGTAGTTGGCAGGACTCTGTCCTGAAAGATTCTACAGAAAGCCCAAGGATGGTCAAATGAAAATGGAGAATGAAAAAAAAGAAAGAAAGTGAAAGATGGATGATAGCCAACGTCCCTTACCTTTAAAGTTTAGCCTGTAGACCAGGGACAGGGACTATGTCTTGAGGCCACATCTGTGAAGTTTGGACTCAGTCAAAGGACTACCCTTGAGGACCTAGAGCACCACATGTAGTCTCAAGGCTGTAGGTTCCCCACCCTCGGAAGACTGTTTAGACCAGCTCCAGCATTTTGCAGATGAGGAAACTGAGACCAAAGGAAATTAAGTGACTTCCCCGAGGTCATATCAGTAGGAGATGTTAGAGGAGAGATTTGACTCCAAAATCAACTCTGACCACAGAACCAGTGTTCTTTTTCATTTACCTAGTTCTTTATCTGGAAAGGATCTCTTTCCTATACCTTATTGTATGCTCACTTTCCTTCCTCAGCCTTGCACAATTTAAGAATCTATTCAGTAATTCAAATAGATTTGTCTAATTTGGCCATAGTTTCAGTATATTGGTAATTTAATCTTATAATATCAGCTCAAGGCATTTTAAATTTGTCGTTACCTTAATGATTCTCCTCCAACAAGGTTTCTCCTATACTCAGATGTTCATATGGATTTCATAACAATGAGCGCAGTGATGCAGATTGCAGCTCATTCACACCTGCTCATCCTATATAGATGTTTGCAAATATATAAAATCTTGTTTTCTATAAATGAATGAGGTTAAAGAGAGAGCTATAATCTGCTTTTGGAGTATATAGTTGGAGTATATAAAAACTCGTTTCCTGGTATACCAGAATTTCATAGTTTGTTGCCATCTACACTTCATTTATCTATTTCACATATTTCATCAACCTTAGCTAACTTGAACAGAATTGAGAACGAAAAAAGCCCCCTGGGCTGTCAAAGTAAAAGTCACCTGAAATCTGTAAGCCAAAGTTTAGGAACTTTACTTGTAAGAGGGGCCCCTGCTTAGACATTTAGTACAAAATTCTGATCATACAAAATCTGAATGATCTTCATTATCAGGTTGTCTAGATCATGTTGTGTATCGGAAACAGCAGGGTGTTAAGGTGATAAGTAGGGAAGGGAATAACCATTTATCAAACTACTATATTTTAGACAAGAGTGAAGAACTTTACAAATGTTATCTTATTTGATTTTCATAGAAATTCTGTGAGGAAAAGTAATATATTGTTAAAGGTAGATATGGTAATAGCTTTATTATGAGGAAAGGGACGGAGAAGTAATAAAAAAGGAGATGCAACTCAAAAAGTTATTTAGTAAGGGCTATTTAGTGTAAGAGGGGTGTATGGGGTGTTCAGGGATGACCAATACCTCTGGTGTGAGGTCTGTCGAATCATTTTCAGGGCTGCTCGTCTAGTTTAGTTATCCACCTGCCAACCAACTCTCACCTGTGACTTTAAGAAACTGCAGTTTGCACGGCATCCCCACCCTGGTAAAGCTGTCTTGGCAGATGGAGTAATCCAGGTTGAGGGTAACTGGTGGACCTCAAACCTGTTGATGAATTAGGCAGGGTGTCTACTTAAAGCATGTGAAAACTTCTCTCAGAGTAATGGGTGAAGGAGAACAGTAGCTGTGGAGGCTGAAGCAGGGACTGTGGAGTGCTTAGAACTTGGTCAGACATCAAAGATGCCAAGATGAGCCACTGTATCTGGAGCCATCACCAGTCTTTCTGACTTGTCTCACCGCTGGACTGCAGCTCTGCCTCACTTATACCTAATTCATGCACACATCAAGACATCACCTGTAGTGTTATTGGTCCTCTTTGAAATGAAAAATCAGCGATAGACGCAATTTAATGGGCCCTGAGGATAGCATAGAATAGTAATGACTGTGTCCAAACTTTATAAAAAGGTTAAATTATATTGAATTTATTTAAGAAGGCAAAGACATAATGCATTTTTTAAAGTAAATTTTAGGGATGCCTTTTGTTTATCATTATCGTAGTTTCCTCAGTACCTCCTCCTTGCCCCTCCCAGAGAGCCATCCCATGGAACAAATAGCATATTTTAAAGACAAAAAAGCAAAAGAGGAAAAACTTCAGTAGCACTGATCGATACGTTGACAAAGTCTGAAAACATATGTAACGTGTAACACCTGTGGACCTCCTGCCCCACAAAGGAGTGGCTTGGAAGTGTTGTCTTAGATTTCTTTCATTTCATGTATGATCTTTATAATTTTGCTACACTTTTGATTTTTTTGGTGGTCTTTCCATTATTGATGCATATTGTTTTCTTGATGCTGCTTACTTTGCTTTGCATCAGTTAATATAGATTTTTCCATGTCTATCTATTGCATTAATTATTTCTTATAATATATTAATATTCTATCACATTCGTGTTCTACAGTTTGTTTAGCCATTCTCCCATCAGGAAGCTTCTACTTCTGTCAGTTCTTTGCTATCACAAAAAGTGCTGCTTTATATACTTTGGTATATATGAGAACTTTCTTCTTTTCGGCAGCCCCTTAGGGTATTTTTGTCATTTTATTTGCATAATTCCGAATTGCTTTCCAAATAGTTGTACCATTTTACAGCTCCAGCAATACACAAGTGTATCTATCATTCCATTATCCTTTTGACATTGACTATTGCCATTTTTGTCATTTTGGCTAATTTGAAGAGATGTGAGGTGAAACTTAAGGGTTATTTTGATTTGTGTTTGTATAGTGATTTGGGGCATTATTTCTAGCAAAACTTATCAAAGAAATTTGATATGTTTGATTGCTTCCCTTTTTATCCTGGGTGGATATATATATATATATATATATATATATATATATATATATATATATATATACATATTTTTGAAAAATTTCCATTGAAATGATGAAAACAAAAGGTTTAACTGTTTAAAGATTATTTCAATGATCTGTACAGCTATCCATTGTTATGGAATGAGCACTGAGCTTGGAATTGAGACCTAAATTCAGTGATATTATCTCAGCCAGTTACTTGCATTGCGATCTTGGCCAAGTTTCTTAAATAATATCGGTTTAACTTCTTCATCTGTAAAAACAAGGAACATAATACATTACTCTGTTTTTTAGGTTTGTTAGTACTGTTAAAATATGAATATTATTATCTAGAAACTTAATTTAAGTGAAATAATTTATTTCCTGAAAATGATAGATAAATGATATCTATGCTTACCTGATGATAAAATCTATTTAGATTTTTCTAGAAATACAGTAATTAGATTGATTCTATTATTCATACCATCTTGTTGAATAAAGTGAATTCTTAGGGAACCTGTACTAATTGTTAATCTCATTTTATTTTGTAGTTTTCCATTTTGGTAAGCATTTGTTTAAAATTGTTGCAGAATGATTTGCCCTAATAAACCAAATATTTTAGTTAACTGAAAGTTTTACATATAGCATATTTTGGTCACTAAATTTTAAAGAATTATGCTGCATAAGTGTAATTAATATATTTAATTAATAATTAAGCATATAAAGTACACTTAATATTAAAACTTTGCTTTGATACTTGGATGGATCTAAAAGTTTATTGAGATAGGTGCTCCTTCCAGTGATTCAAGCTGTAGCCTATCCATATACCACTGAAATATTAAGAGGTCTGTCATTGATCACTTTCTCAAGTATGCATTTTAAATTTCTTTTTTAAAAAGGTTTTGTACTGCAGATGAATAGAAGTTTGATCATTTTTACTATCATAAATTTCTTTTGTTTAGTGAAAATTAAAAGGCATAGATTTTGTAATATTAAAGAATAAATTCCTTGAACCAGATTGGTATCCCTTTAATGTAATCAGTTTTGATATTTCTTAAATGCTTTGTATGCAATGTGGTGTTTTTGTGATACTTGATTTTGGTATTTATTGTTGTCATGCTGTTGCAGGCAGTACTTTGTATGACCTAAAACTACTGTGTGCTTTAAAATTGAATGGATTTTGTTGATAACATTGGTAAATGTATTTCAGATATTATTTTTAGCCAATGTCATCGTCATATGGACATGAATTATCTCAGAATTGTATCTTTTTGGATGGATACCCTTTTATCATTTGAGATTGACTGTTGAGAGAATTTAAATGGGCAGTTGTCATTTTTTTCTGATTGTTTTGGTTTCAATAGCTTGTGTCTTTGGATGTCTGCTCACATTTGTTGTGTGGTGAATCTCTTTTCACCTTTAGGGTATGATGGATGATCAATAGCTATGTGCTCACTCCCCTCAATGGACGAAATGATATAATACACTTACGGAATTATGTCACTACAAAGATACTTTGTTACTAACTTGGGCAATTGAAGCTATTATTTATTCTTTTTAATATTTTTGTAATAAACCTTTAAAGTAATTTTTTCCCTCTTTTCCCTCCATTCTTTTTTAGGTTTGTGGAATCTTGCTTCTCTTTTTTCCAACCTATGTTTGTTTGTGTTGATGCCTTTTGCCTTTTTCTTTCTGGAATCAGAGGGTTTTGCTGGGCTGAAGAAGGTAAATATTACTTATATTTCTAGAATATCTTAGTTAAGAAAATAAATGTCAAGTTACATTAGAAAATTATTTTTAACACCTTCAGTTTCTTTTATGTTCATAGAGAAATTGTCTCTTTTAGGATTTGCTAATAATAATGTTTTAATGTATCTGAAAATTTGTCATTTCTTTTGTTCATGTGAAATAAAAAGATGTTAGTTTTTTCTGATTCTTAGCTCAATATTTTTATAATTATTTAAAAATGTCTATTATAAATTAACTTTTTGTTTTGAAGATTACATATTTGTTCAAATTAAATTAAAATACATATATTAACACATCTTAAAGAGTTGTTTTGAGAGTTGACCTGTACAATAAAATAGTGATGAAGTGTTAAAATTCTTATTAAATTGGAGATTTTTTTACTGATGTTAGAGGTAAAGTGGGAGAAGTAGATGTGAGTGGGAAAACTGATTCCCCCCAAATCTTCCCTTAAAATTTTTAAATTAAGAATTCAAAGATATTAGGAATTGAATTTTCTTCTTATGCCAAAGCTTAAAAGGAAAATAACTTATGTTTACAGCGTACAAAATCATCAAATGTTATTGAGTAAATTAAAGATGTAGATAGCTGTAAGCTTGTGATTTTACTTTAGATGAATAAGTTTAGGAGTAAAATGACACAGAGATTCTTTAAATGAATGATTAAGTATAGAAGTAAATTGACACAATGATTTCTGTCACATTTAGCGATAAAAATGGCCTGGATTAAAATCCTAGCTTTCTCACATAGTGATACCTTTGTGATCTTAGACAAGTCATTGCATTTGTCTCTAAACTCTAACATACTGTGACTCAACGAGATACAGATAGCATTGTTGTCTTTGCCTTGAGAATCTAACTCTTCCCTAAACTGTCGTCATGGGCTTTATGGTCACTCTGTCTTCAGTTTCAATCTTTTTTGGTGGTGGTTTTATTTAGTGCACTGTTTATAAACTTTAATTTAATTTTATCACTGAAAATTTTAGGTTTATGTGATAAATTAGTTCAGGTAATTTTGGAGTTTTCCTATTATTATTCCTAGTTATATAACTAGATCGAGTTATCACTTTTTCAGTTAACAACTATTTCCCTTTTGCATTATTTGTTTTGGTTAACTTGTTTTGGCAATCACTGTAATCACTATAGAATTTGAATTTAGAATTGCCTCAGTGATACTGTCTGGAGAGGTAGAATAAATTGATAAAAGTAGTTCTTTTTGCTTTTTATATATGACTTTTTTTGAGGTGAAGTTATCTATATTATCCCTTGACATAGACCTTCCTGTTTGTGACCCTCACTTGGCCACTACACCCTAAACTGTACTTCAAGGATTTGTGCTTTCCTTGTTTTGGGTATTTTCCTCCATTGGTCCAGTTTGCAAGGCCTCAGAGATTGAGTGGATGATATTTGAGGCTTGATTTCATGAAAGAATTCATGATGCTCTGTGGCTGTCCTGCTTGTGAACCTCTCTCACCTTGTCTAGGTTGGATGCCTGTCTGGTTTTTAAGCTCTGGCTTAAAAGTGAAGCTTGCAGTGAAGTTGGAAAATTTTCAAGACATTGAGACTGTCTCTACGCAGCGTACTTGGCATGGGGTTTGAGGGCTTTACTGTAGGAGCAAAGAAGCTGGAAGTACTTAAGTTTCAGGTTGCGATAAAAAGGAAATGGGTCATATGTGACACGAATAAAAGGAACTGAACCTAAAAAAATATTAGTTTCTCATGAGTCAGAAGATATAAATAGTTTTGAAAGATTAGAAATTTTGTATTTCTTTGTTGGAAAATTACTAACCTGAGATGATTAATACATGTTTGTATGTATATCTTGAAGATATTCTTGGGACTAATATGGAGGTCTAGCATTAAATGTAAGTGGAGTGGATTTATTTTATTTTTCAACTGAAAAGCATTTATTTTCTTTCCTCTCTCCCACCCCAATTAAAAAAATGACTCAAACCCTTATAACAAATATTCATAGTTAAACAAAACAAATTTCTTCCTTCCCATTTCCAAAAGCGTAAGTCTCATCCTGAATCTTGAATCCATTATCTCTCTGGCAGGAGAGGGGTAGCATGTTTTATCTTCAGTTCTGTGGAATCATTTTTGGTCAGTGTAGTTCTCCAGTCTTTGAGGTATAACTTTCCAGGGTATCAGTTTGGATTATTTAGATTCAGTTCTTATACTCAACCTGATACTTTACCAGTTTTCTGAACTCTTCTGATAATGCCTCATAACCACAAAACCTGGAAATGGCTGAAAGTGGTACAGACTTGAAATACTTTTTTTAGAGTTAGAAGTAATGAGAAGCCAGCTATACAACATGAGTTTATGTAGTTCAGTATTATTTATATCAAGATATATGTATGGCAAATCATATAATACATATAAACTCCAAGCATTTGAAGAATCTCTCATTGTTGATAACTTCTGGTTACTAACTTCATTAATTGCAGAATGCGGGTAATAATAACACCTACCCCAGAGCTGAAATAAAATATGTAAAGCATTTTATAAACCTTAAATCACTTATATAATGCTAGTGTTATTGTATTAATGATAATGCCAGTGTATTTATGTATAAATTAAGTTTAAAAATTGTTTTCTCCATATTCGGTTGTATTTGATTCTTTCAAGAAAAATGTGAGGTGGGTAATTTAAATCATCTCTCCATTTTTACAGAATAGGAAGCAGGGGCTCCGTGTCAGGGATGTGCCAACGGCAGAGTGGTAAAGCTTAGATAGGAGAAAGGGGTGGAGCTGAGATTCAGATGCAGGTTTTTGTAACTTCAAATCCAGTATGCTTTCTACTGCACTCAAAGTATTATCCTAACACTTTATATTTAGGATACTTGCTTTTCCATCATCGCATTTTGTCTTATATTTATCTTTGTCTCTCCTTTTAGAATATAAGCTCCTCTCACAAGTAAGGATTACTTTTGTGTCCCCAGCACCTATCACAGAGCCTCACACATAATAGGAGCTTCAATAAATTCTTGTTGATTGGTAGAGGCTATTGAGTCTCAGAGAAGGTTGCACAGTTATGAAGGAGTGCAGTCACAGTTGTAGCCAGTACCTTCTACTTCCTATTGTTCTTCCCACTGTACAACAATGTCCCTCCTTGTTATAATGAATTGACATTTTTTGAGGACTTGCCCACAATGTTCATAGCGCATAGAAAAGACATAGAGAGAGTCTGTCTTTGACTCAAGGCTTAATAGAACATATACACCTTGCCCTTTAAAGCCGTAAGTTATAGACTTGCACTGAATAAGGTGGCTTTGTAGTTGGGAAAGTTTCCCAGGCCATGTACAATTTTTTTTTTTTTGCCTTTTGCACTACTTTAAAATTCATCCATTTGTTTGTACCTGCTAAACATTATAAGTTAATTACTAGCATTATATGCTTAACTTGTATAGGTGAATTTTTGGTTGGTTGTTGTTCTTCGTTCTTGAAGAGGACCAAAATGACATCACTATGTTATTAGAGTCAAGTTACAGTCCATCCAACTGTGGGTGATCAGGTCAATATGAGTTCGGACTGCTCTACCACAGGTTGGGCACAGATAGCCCAGGTGAACATTTGGGGTGGATTCTCTAAATTTGTGCATCTTGCATTTATTTTGAGCTACTTCAATTCTGCTTTGCTCATAGAGTATATATGCTGTCTTTGATGCAGCACATTGTTATATGCTATTGATGATGCCGTGGTGGGTGGTCCTGTGCCAGTGTATCCATGTCACACATTTGATTCCAAAGTTCTTAAGGGAGACCTTGAGAGTGTCCTTGTGTCCTTTCTTTTGACCTCATGTAAGTTCTTGTCTTCTGTGAATTCTCTGTAAAATAGTCTTTTTGGCAGGTGTATGTTTGACATTTGAACAATGTGGCCAGCCCATGGGAATAACACTCTCTGCAGTAGAGTTTGAGTGCTTGGCAGTTTAGTGCAAGAAAAGGCAGTGATATGTTTTGGATCTTTCTTGTAACATTTCAGTACTTTGAAAGGATTGTTCTTTCTAGGTGATAGGTTACAGAGAATTTGCTTTTGCAAGTTCAAAATGGTGTTCCACTTGGAGACATTATTGTTTTTGCTTATTTTGCTATAATATAGATTGAATTGAAATCAGTCTTAGGAGGTGAATATTTTGTTATCTTTGTTTCGTTGAGTTTAACACTGGGATTATTTCTAAGATTGATAGTGTTGATAGATACTGAGAGCTAATAACAATATTTGTATTAAAGTTTGCTATGTTGTTATTTAGTTTTTATATAATTTTATTTTGTGATGAATAATTTTAAGTGAAGTATGAAATGGCTTTTCACCGCATAATCCTGTGCTACAGAAATTTAAGATTAATATCTTCTGCAAAACGTTTTGTTTTGTATCTTTTCTCATGACATTAAATATGAATTGAATGTATAGATTAAAAATATGTATTTTTTTCATTTTTATAAGACTAGATCGGTTAATTGTAAGCATATAGAAAAGTGAAGGGGAAGTTTCTTCTTTTTATTGTATTATATTCCCACTATTGTAAGGATTGTTTTTCTGCTATTATAAGGATTAACAACCACATGAACTATAATCATCTTAATTGACATATTTTATAAAAGATCAATTGTCTTTTTATTGTTTTTATAATGTTTCTCTCTTTAATGTTCATTAATTTGATAATTGGATATTTGAAGGGCTATCTTATATTTTGGTGGATGTTTTGACAAATGAATTTAAGGGAAAAAAATCATTGCAAGGAAGAAGTATAAAGGAGTGAAAGGAGCTTTCTTTAAATAATTTTGATGTAATTATTTTAGTGCTGTTTTAATCAATGCATACACATACATCCAAAAAGTAAATAAATGAAGTATAATTAATTACTAATAGTGTTAAAAATGATGCAGATTTGTTGCCCCATCAAAGGATTAGGCATGTGAAGTTAGGGACTGAGCTTGAATTCTGTTGTTTCATATAACATGAGCTATTAATGAGTTTACCCTCTAATATAATTTTCTTCATTTTTTAAAGCTTATGATAGTGAATTTAGACTCAGACATTTGAAAGATAGTATATTTTTAGTTTGCAGATTGGTATATATAGTAAAAGAACTAACCACAGGTCTTGTGGACATGTATACGTAATGCTCTATGTGTCTATATAATAGATTATATGGGCAATAGAATAAAATACCTGCATGCCTATAACAACTTGCCCATAGTGTAACATGAACAAAAAGAATGCTATTTAAGCTTATTGAGTTCTTGAGTTCTTTTTCTTGAAATGGCTGTTTCAAAATTATTTTGTTTGTTTAGTAAAAGAGAAGCATGAGACTATAATAAAACCATTTATGTGAAATATTGAATTGTTGAAAGAATTGTAATCTTAGCATATATGATTCAAATGGTTCAGTATATAGTTTCTCAGATGAGTATAAATTAAGACCTAGGAAATATTTAAATGAAGGCATAGCGTATTTTAAAATATTCACATTACTCAGTTTTAAAATGACTCCGTGACAATTGAAAGAATCTCTGGCATTTTATATTTAAACCAGTATAGAAAAGCGGTACCATGTCTTGAATCTTTGTCATAACATTCATAATTACTTCCAGGACATTCATCTTTCAAGATGAGAGGTTATAGGGATTTAATTTGTATGAGTTTTAAGTTGTATTTTACCTGGAGATGTTATTCTTTTTTACCTATAGGTTGAGTTAAAATCCGAGTTCAGTAGATGAATGACTGCTCCTGATGTATCTCATTCCCATTTAGTTATCATTGCTTGCTTCTTTTAAGTTCAATGCTGTGATTAGCTATAGGCATGTTAACCATTTAAAAGTATTAGTATAGGTGGCTAGCATATCAAATAGAAACTCCTCCCCAATCTTCTTAATCCCAAAATGTATTGGATAGATTTTGAAATGTTCAGTTTCCATAATGCCATTGAAAGGAGATGGTTAGTTATGTTATTAGAAAACTAAATTGGTGGGTTAGGTAGAATCATTTGACTAATGCCAAACCTATAATAGGGCTGTCAGATTACCTTTTTTTTTTTTTTACCCCTTTTGACCACCCTCCTAGTACTATTTTACTGTTCTTGAGTTTCTGGTGTATTCTCTAAATGGCATATGGCCCCACCATACTCCTATTGATTCCCCTGGGCAACCGTTTTAAAAACAGCTTCTTGCATATTGCGCTGATGCGGAAATTGGCTACTCACCATGGGCGGATGCAGTGCTTGAATTGAAAATCAAACTAAGCACAATTCTCTGCTTAGTTTTTAATTAAACGACTATGTTAATTCAAACAGGACATATTAGGCCTGGGGGGTTAACTATGTCTTTTTTAAAAGGCTAAATTAAATGGCCTTTCTTCTCTCTTCTTACTACTGTGTATGTTTCCATTTTATTGCTACCATCTCTTTCACGTTACCTTATAACCCTAAGAATCAAGAAAATATAAAGAGTATTGATTAAAAAATAGAGATTTTTAGTAAATAAGCAGAATTCAGTTTAGGATTGAGAAACTTAGAGATGAATGTACTTCATATACTTCTCTCTCTCGTCATATATATATATATATATATATATATCATATTAAATTCTGTATCTGAGCTCAAATTTACATCTTGTTCCTATCTTAATTTATTAACTTTGGGGAAATCATTCTATTTCCCTATTTTGTGTTTTTTGGTTTTGTTGTTTTTGGTTCTGGTACTTTTCCTTCACTCTTTGCTATTGATTATAATCCTACAAATTCCATTAACTAAAAGGTTAGACAAGTATTTGTCAATAGAACTGCAGTCCACAGACCAGCTGTTTAATTCTCCCTTCCTTTGATTCTACCTGTATTCATATTGCAGTGCGTTTTCTTTATAATAATGAGCCCTGAAATGGAAGGTATGAACAAAGACTTGTGCTTTTTTACCATGGAAAGTGGAAATGTGATTATTGCATATTGTGTTTGTTTTAAAGTATTATTTTAGCCCTTTATTTTGCATTTGAAATATCTAGAAAAAATGAATGTTAGCTTTTTTTAACCACTTGATGGCAACATAAGTCTAAGAATAGATTGATAAATCAAAATATTTTCCAGGGGTATTTACATAGTACCTTTACCTTTATGCTTATCTTTGTATTTGAAGTAATAGCATAAAATTTAACATAAGCGACAGCAACATCCTGACCAATTATCCAAATTATCCAGACATCCCAAAATGTTCAGAGCACAACACAGAGTCTTTAGGATTAAGAGGTTAACTCCAATAACTTCAAAAGAAGTGCTTGATAATAAAAGCAAATAGTACAAAAATTTGAGGTAACTTCCTTGCTTAATTAATTAGGTGAACCAGGTGGAAGCGAAGAGGCCTGTGCTGGTGCTTAGAATGTCTATAAAGCTGAGCAACATGACAGCACAATAGAGGAGGAACAAAGATTGTTTTAATATGTTTCTATCCTGTGTCACAGTTTGAAATTGTCCTGGTTTATGTCCCTTTTGGCAAACTTACATAAAAGTGACCCTGTACTGTATTTTATGACCAGATGACTTTTTTTTTTCCAGTGGCTAATTTGTATCAGGCCTCCATCTTAAAGAGACACAGAAATGAGTAGGAAGTCCAAGCCTGTTTGTCTCATTGAGCTTTCATTGCATTCTTTCATTATTTTTGCTCGTTTTTGCCACTGATCATCCATAAATTGTTGGAAATGAGTGATTAAGGAAGTGCTGCTTAGTGTTAGTTGCACATGCACATACTTGGTATGGTTTTGGTGGGTGAGAGGAAATCACATACGAAAAGGAAAACTCCTGCTGAGAACCTTTCAAGGAAATTTATCTTACATAATGTTTTGATCATGATGTTTATTACAGAAAATAGAGTAATATTTCACCAACTATTGTTATGTGTTAATTCAGTCTTCTCTTCACCTTCAAGAGAGACCTTATTCAGGAATTTGCTGTAAGAGAATGTAAAAAACAAAAAACCAAACCCCAAAATCACAAACCAGTTTCAACCCACTACCCCCAGACTAGAAAGGATGAGAATCCGGTCATGCTCCTTTGTTGAGGTTTCTGTTGGCATTCCCATTCTACTGTAATAAACAACTGTTTGTAAATAGATCTTTTTAAAGGGCTGAAACTTAGAATATTGGTTTTCTGATTAAAGTAACCTAGAAACATTTGTAAAGAAGAGTGCTTAGTTAATCCAATTTATTTAATAATCTTAAAAAAATTTTATAAGTGGACTTTTAATATTAATAAGAATTTAACAGCCTATTCTTAGCTTACTCAGTTTTTTTTTTTGCCACCATTATTAAAGAAAACTAAAGTACACTTTAGGAAACAATGTTCAGATGCTCAACTTAAAAAAAACTGGAATGGTATCTGTGATTATTATTAAAACATTTTCAACATTGTTTTTGCACTGATTTGAAAAATTAACAAATATATTAAGGAATATCAATCAGATTTAGCTGTTACTTCATATAAATGTTTTATCATGACATGCTCTCCATTTATTAAAAATATTTTAAAAGTTAAAGATGGATTCTGTCATTTATGTGTATGTGTTTATATACTAGTTATGTTAATGTCATGTAACAGATACCAGAAAAAATAGATGTACAACCTCTTTTTGTGTATAGTATTGAAACAGCATTATGACTGATTACTATGAAATTGAGACAAAACGTTTCAGAAAAAGATTTGTTTATATAAATTTATGGTGTTTTAATATAGGTATTATGTTAAATAGGTAACTAAGCCTTAACATTTATTTTATGTGATTAGAATAATGATGCCATTATTTAGGCATCTATAGTAAAATAGACAGGTATGAATTTTGTAGGGTGTGAGCAAAAAACAATTTTGTTATTAATTAAACTCATTGGCTACAATAGACCAGTGTTCATGAAGCAATTAAAATGGAAATTATTACTACCTTTCAGATCCTAATTCCCTAAATTGGGAAAAAAAATTGGTGGGGGTGAATTTTATTTGAAACCAAAATTGAATGTCACATTTAATGGTGGCCTGAGAACTTCTGTTCAAGTTAGGATGCCCACGGGCCTGTGTGAATAAGACTCACCAAATAGACTAGAGTTTGGATTGTTAAAATCTTAAGTTTATTTGGCATTTAAGCTCATATTTATTTGCCTATAAAATCATTCATTCATCATGAACTTCAACTTTAATGCTCTGATCTCCATGAAATGTTTACCAGTATATAACAGAGTCATGCTACATTATATTACAGCCCATTTACTCATTCCATTAGTAACCAGAGACAAAGGTTGTTTAATCAGAGACATCAAAGGCGACAGGGTTGTTTGGTAGTTTTGACAAGAGCTAACATTTTAGATTGAAGTATGAGAGACCCTTTTTCAAAACTCATACCATTAAAAATTCAACTACCTGAAAATTTATTAGTTTGCACACTTTCTTTTTAGAAAATAGAATTTATTTACAAGAAAGACAAATTCTTATTGTTCCAAGGGTAGGGGTAGAGATAAAAAAGTTGTAATAGGAAAACATATATATGTGTGTGTGTGTGTGTGTGTGTGTGTGTATACATATATGTATATGTATATACATATATATATATGCATGAGGGGGAGTGAGTAAGTATAAAGTCTTTGAAAATGGGAAATATATATAATTTATAGCACACCCTTACTCTAAATAAATTTGTGGTACTCAGTTTCTGCAGTGTAAAGTTGGCAGTACTTTTGTTAGTGGTTCTAAAACAAAGTAATTCAAAGTTTTATTTATTGTTTGCCTTCTTGGCTGACCCTTGTATATCAGGTTTATATTTTAATCCTTATAGGATCTGTGTTTTCATTAGTGGGAGTACTCCCTCCACTGAAGCAGATTAAAACCTCTCTATTGATTAGTAGTCTTCTACTCAGAAGTTGGCTACGGCTGAAAGTTCATAATTCAGCAGCCAATTCAGTGATGAGCTTCTGTAAATGTAAACAGGTTCTCTAGCAGTATTATGCTGTTGAGCAAAAGTAAAAATCTTTCCATCTTGATAAGACAGAACAAGACTGAAAGAGCCTTAAATGCACCTTAGTTAGCAAACACTTGGCTGACTTGCCAGGCAATGTGATATAGGGACCAAGGGCTGGATTAATTTAAAAAAGGGAAAAAGTAGACTTATTTATAAAATCTTGGGAGGATGGTGAAATTTTATGAACAGCATTGCATGATAAGATAGAAACAGCAAAGGGCAAAGCCAATTTAAAGAGGGTTTTGCCAGAAACCCAACTAGGCAAAGTCATCCCCTAGGCAAAAGCATTTAGGGATGAAATTTGAACAAAGATAAATATGTGAACAATGGAAAGGATCTGCAAACATTTTGTGACAAACTTTTTCTGTCATCAAGGATAATAGAACTACCTGATCTGGACTAGCATTCCATTCATGGATGTGCTAGTAGAGGAGTTAGATCTGGCATTGAAAAGAACAAAGATTAGAAAAGCAACTAAATTAGATTAAATGTACCCAAAAAAGGTCTGTACTGGAGTTGATAAGGAGCATTGACTTCTAGAGCTTCCAAACTGAGAATTATAGAACAGTTAGTTTTGTGTACTTTAAAAAATATTTTGATAACTTTTAATACAATTGGTTTTATTTGTAATCCTTTACATTTTTATGAATTTAAAAACATAATTCTGAGAAAGAGTCCATAGGCTTCACTGTATGAAGCTCAGCCGGAGTTCTATGAGCCCCGCAAAATTAAAAACCCCTAATGTAGAGAATACAAGATCCCCTGTTCTTCCAATTTATTGACTCAAAAAGGCATTGATTCTGCTGAGTAAAATGCAACAGGGATAGAAGTCCTCAGTGTGGCAAGACCCATCAGGACCATCACTGTCCCCATTTCAAGTGTAACCTTCCAGCCATCAACCAGTATGGAAGCAGTTCCTGTGGGAAAGGAGTGAGTCATTCTCAACAACCACTAACCAACTGCCATCTGGGACAGTGGGACTCCCTGAGGGACTGACAGGAGACAGCATATGTTAGGTATGTTGAACCACCACCACCATCGTGGCCACCATCTCCTCTTGGATCCTGATGAAGACAGACCAGGATCATGTGCCCCAAATAAGTGCCTTCCCAAACTGTTTCTAGCTAAACCTCTTCTGTTATTATTGTGGGGAGATATCATTGTGGAGAATGAGCCCACTTTCCTCATCCCTACTAACAACTGCCAACATTAAAATGAACACAAGACCTCCTCCTGCTCCCCACTGCCAGCCCAGGCCTCACAGCCTTCATCAAAGGGAGCAAATTCTGGAGAGAGGGAGCCATCCATGCTCAACAAATGTCAATCATCGTTGCCCATGTAGCAATCAAACCAGCATAGCTGAAACAGTAGGACACTTTGAAGGAGAGACAGGAGCTGGCCAGTTCTAGGCAGGTTAAACCACCACCACTGTCACCTTTCATGCTCTGATAGAGACAGACCAGGACGCTGAGACCAAAAGCCTTTGGCATAGCAATGCTCTTCCTCATTGTCTATAGCCATCATCCTGGGTAGATGCTCTGGTTACAGCTCCTGAAGACTCCAAAAAGAACTTTCTTGCCTCCAAAATCCTTGTAACTATTAGGTGATTCAAAGTAAGAAACATAATTATTTTATTAGTAGAAATGACATCAAAGAAGAGACATTTCGATCTGTTTTACCATCCATGTTGTTTCCTCTCTTAGAATTTGAGCTCCATGAGAGTAGGGGGTATTCTTTTACTTTTCTTTTGGAATTTGTAGTGCTTAGCACAATACTTCCCACAGAGTAAGAATAAATGTGGCCTTCATTCAAAATGCTGCCTTAAAGACTGTCTTCCAACAAGAAGTCATATGTCAAAATTATGTAAGATTCCTTGAAAGACATCATGAACATGGCATTACTTGAAGGGAAGTGGGGGAGGGTTAGTCAAAATGTTTGGTTCAGGGTGTGCCAATATACTGGGGGGACCTAAGTTTAGGGGGGAAAATAATCAGTTCTGCTTTGGGAATGTAGAATTTACGATGTTTATAGGGCATCCCATTTAAGATACCCCTTAGGCATTTGGTGATAGGGGACTATAGGTAAGGAAAAAGATGAGCGAATATATTTGACCATTATTGAAATAGAGTCGTCCATAAGCTTTATCATGGGCCTTAGCTTAAAAAGGCCAGGGTCTCCCATGGTATCTTGGACTATCACCAGTTGCCCTGATTATTGTTAGGTCCTTAATAGAAGGTGTAATAAGGAATAGTGGAATTGCAGAGATTCATAACCCTAACTAGCAATTTCAGTACCTGGGAAAACCATTGAATTGAGTGAGCAGTACTACCTGGGACCAGGACCATAAAAGGTACCATCAGATCAATTTTGTGAAAATAACATGAGAGGTAATTAAGATGAACTTGGTTCAGTGAGAAGGAGAATTAGTGGGTCAGGTCATAAAATCAGTTGAAAGGAGCCTCGGAATTCACTTAGTTTAATATATGGGATTTCATGCCCCATATTTCCTTTTTTTTTAAAAAAATTATTATTATGAAAGTTGTTCTATACAAAGATCAGAAAAAACATGACTGCATCTGACACAGTGAATCAGCATGTACATTTTTTATATATTTCAAATTTAATATGGTAGTTCCAACATTCCCCTGCCTGCCTGACTTCTGAATTTCTGTTCCCTTTTTTATAAATAATTCATCAACATTCTTATTTTATTTTCTTCCTTTAGTATCTCTATCATCTTATCCCTAATATCAATACTTCTTTCTCCCCAAATAAAAGCCTTTCCTTTTAAGAAGCAAGCAGAGTCATGCAAAATAAAATCCACATTTTGACCATATCTAAAAACATATGCCTTATTCTGTTCCCAGTTCCTCACCTCCTTGCAAAGAGGTGGGAAGATGATTTAATCATCAGTCTTCTGGAGTCATGATTGGTTACATTGATCATAGTATTTTGTAATTGCTTTCCTTTACTATGCTATAACGATTGCATGAATAGTTCTTCTGCTTCTCACGTCATGCTGCATCAGTCTGTTCAGAACCTCCTAGGTTTTATCTGCATCTCTCCCATTTGTCATTCATTACAGTAATACATTATATTAAAATACCATAATTTGGCCATTTTCCAGTTGATGGTTAACCACTTTGTTTGCAATCAGTGAATCAAGTATTTATTAAGCTGCTACTACTTATGCTGGGCATTGAGAATACAAATATTACAATAAGAACAACAAAATGCTGTTGTAGTAATTTTGGTTATATGGACCCATTTTTTCTTGGCTGTATTGGAATATAAGGCTAATAGTTGTATTGTTTGGTCAAAGGGTAATTATACTTACTTGACTTTTGGGGTATAGTTTTAAATTGTTTAAATAGTTGTTAAATAGTTTAAATTGTTAGTCAATTCTTAGCTCTAATAATATTGTATTAGTGTATCTGTCCTCTCACATAGTACTTCCAGCAATTCTATTTTCCCTTTTTTTTTGTCATCTTGACCAATCTGATGGGTGAGAAGTAGAACTCTTAAGGTTTTTTTTTAAATGTGCCTTTCTCTTATTATTGATGTTTTGGAGCATTTTTGTCTTATGGTTATTGATGACTTGCCTTCTTTTGATTCTTTGAATCAACAATTCTGTTCATCATTGGAACAGATTACATATACAATAGAAAGGAGCAAATGATCAATCTAGTATTTGATAAATACCTAATAGCTAGCATTTATATAAGCTAAGCATTTTACAAATATTGTCTCATTTGAACCTCACAACTGCTCTAGGAGGTAGGTGATATCTTCATTTTATAGATGAGAAAAGGTTGATGAGAGAGGTTAAGTGTCTTGCCCAGGGTCACTTAGTAAGTGTGTGAAGCTGGACTTGAACTCTATATCAAGACAAAGTCTACATAGAGATATGACTTAGACATAAATGGTGACATCGTAAATTAGAGGAGCAAGGAAGAAATCATGTCACATTTATAGACAAAGAGATAGAAACACAGAAGGTAAAATGGACAATTTTGATCATATAAAATTAAAGTTTTTTTTTCACAAACAAAACCAATTTAACTCAAATTAGAAGAGCAGCAAGTGAATAGGGAAAAATCTTGGTACCAAGTTTCTCAGAAAAAGGTCTCATTTCTAAGATACACACACGCACACACACACACACACACACACACATATCTATAGGGAACTGATTCAAATTTGTAAGAATAATAGTTATTCCCTCATAGTTAAATAGTAAAAGGATATGAAAAGGCTATTTTCAGAGGACGAAATCTAAGCTATAAATGCTCTAGATCAAAGATCAGCAGTCTATAGTCTAAGGGCCAAATTTGGTCAATCTACATGTTTTTATATGGTCTGTGAGCTAAGAATAATTTTTAAATATGATTTTGAAATGTGATGAAACTTACTTTTAACCTTGAAATTATTTATTTATTTTTAGTGTATTTAAGAATGTAAAGACCAAAATGGTAGGACAATGTGGATTTTTGGGAAAGTAGTATACTGAGATTGCCCTGTGAGTTCTTAGATTTAAGGAACTCCTAGCGAGGATACTACCTCTGGCAATTCAGATCAGCAGTTGTTCTGCAGTTAAGAGAGTTATGTGAGACACTGAAACATTAAGTGACTTTCCTAGGAACATATAACTTCCATGTGTCAGAATTTGAACTTGAACTCAAATTTTCTAGACTTTAAGACCTCTCAGTTGTCTATCCAGCGTGACTTATTGGGAAAGGAAATAAAAACAGGTTAAAATTTAAGCCTTCCTCCCTTTTTTTTTTAGAATAGCAGAAGATATAGTATCATATAAAAGTTTTACCAAGTGATGTTAGCATACAGTCAATATGGCTTTGAAGCTTAAAATCCCACAGACATCCTCTTTAAGTTCTTTAAACATTCCTCTTGTTCTTTTCTTAATTCATCTAGCAATCACCAAGGACCTGGTAACTAACAAACAAATAAGTGGGGGTAAAAGACAGGAAGGAAAAGGTGAGAGATTTTTTTGAAGACCTACTCAACCCCTATGTTCTCTGATAATATTTACTGATTCCTTAAGGAAACTGGTTGCTAAAACTAGTGCTAATTAGCAACACCAAATACGTTAGTAGAGCGTAGCAGGGAGCAGCCAGACAGACTTAATAGATTTACAGAAGTCTTGACGGTCTATCAACCCTGTTGTTCAGTTTAAGACTACTCACTGTATGATATTGAAACTAAGGGACCAATTTCACTGTTTCCAAGGTTTGGACTATACTTCTTGCCTAAAGCGTTCATTAGTACCGTCAGTGGAAAATGTTCTCCCCGATTATTGTAAAGGTAAAAGTCCCAAGGAACACATCTTTTTAGAGAGGATGGAGTATTATTAAGTATTATTAAGACAAGACAGCCAAAGGAAAAAAAAAACCTTAAGAAACAAAATAATAAGTAAGAGATTTTGAGCAGGTAGATGAGAATCGAAGCCAGTGTCAAGAATTCATCAAGTGGAAGAATGTGATAAAGAAGAGAGAAGAAACTGAGTCACTAGTGTAAGTCTACAGGTAGGTGGAGGTTGAATCCTTACTTTGAAAAGTGCAGCAGCATCCCATTCTCCTGAAAATAACGAGTGTTCTCGGACTATGGTAATGAAAGGAAGTATATCTTCAGTCTCCAGATGTTTTTTGGTGATTCCCTTCAGAATATTTTAGAGGTAGCTATTTGTAGATTTGATATGGCTAACTAGGATGTATGCTTGCCTACTTCATGCATATTTTTAAAATATTGCAGAGCACTTTTTGAGAGTTAATCAAACTCAAAACCACTCCTTTCTCTTGGGTTATATGGTAACCAGTGATTTTGACAGAAGAAAACAAAATGTGATTCTGAAATGCTGCATAGGAAACTGAAGACTTGAGGGAGAACATTGCTATTGTTAACATATCTAAATGCCTGTGTACAAAATGTGGGTAACAAGAGAACTTAAAATTTTGATACCTAATGAAATCATATATAGGATCTTAGGATCAAAATTTTAGAGCTAGAAGAGACCTTAGGTCACTGAGACAATTCCCTCATTTAATATATCAGTTTTTCTATAACCATGGCAGTTGAAGATTATGTCTTTGTTCAAAAGAGATGCAGTTAGATGGCACAGTGGATAGAGCCGCAGGCCTGGGGTCAGGAAGTCTCATCTTGGTGAGTTCAAATCTGACCTCAGACACTTGCTAGCTGTGAGATCCCTGGACAAGTTACTTAACCCTGTTGCCTCAGTTTTTTCATCTGTAAAATGAACTGGAGAAGGAAATGGCAAATCACTCCAGTATCTTTGCCAAGAAAATCCCAAATGAGGTCATTAAGAGTTGGACACAACTGAAAAAACAATTGAATTTTTGAAAGAGATAAACATTAGTAAGAAAATATATAAGCCTGAAAACGTAAACATGATGGAGAATGAGAATATATGAATGAGAATTAGAGGAAACAGAAGTGTGTGTGTGTGTGTGTGTGTGTGTGTGTGTGTGTGTGTGTGTAGTTTATATATATATACGCACACACATATACATACATTCACATAGTATATGTGTATATGTATGTTTGTGTTCAGAGCAAAAATGAAAAGAAAGCAAATAGTGTAATGTGATGATACAAACAGAAAGGTTAATGTTTTCATTTTGAATGGAACTGGAAGATAGGTATTTTTGGGAAAAATTAGCAAACCAGTCTCATTAACTTGACCTTGAACCTGGGCAAAAATCATAACTTTTTGCCTGCTCAAACTTTATGTGCTCCCCTCCCCCTTTTTTTGGCTGTACTTCTTGAGAGCTTGCTAACATTAGTACTCCATATTCACCTGCAAGTTCACTCATCACCCTGAGTGGTATAATGAAACTATTGCTGGATTAAAAGAAGAAATGAGTTTGTCTCAGTTCTGCTGTTGCTCTTCTATGGTGTGTTCTTAGACAAGTCACTTGGCCTTTGCGGGACTCATTCCTTCATCTATTAAACTCAGTTCAGCAAATATTAGGCATCTGTGATATGCAAAGCACAAGTTCTGGGGGAAAACAACAAAAATCAAAATGGTTGTTGACCCAAAAGAGCCATCTCTTGCTGTACCTTTGTTTTAATGTAAGTCACTGCAATTTGCATACAAAGTAAGTAAAGAGAACTTTGAGGCTGTGGAGAGAAAATTAACATCTGGTGGGAGGGGAAGATGGCATCTGATCTCAAGCAATATTTTCACTGTTACCTGCTGGAGTTGTACTGTCACAGGAGGCATATGAGCAGAGTATCCAATGTAGAAATGACCTCTACTGCATCCCACCAAGGTTAGGGTGTGACTACATTGGCTGGGATGTTGGAGGAAATCTCTTACAACATACCTTTTGGGTATGAGATTCCCTGAATTACTTGAGTACTGTTAAGTGCAAGGAACTGTGTCAGGTGCTATGGAACACAAAACAATGAATTCATATTCTTGACCTTTAAAAACATTGTTTAGTAATAGGATCTTGAGAAAGTTCTTTCACCTTTCTGGGTCTTAGTTTGTTCATCTATAAAATGAATAGGTTGAATAGATAACATCTTTTCAGTTGGAAAAATTATGATGATGAGCCAATGGAGAGGGATAGTTTGAACATGAAAGACAAATGGAATAACTGATGCAGCAAAGTCCTGAAGAAGTTATTAGGGCATGGGTTTAAGAGCATAAGTAGAAAAGTTAATTCAGCATCACCATTTTGCCATATTTTAAAACAAATGACAAGACCAGATCCCTAGTGTTGGAATCTGTAAATGTTGAAACTGTTGACACTGAAACAAATTATACTAAGCTGGACATGTTTGGAGGATGCCTGGTGATTTGTTGTTGTTCAGTTGTTCAGTCACATCTGACTTGTGACCCAGTGGACCATAGCACCCCAGGCCCTTCTATCCTCTATTGTCTCCCAATCTCTAAGTTTATGTTGCTTGTTTGTATGATCATATGTATCCATCTTATTCTCTGCTGTCCTCTTTTCTTTTTGCCTGCAGTCTTTTCCAACACCAGGATCTTTTCCAATGAATCCTGTCTTCTCATTATATGGCCAAAGCATTTAAGGCTTAGATTCAGCATATGACCTTCCAGTAAAAAACCTGAATTAATTTCTCTAAGTATTGACTGATTTGATCTCCTTGCTTTCCTGGGGACTCTCAAAAGTCTTCTTCAGCACCACAATTCCAAAGCATTGATTTTGTGGTGTGCTGCTTTCCTTATAGTCCATTTCTCACAGGCATATGGGTCTTTGTTAGCAAGATGATGTCTCTGTGTTTTAGTATTCTGTCCAGATTTGCCATAGCTTTCCTTCCAAGGAGCAAGTGTCTTTTAATTTCATGGCTATAGTCACATTCTTCAGTGATCTTTGAGCCCAAGAATATAAAAATCTGACACTGCTTCCATTTCTTCTCCCTCTATTTGCCAGGAAGTTTATGGGAACAATTGCCAAAATCTTAGTTTTTGGGTTTTTTTTTGATGTTAAGCTTTAAGCCAGCTTTTACATGATCCTCTTTCTCGCTCATCTAGAAGCTTCTTAATTCTTCTTCACTTTCTGCCATCTGAGTGGTGTCATTTGCATATCTGAGATTTTTTATATTTCTCCCAACAATCCTAATTCTGGCTTTTGATTCATCTAGCCTGACATTTCACAAGATGTTCTCTGCATATAAATTAAATAAATAAGATGACAATATAAGGTCTTGTCATACTCCTTTTCCAGTCTAAAGCCAACCAGTTGTTTTATGTTTGGTTCTAACTATTGCTTTTTGGCCCACATATAGGTTCCTCAGGAGTCAAGATGATCTGGTACACCTCTCTCTTTGGGGACTTGCCACATTGGGTTATGATCTACATGGTCCAAGACTTTAATATAGTCAATGAAGCAGAAGTAGATATTTTTCTTTAACTCCCTTGCTTTTCCCATAAAGCAGCAAATGTTTGGTTCCTGGTTCCTCTGCCTTTTTGAAAACCAGCCTTCTCTTTTGATAATTCTTGGTTCACATATTGTTAGGAGATGCTAAAATAACTTCCTAGGATGAATGAAGACAGGTAAAGGATCTTAGGGGTAAGAATGAAAAAACTTCTAAGTGGCTATACAGGAAATTTCTCTTCCTTTGAAATTTAAAGAGAGATATATGCACATAATCAGGAAATGAAAAAACAGGAACCATCAGTGATTATCAATAGCATAGATAAGCTAAGTAGGGGTCCAGGATCCACTGAGGCTTAAGATTACTAAGTATAAAAGGGGTACGTATGTGTTCAGAAAAAAGAAAGCAAATGATGTAACATTAATGGTACAGACAGAAAGGTTAATGCTTTTATTTTGAATAAAATAATGAGGTAGTAAGTTGGCCTCAGAATCAGAAAGCCCTGGGTTCAAGCATGACATATACTGCCTATATTTCATTGGGCAAATCTCTTAAACTTTCAGTGCCCAGGGCAACTCTCTTCAAGTTTTATAGAAGGTACTGATATGCCTGGTACAAGGAATTTTACACCAACACAGTTAATCGTCCAGGAGTGGGGAATACATGTCCCGCTACATCCTTAGGTGCAACCTTTTGGCTGATTCCAAGTGTTTCAGGACAAATCCTTTTATTAAGGGGATTTGTTCTGTGAAGTTTGGATTCAGTCAAAGGGCTGAACTTGAGAACGTAGAGAGTTACATGTGACCTTGAGGCCACAGGTTCCCCACCCCTGTTCTAGTCCCTTGATGAGTTAATGAGCATAATTGAGACTCCATGAATATGAAAATAAATGATACTTCTATAGAGTATGTACTGTTGGCAAGCTACATTAGTAGAAAGAGATATCCAGTATGCATTGGTCAGAAAAAAGAGTAACTTTATATGTGTGAAAATGTTAAATAGATTTTTTAAATGTTTATTTATTTTTGGTTTTCAACATTGATTTCCACAAAATTTTGAGTTGCTAATTTTATCCCCATCTCTCCCCTCCCCTACTCCATAATGCCTTGCATTCTGATTACCCCTTCCCTCCATATGCCCTTCTTTCTATCACCCCTCCTCCCTTCCCTTATCCACATGTTTTCTCTTTTCTTGTAGGGCAAGATAGATTTATGTTTCTTATTTCCCAGTTGTATGCAAAAATGATTCTCAACATTTGTTCCTAAAATTTTGAGTTCCAACTTCTTTCCCTTCCTACCTCCCTACCCATCCCCACAAAGAAGGCAAGCAGTTCAATATAGGCTAGTGTAGTTTTGCAAAAGACTTCCATAATAGTCATGTTGTGTAAGACTAACTATATTTCCCTCCCTCCTATCTTGCCCCCCATTTACTCTATTCTGTCTTTTGACCTTGTCCTTCCCCAAAAGTCTTTACTTCTTATTACTCCCTCCTCCCATTTGCCTTCCATTCTGTCATCCTCCCACTCTACTTGTCCCCTTCTCCCCTATTTTCCTGTAGTATAAGATAGATTTTTATTCCAAATTGAGTGAGCATGTTATTCCCTCCTTAAGCCAAATGTGAAGAGAGTAAGCTTCACTTTTTCCCTCTCACCTTCTCCTTTTTCTCCTCCACTGAAAAAGCTTTTTCTTGCCTCTTTTATGAGAGATAATTTGCCCTGTTCCATTTCTCCCTTTCTCCTCCCAATATATTCCTCTCTCATCCTTTAATTTTATTTTTTTATATCATCCCTTCTTATTCAACTCACCCTGTGTTGTGTGTGTGTGTGTGTGTGTGTGTGTGTGTGTGTGTATAATCCCTCCAACTACCTAATACTGAGAAAAGTCTCAAGAGTTACAAATATTATCTTTCCATGTGGGAATGTAAACAGTTCAACTTTAGAAAGTCCCATATGATTTCTGTTTCCTGTTTATCTTTTCTTGCTTCTCTTGATTCTTGTGTTTGACAGGCAAATTTTCTATTCAGTTCTGGTCTTTTCATCAAGAACACTTAAAAGTCCTCTATTTCATTGAATTACCACTTTTCCCCCTGAAGTGTTATACTGAGTTTTTCTGGGTGAATGATTCTTGGTTTTAATCCTGGTTCCTTTGACTTCTGGAATATCATATTCCATGCCTTTTGATCCCTTAATGTAGAAGCTGCTAGATCTTGTGTTATCCTGATTGTATTTCCACAATACTTGAATTGTTTCTATCTAACTGCTTGCAATATTTACTCCTTGACCTGGGAACTCTGGAATTTGGCTTAAACCTTCCTAGGAGTTACTCTTTTTGGATCTCTTTCAGGAAGTGATCAGTAGATTCTTCCAATATTTATTTTGCCCTCTGGTTCTAGAATATCATGGCAGTTTTCCTTGATAATTTCATGAAAGATGATGTCTAGGCTCTTTTTTTGATTATGTCTTTCAGGTAGTCCCATAATTTTTAAACTGGATCTATTTTCCAGGTTAGTTGTTTTTCCAGTGAGATATTTCATGTTATCTTGTATTTTTTCATTCTTTTGGTTTTGTTTTGTAATTTCTTGGTTTCTCATAAAGTTATTAGCTTCCATCTGCTCCATTCTAATTTTTAAAGAACTATTTTCTTCAGTGAGCTTTTGAACCTCCTTTTTCATTTGGCTAATTTTGCTTTTTAACGCATTCTTCTCCTCATTGGCTTTTTGGACCTCTTTTGCCAATTGAGTTAGCCTATTTTCTTATGCATTTTTTGAGTGTGCTTTAGCAAGCTGTTGACTTGCTTCTCATGATTTTCTTGCATCACCCTTATTTCTCTTCCCAATTTTTCCTCCACCTCTCTTACTTGATTTTCAAAATCTTTTTTGAGCTCTTTCAAGGCTGAGACCATTGCATATTTATTTTGGAGGTTTTGGATGCAGAAGCCTTGACTTCCTCTTTTGGTATGCATTGTTCTTCCTCATATGAAAGGATAGAAGGAAATACCTGTTTATCAAGAGAGTAACCTTCTATCGTCTTATTTTTTTTTCTCTTTTTTGGGCATTTTCCCAGTCAGTTACTTGACTTTTGAGCCCTTTGTCAAGAGGAGGGCATACTCTGGGGACCTGTAAGTTCTCAGTTCCTCCAAGGTGGCACAGTTACTCCTCTCCTGGCTTGCACACTGGTCTGGGAGCAACCCAAAACTCTTCTGCCCAGAATCTATGTGTAGAATTCTCTCTCTACAGTTGCCTCCAGCTCTACCATGCCAGCGCTCCTCCTCACCCCAGGACCTTGCTCAGGGCTGAGATTCAGATTAGTGGCTCAGTTCCCCCAGGGACTTTAGGCGAAGGGCTCCAACAATGGAAGCTTCTGCTGCAGTGGCTGTTGCCTGCTGTCTAGACCACATTCCCTTCTCCTGGGTGAAGGAGCTTTCTCACTGACCTTTGAAGCTGTCTTTGGCGTTTATGAGTTGAGCAATCTGGGAACTGCTGCTGCCTGTGACTTCCTGAAGCCTGTTCCGGGTCCTGTCCCTGCTGTGCAGTGCGGCCCACACTGGGCCATGCTCTGCTCCGTGTCTGGTGCGATAGACCTTTCCTGTCAGCCCTCTAGGCTGTCTTGGGTTGGAAATCTCTTTCACTCTGTCATTTTGTGCCTTCTGCTGCTCTAGAATTTGTTTAGGGTCTTTTTTTACAGGTATTTTATGGGTTATGTGGGGGAGCTTCTACAGGTCCATTTTTCTACTCTGTCATCTTGGCTCCGCCCCCTCAAATGTTAAATAGATTGTGTGGTAGAGGCACTCAGTCAAATGGGTTTTAATATGATAGAATACAGTCTTCCTTTCCTACCACACAGTAAAGAATTTGAAACTATATGCTGGTTCTCTGAGTTCCTCAGTCTCCTCAGTTCTTCACTTCACTTTGGCTAACCGCAGGGATGGTTACAGCTTTGGCCAGGAGCATCAGGTCCCCAGCATAAGTGATTGTGACTCTGTTGTCATCACTGGTCCCCATCACATCTGCAGTATGACTAAAAGGTCATAGGCCTTTCATATGTTGATACCAGGACTACTCTCATGCCAACCTTTTAATACTGGTTCCTAGGAGCCCTGTTAGGGTCATGGTACCAAATGTCATTCTCAGCAAGCAGTTTTTCCTTCCTTCTCTGTAAGGGAAATGGGGAGTTCATAGACTCAAATCCTTTGTATGTACAGTTCCTGTTCACCAGCCAATTAAAAGTCTTTTTGTCACCATGCATTAAGCCAGCAGGAAATAAAGGGTAACTGCTTATACACTGAAGTGAAGGAAAAGTCTTCTTATTTGCACATGCCTGGAAGTTGCCTCACCAAGCCTTTGCACAGGATGAGAGTGGGGGTTTCAACCAGGAAGGTGTATTTCAGTATCCTCTAAAGGCAGTGTCAAACTCAAATGGAAGTAGATCTCTGATGACTGTATATTGACTTAGAAAAACATGTATTGACATCATTTATGTTTTATTGTATCTTTATTTTGTTAGACATTTCCCAATTATGTTTTAAAGTGCTTCAGCCCTACTTGGGGATTCATGACTTTGACCTCTCTACTCTAAAGACTGGCCCTTCACCCTACAAAGGCCAGGGCTAACTTCTTTGAGCCCCACCCTCTTGCTCTCATTTTCTTTCTCCTTGGAAGTTGTGCCTACTGCCTTGCACAGTGGGCAGCAACTTTAGCAGAGTATGCTGAATTGGTCCTTTAAAAGGATAAGAAGAGGCTATTTAGCTACCTTGCTGTCTGAAGATCTAGCCAAGTGAGAATTGGTATCAGAAGTTTTACCTGAGTTTCTGCCACTCTACAGGGAATGCCTTTCTGACTTAGCTGACTGGTTGTTTTGGTGATTTGGGGAGGGGGAGGAGGAACTAATTTTTTTGTTTAAAGTTCGTATCCTTTTTAATTGATTCTGTTAATTTCATATCAGTAAAGTTGTTTTTATTGCATTCATAAGTAACTCATCATATTTAACTCTGAATCTGGATTACTGAATTGGCTTCATTTGGACCTTGCTCAGGGTAGTTATCAGGATTTAAGATGTCCAACTTCATTAGATTTTATAGTTTTTGCCATCATTTTAGGATTGATCTTGAAGACAAATATTTTCAAATTGAAAAGACTATGGAAATTGTGCTTTAAGATATTTTCTGGGGTGACATTATAAATTTTGACCCCTACAATTTTATCTGTCTGGTCCATTTTTGTTCTTGAACAGTTTATAGAATGAATAGTATATTATTGGCTTAGGGTTTATTCCATTTTTTGTTTAAATCATTGGGTTGAATATTTTCACCTCAGAGGTTAGAATGTAGTCTTAATGAATTCAGAATTACAGCTTTGGCTACATTAGCTCTACATGCATTTTGCTAGTCTCTTGAAATGGTGTTAGTAATTTACCTACTTATTTTTTTTTGCCAGCTTGTCTTAACAGGTTTTACTATGGAAACCTCCCTGAAGTTTATAAGTAATCTTGAAAGTGAAGGCAGGAGCTTTACTGACCAAACAGTTAATTGTTATGGTGTATTGTAGAAAGCTTTGTGTCAATGAAAGAATTTTTTACATTCCTAGAATAATTTTAAAGAATTTAGTCTGATGTCTTAATAGTACTCTCCATATTTCACTGCTGTTTGCAGTTTTAAAACTTGCTTTAAAAGGTGATAAATTTTTAAGTGTGTATGAATCTGTTTGTAATCTGGAAGGTTTTTTTTCCCTTTAATTGCAAGGCATGTACTGGGAAAAACTCTTCTACACACAAAAATCACATGCTTGTAGCTTAGCAACCTATTTTTATACATATACATTTGGAATATTATTAGTATTTCAATTTTTAAATGTGTGAAAGTATTTTCTTCTCAGTTCTTGAAGGCTAGGAATCTTTTAAGGTTTTTTTTTTCCTCCTAGAATTGTAGAGTCTTTGAATTTTGAGCTAGCAAAGGACTTCAGAGATGATTTAGTCATTTTTTGTTTTCTATTGTATCCAATTTAAGAGAGCATGTATGTATGTGTATATAAATGTAGAACATATAGCATGAAGTAAAACATTTTCAATATAAATAACTTTTAAAACAAAGATTTTTCAAGTTACATCTAAGAACAGAGCTCCTTTTGTCCATACTCTCAGTGATCTCTTGGAAACAAAGGCGGGAGGGAAGAGGGGGGGTAATTGACAGGTGCTAAAAATGCATGTTTGTAGTTATTTCATGCTTTAAAAATCTAATACCTGCTTTTATTTTTAGTTCTTTATTAGTGTTTCTATCGATCTTCTCTGGATGACAGCATTTATGTTTGTTGTAATTCTAAATGTCATACTGAACAAACCTTATCTTAATGTTACTAAGAGACCCTTTTTGTTAAATGAGAACAATGGACTTGATATTTATTTTAAATGTGCCATGAATGTAGAAATTTTTCCCAGGCTTTCCTAAAGGGTGGAGGCATAGTGTATAAAGTACTGTTTACATACCTTGCAAGAGGTCAAGATGTCCAGGCTGGATTGTGTTTAAATGTTCATCACCATAGAAACATATCAGCTTATTGTTAGGACTTTTGTAGTACATTGTAATTTTTATTTCATTAATGCATAGTACAGAACAGCTAAACATGTAGTAGGATAGCATTAAAACCACAATACTTGCAGTCGTATTCATTTTAGGTATTTGACTTTTAATCATTAAAGTCTATGTAGTTCATCCTTTGCCACTCTTTCACAGTTATTTGTATTCAGTATATCATGTGGGATTAATGATAGTTTCAGAAATAAGAAAGATTAGTCTTCTAGGGTAAAGATTTTGCTTTTTTTCCCCCTATGCCTTAAAATTAGGCTATTAATGACATGAAAACTTTCTTTTGATGTTTTTTTGGTAGCTATATACTTGTCCTCTTTTTCTCCTTTGATATTCATCTAGTTACCATCTTTCAGAAGGGAAGATTCTTTGTCAAAAAGTACTCATTGAAATATATGTGTTTCAGTTTCTATAGAAGTTTAAAAATCAGAAATTCCTGATCTACTTTTAGGATGCCATGTTTGTAATTTCTAAGCTTTGAAAATTTAAATTATATGACAAGAGTAAAATTGCTGGTAATAGATTGACACGTCATTAGCTTCTAATAGAGACTTTCCTCACTTTTTAAGATGAACAATAGAGACCCTCTTTCTCTGACATGATGTTTTGCTACTTCAACTGTTGTTTGAAGGGTATCTCAGTGAGTTATCCTGACATCTGGTCCATCTTTTAGCTCAGTGTATGCAACAATGGAGTTCATCGCAACCTTCCCCTTGGGGCTTTCCAGCTTCAGCTTCTGACTCGTAATGGAAAGATGAGCAGTAGGCAGCTTTTTTGTCTTTATGCTGACCTGCTGGTGATTAATGGTCATGATAAAAGCTCTTGTTATGCTTTTTGTTAATTTCAAGACAGTGCTAGAACTAGAAGTTTATAAATCACAAGCAACGTATTACAAAACCCTGTTCTTGGACATTGAATATCATAATGATATCAAGAAAGGAAGTCATTGTATTCTTTGACTTTCAACACTTAAATGAATCAAATGGAACTGAATGCATTAATTTAACAAATTGTCTTGATTATTTGTAGTTATCACCTCTTTTCTGAATTTTCTAAATATGAAAATTCTACTTGTCACAGAAAAGCTAAAGGATCTTTTCCTATCAACTGAACTCTACATGTATAATAACATTTAGTTGATTTTATGGCTAACTACAAAAAGAAGCTTTGTTCCTTGAAAATATAGCTGACATGAGAAAAAAAGTTATCTCTTCTATCCTTACATTTTAGCAATTACTAGATATTTCTTAGAGTGCTTCAGCTGATAGAATAATCTTAAGTAATTTATAAGACAAGTAGAAAGATACTTAATAGTTTTGATAGGTTTTTATAATATCATGTATAACAACTGATGTTAGCAATTGTTTTTACTTGGTTTTATAGTGAAACATTTTTTTTTGCTTCTTTTAGATTCATTATTCTTTGGGAGTATTGTTAAGATGTGAAACAAATTGTTGTGTTAAAGAAGTTCTTTTATGATTAAGATTAATTTTCTGTAGCCAAGTTCTATCTTAATAAATAATTGTTGATTGACTTAATTGATTTTCTGTTAACAAAGATTTCCAGAATCTCTTTTTCTAATACCAGTGTTAAAAATAGAATTGAGTTTCACCTTAGATTATATAATTTTTTTAAGGAAATTAAAGTGCTTTAATTTCTATTTTTTTGGCCATTAGTTTAAAAAAAATAACTTTCTTAGATTGCAGTATATGTTTCTTTTTGATAGTTTTATATAGAAAGCCTTGTATTAATATATGATAAAGTCAGATTTATTACATTGGGAATCCTACCTGTATCTGCAATTTATCTGTATTGTTTTATATAGTAAAAATATAAACAAAATATGTACTTTATGTAAAAACTTTCCGGACCCTGGACTAGAGCTCTCTATTTTTATATTATTCAGTTGAGCTATATTATGGCAAATTAGTGCATCACTTCTAATTTAGCTTACATTTCTGTGTAGAATTTTACAAGGTGATTATATAATATGGTTTTTATTTTATCTATATTGAAAATTCAGTTAAGATCTCATCCAAGGCAGGAATTTTATGTTATAAATTATTAATTGCAGAATAACTTGATCTTTCATTTCTCATTCCCATGATCAATCACTAATTTTGAGTGACAAAAGAGTAAACTACTTCATGGATTTACCATGAGTTCTTAGCTCATTTGGTACGTAGGTTCTCAAAGTGGGTGTTACTGCCCCCTGCTGGGCACTGGAATGAATGGAGGGGCAGTAGTAACCTTGCGTGCAATTTGGGGGCTTTGAATAAAAATAAGGGGTCAGTGAAGCATAAGGAAAGAAGAGAAAAATAAGAAAATTTTGAAGAATCATTCCTATGTTTCATCCCTTGCGTTGCAGAGTTAAAGTTGTAGTGATTACAATATTTTCCAAATAAACACACAAAATGCAAGTTAAAGCCAATTAGTGGTCAAATCTACTGACAGGTCTTAACAAGCAAGTGTTGGCAGGCAAATGTGTCCTGTATTTTTGGGAAGTCCAGCATGCACTGGTAGAAATATGTATGTGTAATGACTTGTTTACAATATGATGCTTACATGACACAGTGTGCATGCAATATGGCTTACATGACATAATACTGCATCATCAAAATTTCAGTGCAAGAAAATCTCCACAAATTTACCATAAATTTTTAAATTTAAGATGTGTCATTTAAAAAATATCTTATATTTTTTGAAATAATGCAAAATAAAAAAAAAATGTTCAAGGGTTAAAGAAACTACATTTCCAGGGGGTCGTCTAGTAAGTATTATTATTATTTTTTTTTTGAAAAGGAGGTGGTAGGCCAGATGAGTTTGAGAACCTCTGAATTAGAATATTGTACTAATGAGACCAAAGTTGTAGGTTGGATTCTTGCTAAGGGCCCAGGTAATTTCACACTAAAAACATCTTTGTATCCTTGGACAACAGTCTTACAATTTGTCACAGAACAGAAAAGAGTGTTTGAATTTGTGTTTTATACAAATCTCCCATTACTAGAGAAGCAACTGAAAGCTTATGTCCTACTGATAGTGGATATATTGTACCTTATATAAATATGATATTTGATATTATAGCGTAAGTGATGAGGAGACAGAAATACTGAGACAAAGTATTTTGAAATAGGTATTGCATTGTTTAACATTGAGTATGAAGGAGAATTCGTTAATTTCCCATGTTATGGGAAATGTTCCCATTTGTTATATCCCATGTTATCTTATTAGTTAACCCTAGGTAACTTAGTGTGAATTTTAAATTGTATTTTATGTAAAGTTTTAGATTAGGCTGTTAGTGATATACAGGGTCTCCCAAAAGTCTTGGCGCAATTTAAAATTCTAATAGATTAAAACGAGATTGCGATGCCTTGCACACAATATCATAGAAGAAAAGCAAAGGAAAATGAGAACAGCTGTATTGAAATATAGAAAGTCATTAGATAAAGTTAGAAGAGATACTGACACAGCTGTAGAGAACAATGAAAAAGAGGAGCCACTTAAATTCACTCTAACCGTTAATACTTACCCACTTGTACCATCAGCCTCAGACCTACCTGTGTTGAGACCAGTTATGCCTCTGGGGAACAGGTATGTAAGGAAGCACTGTCTCATGGGACCCAGTATCAAACTTTATTCTTGCTGTTAGTGCCCTATATCTATTACTTAGAGCTTGAGAAGGTATTCTTGTCCCAAACTTGTTTAGTTTAGCACCCTGCTTCTCAGCATTCGGACCCACAGCTGGTGCTCTTAACTTTTTATTTCCTAGTTTCTAATTCTGTAGTCCTAATCCCTCAAACAAAAGATTTCATTTGCTTATCAGTCTTTGAGCTAATTGATCTTCCTGCACCCTGGACCCTGCATACTTGCTTAGACCTATAATTACTAACTCTCCCTGGCTTACTGGGCAGTGTACCTGTTAGCCTGCTTTCTATCTTGCTGAAGTCTTGCTGGCTCTGTTGTCCAAATTGAAGTATGACAAACAGTTTGGATTAGTTATATAAGGCACTTGCTAAAAGTGATGAGTTTTTGATGTAGGGAGTAATATAAAAGAATGGTGAGAATGATCTGCTTGGCTAGTGTGTGACTCAAAAATTTAACTTCTCTGGGCCTCAGTTTTGTCTTGTTGAGCCATTTGGACAGTGGGATCTCTATGGTTTTTTTTTTTTTAGCCTCCAGAGTCCTGTAATTATCTATCTTATGAAATAATATTTACTTCAGATGTGGCCTAGGAACCAAGATTTATTTCAGGCTGTGTAAATCTCTTATTTGCATCTCCCTAAACACACAATTCAATTCAGAAAACATTTACGTAATTACTGTATGCAGATCAGTTAATCAATCAACAGATATTGACTACCTACTATATGCCTGGGATTGTACTAGATCCCAGGGAATCTATGTACAAAGAATGAAATAATCCCTACTCATAAGGTACTTCCATTTTATTGGAAGAGATAAGAACATATAAAGATATACAGCATAAATATTAAAGTGAATAAATACATATATATGTGTATACACATATTACACATATATATGTAAATAGTTAACTACAAAGTCATTTAGGAAGGAGAGTATTGACATTTGCCAAGATTAATAAAGGCTTCATGCATAAGATGGTGCTTGGGTGGCATCTTGAAGAGAGAGGTAAGAAGGGACTGCTTTCCAGGCATGTGGGCTCAATGTCCTAAGTGCTGGGGGAAATATAAAGATTAGATAATGCAGAGTCATTGCCCTCTTGGAGGTTGTAGAATTGTAGAGGGAGATGATGTATCTTCACGTAAGTATAACACAAAATAATGCATAATTTCTCTGGAGGGATGCAAAGCACAGGTATGATGGGGATTAATTAGATTGGAGGCCTCCTCCATGGAGTATACTTGGGAATGGGGGGAGGTGTCATCCCATAAAGTAAAGATGAAACTGAGCTGAGATTGTGCCATGGCTACTTGGGGAAGCTCATCATTAGTAACATACTGGTTGTTGAATTTTGTGCAAATGGCTTAGGTTAAAGACTTAGCTCTGCTCTTTGTAATGTTTTCTTCCTCCCATCCTTGGCCTAATTAGTAGGGTGGACTAATCTGACCCTCCTCCCTTTGCTCTCTCCTCTTCTCAACCTCCCCCCACCCCCAACATAGGAAACAACATGGGTGAAGGAATAGAAATATGTTCATGTGACCTAGTATAGTCCAGGTTGGTTGGAGTACAGAGAACATGAAAGGAGGTGGGAGAATCCTGAGTCTTAAAACGTAGGATGATACCAGATTACAGAGAGTCTTATTCATTAAACGGTACAGAGCTGCTGAAGACTTTTGGATTGAGATATGATTGGAGCATATGTACACTTATGAAAGTTCAGTCAAGCAGTGGTTTGAGGAGTCATTTGGAGCCAGGAGAGAACAGAGACTGGAAGATCTATTAGAACGCTACTTTCATATTCTAGGTGGGTGGTAATGAGGACCTGTAATATAATGGTATTGGTAGAATAGAGAGAATGGATTGGGTATAATAAAGTGCCAGGCCTGAAGTCAGGAAGATTCATCTCCCTGAGTTCAAATCTGACCTCACTTGCTAGCTGTGTGACCTTGGACAAGTCACTTAACCCTGTTTGCCTCAGTTCCCCATCTGGAAAATGAGCTGGAGAAGGAATTGGCACACCACTCCAGTATCTTTGCCAAAAAAACCCAAACCCAAGTGGGGTCACGGAGAGTCAGACATGACTGAAAAAAGACTGAACAACAACTGCAAGTGAGGTAGAAGAGACAGAACTTGATAACTGATTAGTAGTGTGAGGGTTGGGGAAGGAAAGAACCATAGATAACACCAATGTTGTAAATGTAAGAGGCTGAATGAATGCCATTGACAGAAATAATGAAGTCAGAGAAACGCAGGGTAGGGAGAAAGATGTGACCTCAGTTTGTGGTAGGGTGAATCTGAGATGTTTGAGTCACATTAAAATGTTTTTAGGTGGTTTGATATAGTGCTAGGAATATAGATTTACTGTAAGTTATATGGTTAGAGGTGGTAGAGGAAGCCATAAGAGTGAATGAGGTTGCGAGGGGGAGTACAGAGAAAGGAGAGAAGGGGGCCAAGGACAAAGCCTTGGAGAACAACCACGATGCTGTCATGAATTCCTCTTTTGGATTTTCTGTGAAATGCAGATTTATAGAATTGGAATTATTGTACTCAACCAATAAGACTCAAGAATGACTGTCATTCTTATTGTAAACCCTACAAGACTTAGTCTAAGTACTTAATAGCACTTCATGAACCTGAATTCAAAAAGGGGGGCATTTCTAAGGTTTGCTTTATTTTTAAAAGTTGGAATTTAGTGATGTCTAGAAAATGATTATTAAAAACTGGCCAGTTAATTGTCAGTGATTTAAAATATTTGAGATTGTGTTCATGATTTTTTTTTTGGCTACCTTTTTACTTCTCTTGTAGAAGATACTAATGTTTTCATTTTTAAAATCTTATATTTAATAATAACTGAATAAGGTACTTTTAGAATTTGCAGAAAGTATTTTACATTCATTATTTTATTTGAGTCTGGCAACAGTCCTGTGACGTAGGTACTATAGATATTATCCTTATTTCACAGGTAAAGAAATTGAGTTTTAGGGAGCTTGAGTGATTTAATCAAGGACACATGGTCTTAAGACTACAGAGCCAGTCCTTTTCCCGATATGTTTACTGTATCTTTTCAACATTGACCTCTTATGACCAGTTTTTGGCTCATAACTTCTTTGTTGCAAAATACAGGCTTGTGAATGCATATGTATGTATGTGTTTTCAAGATTTGTATTAACTGTTTTTAGTTATCAAACCAGGACTTCGTTGGTATCAACAAAGTTGGTTATAGTAGAGATTATGGCTACCTTTGTTAGTGATGGTGTCTTGGGAAGCAGTGTCAGTTGCCCGTTTATGCTGGTGCTTGTGGCTGTGGTCATCTCTTCAAGAGGACTATTTTGAAATGACTGTAGAATTCTTATAGATATTTGACGTTTTGGGTGTAATTTTAAGTAAGAGTTTAGAATGTGTTAGGTAATAGTAATATCACATGTAAAGGCAGTACCCCAAACAATCTTCAAATTTCATGGTTGAACAAGCAACTGATGAATTTCCTGCATCCAGTGTAACACATTTAAATTTGGACTCTACAACTAAAGCTTTAAAAATACTGCTTACAGTTCAGCGTCCTCTGAAATTGCTTCCTTTCGTGACTTCTCAGTATTGCAACGCAGAATCTCGGTGGTTGCCGCTGTTGGGATCCTCGCTGTGTTTGTGTACCTTGTTAAGCTGTACGTGAAGTAGTAGGCCATCACTGACGATACTGTGGCTGTTAAATACTTAATCATTAAATGTGATCACACAGATGCCAAGTCTTTGAGACAGGCTTTGAACTCAGATCTTTCTGATTCCAAGGCCAGTGCTTAACTCTCTGTACCTCCAGTCTATATGCATGCTGAAATCCATGAGGTAATCATCGTGTCTTGGGATATTTACTCTGATGAGCCTTCATGTTCTTATAGATAGTTAAAATAATTTCTCATTAATGTTAGAATTCTGGGATTCCTGTGCTTCTAAAGAGTTAAAGTTTCAAATTAAATGTCTGAGGTTCTTTGATTTCAATCTGTAGAGATCATCAAGATACAAATATACCACCTTGAATCTTGCCTAGACCCCAACAGAGATTATATCCCTAAAGTGAAATCAATCTCTCTCTCTCTCTCTCTCTCTCTCTCTCTCTCTCTCTCACACACACACACACACACACACACACACACACACACACACACACACACTCATATAACCCTGTGGCATTTCTTTTTTTTATGCACATAGGTACATATATATAATATAGGGAATGCGCAAGTTTATTATTGTTTTACATGTGCTCAAAATACTGATTACTGTAGATTTCCCTAAGACATTGTAAAGTAAATTGGGGAAATGTGTATCCTATATTCAGATCAATACCCCATCTAGTAAATGCCCACTGAATGTAAGCATACTATAAAAGTATTGATTATAATCTGAAGTTCTAATGAAGTTTGACAGTTATTCCCACCATAAACTTCTCCCTATCAAGTCTAGCCAGAGTAATTGGATAAAGAGGGTAGGGTGAAGATTGGAATATGGAGTATGTGGAGTCAGAAGTTAATCAACTTTCCATGTTTTCTTGAAATTCACTTTATTGAAAAGTAATATTTATTTAACTCCATTAGTTGGACAAATAGAGGTTAGAGCAGTGATGGTGTAGTGAATAGATGCTGAACTTGGAATCAGAAAAACCTGAAGTCAAGTCTTACCTTAGGTATTTATGAGTCATGTGATCATGGGCTGGTTACTTAATCTCTCTAAGGCTCAGTTTCCTCATCTGTAAAATAGAGACTAAGCCTTTAGTGTCTACCCCTTGAGGTTTATGAAGCTGAAGTGAAACATATCTATATCTACACACATATTACATATACACATATTATAATATATATAATCTTACATGTATCTCTTTGTGATTCCAAGTGGCATTGTTTAAGGTTGCCTGGGCCTGTGGAAAACGTTGCTTGCCATATTCATTATCAGATGGGTCCTCCTGGGACTCCATCCCAGAGGATTTATTCTAGATAATGTTACAGTTTCATGGCATGGAACTGAGGAATTTTATTATTATTTATAATAATTTTAGCAAATCTCACATTATTTCTACAAATTTACTACTTACATTGCACCAAAGAGGCATCTTTTCTGAATGTGAACTTTTTTTCCAGTATTGATTGAGAGAACTTACTATTTCATTTCAGTTTCTAAAATTACTGTACCATAGGAAATTGCTCCAATATTGTAAGAAATGCTCCTCTTTGAAAATTGTCATTCACAATTACTGACATTATCATAGTATACATGTATTTATAGTTCATTTAGGCTGGGCCACAAATTTATAAAAGCAAAGGAATTTCACTCTTAACAGAGATACTGTTATCTAAGGATGTAATAAGGTAGAAATGAGGTGAGGTGAAGTTCAGCATACTTAAACATGTTCCTTAACTGTTTTCTGAATTTTGGCTTGTTTTGTGTATTTTTTTATTTAGCTAATAGTTTTCCTGAGCTCATTTTACAATTTTAAGAACTGCCTAAATACTTACATTTTACATCTTTAAGTTAGAATTTTTAATCCTCTAAATAAAAATTAAGATTCTGTAGTCAAAAACTTTCCCTTCCAAATAAAAATTCTAGCTAGGATTATATTACCTATATATGAAACACGTTAAGTGTTCTTTATTTTTGGCAACTCTATGGGATAGCTAGGAGAATTCTTGGTGATTGAAGTATCTCTTGGTAAAGAAAATGCTGTACTTTTTACCTGGGTTACAGGGTAACAGAGAAGAAATAGAATTTGATGGGGAAATGATAGCTTTCTGATAGGGCAAATACCAGTGACACTTACAGGATATTTAGACCCTAAGTTGGAGGAGACTATTTCCTCCCTTCCACCCTCTTTCTTTTTGTAAAGCAGGATTTCTCTGTGTTATGCAAAAACCTCGTTCATTGTATGACAGTATATAAATTTTTTATTTTTTGATTTTAGATAATTTTATATCAGATATTAGAATTTGATATTATACAATTGGTGATTTGCTTATTTGCTTCCTAATTCATCTCTCTATTTTTGGTCTTTTTTAATTCATTCTTGACCTTGCTGTTAAAATAATCTGTATTGTTGCTATTTCTGAAACTTTTAAAATTGCCTTTTAATTAATTTTTTTTTTTTTTGTTCTTTGGTCCCACAAGAATTGCTACTTTTTTTTTTTTTGGTTTTCTGTTTGTTTTTAAAGTTTTTTCTTAATTATCCACGTAAAATAGGAAGAATAAAAACAAAACAATGGAACTCGCCAAATATATTTGGTTTGGGAATACTGTACTGGTTCTTGGTCAAATGTAGTCTTATTCTCCTCCATACATTTTTTGTATCACTGTTGCCAACCTAAGTTTCTGTGTATTAGCCGGAGGGAGGTCTGGTTATTCCTTTGAGTAACTCCGCAAATAGGATAAACAACCCAAGGATAATGGTTAGTTGATTCTTTGATATGGAACATATGGAGGGAAATTTTTACAACTCTGCTGAGGCACTGCAAATGCCAATTTTGTCATCCACTCTCTGGTCCCAGGTCACAAATTCAGGATGAACTGAAGAGACCTGCATAGTGCAATGATGTCCCTGGGTGTGTGTGTGTAGGAAAAGGAAGAAGTTTAGCAGTCAGCAGTTGTAGCAGTGATATGGCTCAGGCCTCCAACTCTGAGCAGTTTCCCTTCTAGTGTCTAGTCCAGAGTGCAAATGAAAACTCTGAGGAATATCATAGCCACAATCTAGAGCTAAAAAGTCAGTGACCTTTGCCTGGTCATAGAGATTGTGTGTTTCTGTTTCTTTATCTGTAAAATTGACACAAATACTATAAGATTTACTTAGCTTACATGGTTGTTGTGAGAATCAAATGAGATCACTGTGTTAAACACTTTGCAAACCTTAAAGCATGATATATAAATGTCTGTTGTTAATAGAAGTATTATTTCTATTCTTTTATTTCCATTTTTCAGTGACTGGGCCATAATAATATTTCTAGTTGTGTATCTTATCATTTTTGTTTTCATTCTTCCAAAAACTGAAAAAGACTATTCCAAAGGCAGTTGAGTAAAAAAAAAGTCAACTAAATATATACTTTAGGCATTCATTCTTAACTCAGTTACTAATTAATTTTACCTATTAAAAACACATTGCTTTGTAATTTATAACAAACTAGGCTATAATCTCAACATTAGTATTTAAAAATTATATCAAGAGTTAGCATTATAGTTTAAAATGCTTATATTGATCTTAAAATTTTGATGTTCCATCTTCTAGTTTCATTTTTCAGACCAAATGTAATAAAAATACTTTCTCTTAATTTTGTTTTGTTTTCTTCTTATTTTGGTGGTTAGCTCTCAATTAGTTTTAAATTACATTTTGATCATCTTCAGGAAGAAATTAGTTCTATATTTAAAATAATTGTTATAATGTAATGCTCCTAGCATTGTGAATTAGTGAATGTCCTGTTCAGTGCAGAGAAGGAATGATGTAATCTATAAAACTAATGTAATAGCCATACAGAATTAAAATGAGCAGTTCTTTAGCTGCACACTTGAGGGCTCTGTAGACTGTGAAGAGCTATGTAGAACTAATTATAATGGGAAATTCTATTCTTAACTAAAGTGGTGTATGGTCCCTAAATTGTGTTTAATGCTGGCTAAGTTGTTTGGCTATATGCCATAATTGGTCTTCCATTCCCTTGATTGAAATCATAGATAAAAACTTGCTAATCTCCTTTCTCAGCTGAAAGTGTTAAGAAAGTAATCCATCTTTAAAAATGACTTTGCAAAATTACATGGTATAAAGAACGTTTTTATGGAATCATGAGATTAATGAGAAGTGTATTTTATTTCCAAGTTTAAGGTAATAGTATTTCCCATGGGTTTAAAAGGAAAAATCAACTAGAGGACCCTTAAAAGGTATAAGCACTTAGTGTTTTTTTTCCTCCTGGAGTAAAGCAACATCTTTTCCTCTGTAAAGAATTATTCTGCAATTTCATATAATAGAAATTTAGCAAATGGAGTAAGGTATTTTAAAATTTTATTCTGGTTACGCTTTTCAGGGAATCCGAGCACGAATTTTGGAAACTGTTGTTATGCTCATTCTTCTTGCGCTACTTATTCTTGGAATTGTATGGGTGGCGTCTGCTCTCATTGACAATGATGCTGCCAGTATGGAATCTTTATATGGTAAGGGATTTATTTCTTTCAGCCATCTTCTGAGTGGCAGTTCATCATTCTAGATACTTTTAAATTCTTGTATTATGTTTTAATGATTTCCAGCTTGGCTTATACGTGTGTCTACCACATACTTAATATCAATGCAGATTGTTTAAGAAACTTTCAAGATATTTTTGGTAATTGCCTTTTGTTTCTAAGATGCCACAAAGGTTTTTCCTCTGTCAAGTTTGACAAAAATTTCGTTTTCTAAATCCTTTTGCTCTTCTATCCTGCAGCAGAACAGTTAATAAGATAAAGTCCTTGATTTGCTTCATTCTTTCACCCTGTCACATGTTATTCCTCCATTCCGACCCTACCTTGTAGCATTGGCACAAGCTCCTTACCCATTCTCTCCCTTTTCCAAGATCCCTGCCTGCCCCCAGTAATGTGCTGTTCTCCTCAGATTACTGTGTATTTACATATCTGGGTAGAGTCATTGAACTAGGGCTGGAAGGGACCTCTGAAGGCTATCTAATCTTTTACAATTGGTGAAAGAAAAGCCTGGGGAGACAAAGGGCCTTCCTACAGGTAGCCTAGTGGATAGAGTACTAGGTCTTGGGTTAGGAAGACTTAACATCTAAATCAAACCTTAGACACTTACTAGCTGTGTGACCCTGGGCAAGACACTTAACCTCTTTTGCTTTAATTTTTTCATATGTAAAATGGGGATAATAACAGTACCTCCCAGGGTGGTCGTGAGGATCAAATTAGACAATATTTGTAAAGTTCTTTGCAAACCTTAAAGAGCTATATAAATGCTAGTTATTATTATTAATTAGTGGTACTATTTAAACCTAGATCTAGACTTCAGAGTTAATTTTCTTTCTATTATGTTGCATGTTACTGTTACTCAGGATGATGTAAGTTTGGTGAAGATACATTGGTTTTGGTCTTTTTATCTCTTCAACACAGTGCCTTACATACAGTAGGTACTTAATAATTTTTGGTTGAATTGAATTAGATTCATCAGATTTAAATAACCAGTTTTAATGTTTAATATCTTAACATGTATATACCATATTTAACGCATATATTAAAATATTTTTGTTACAGATCTCTGGGAATTCTACCTACCTTATTTATATTCCTGTATATCATTAATGGGATGTTTATTACTTCTTTGTAAGTATTATTCTGATTGGTGGAAATCAGATTTTGTTAGCAAACTCTATCAGCCCCATGTCCTAAGATTCAATATTAATAGAGATTTCTAGGAACTTGTGTTTCCTTTGATATAAAATTTTCTTAATTTTCTAGGTTTCAACTATTTTTTATTAATTGTATTTTCTTTCAAGAATCCATTAGATTATGTTTCTCATATATCTAGTAGAGTTCATTTTAAAATAAACTTCAGTAAGAAAGGTTGTTGATATTTGGGAGCCTTTTGCTATTTCAGTAGCTAAACACCTATAGATAGGATGCAAAATAAACCATATTCTATTTCATATTGGATAGTTACAACAAAATTTAAGTATATTGACTTTATACACACCCACACATATTAAACATATATTTTTATGTGGCATCAGAAAACTCGCCATCTATTTTATTGTATACATACATAATTTCAGGGTTAAAAAATGTAGTTTCCAGTTGCTGGTAGTTCCTCAATATTCTGATCTGATAGATGTTGCATGACATTTGCTCTTGTCTTTGCCTGGCTTTAGCTGTGCAGAAATAGCCATTTTCCTTTATTACTGTAGAGTGCAAATCTGATGTTAGTTTTGAATTGTGTCTAAGATGAATATCCTTGTTCTCTTTTGGCTCTGAATCTAACTCTCACCTACTTCCCACCTTACTGGGCATCCATTTGGCTTTCTTTGATCTTGCTAGGATTGCTTTCACTAAATAGAGACTTTTTTCCTTTGAGGTAGCAATATTTTGCAACATTGCCATCAGTTCTTTCCATTTAGGTCAGTGTAATGGGAATAAAGACAGAGCCCTCTATCTGTACTAATACTCAATTGAGCATTAAATTTTATTTGAAATTGCTATTTAGTAAGAAATTTGGCTGG
>CM053770.1:67114149-67171512 GCA_028658325.1 Potorous gilbertii
ACATGGTATCAGGGCCCTTCCTTAGTCTGATTGTTCTCTTCCTCACATTCCCTTGCTTATCTAGAATTGAGCACAGTATTCCAAGTGAGGTCTGATGGGAGCAGAATATGTTGGAACTGTTATCTCCCCTTTCCTGGAAATTACGCCTCTCTTAATGCAGCCCAAGATCACATTAGCTGTTTTTGTTCTTTTTTTTTTTGTCTACTATGTCATACTACTGATTGATGTTATACTTGCCATCCACTAAAATCCTGTCTTTTTTTTCCCCCAAATAAGTGCTATTATTTTACTATGTCTTCCATCTTGTGTTGTAAAGTTGTGTGTTTATGGTTGGTCTTTTGTTTCTTTGTTTTTCACCAAAATATTAAAATCTTACATTTATTTCTGTGGAATTTCATCTCTTTGGATTTGATCCAATGCTCTGTGACGGTTGACTTTGTCATTTCATATGTTAACTCTGCCTCCTAGATTGGTGGTGTCTGCAAATTTGATAGGCATGTCTCTGAACTTTTATATGTTATTCATGAACATGTTAAATGGCCTAGGGTCAAGCATAGATCCCTGTGATACTCCACTGGAGATTTCTTGCTATCTTGACATCTGAGGAATGAATAAATCCTCTTTGAGACTGGCCATTCAGTCAGACATATGGAGTCAGTACTAAATACATCTTAACTGAATTATCATCTAGTCCATATGATGTCTCCTCTACAAGAAGAGTATGAGATACTTTATCAAAAGGTTTTGTTAAATTCTAAGTTAAATTATATAAACTGTAGCATTCCCCTCATCTACTAGTTTAGTAATCCTATTAGAAAAGGAAATGAGGTTAATCTGGCACAGTCCTCTGTCAGTGAAGCAGTGTTGGCTTTTTTTAACCACTTTTTAAAATTTTTCTAGATATTTGTTACCCATCTTTTTCATTATTCTGCCTAGAATTGTCCCTGAAACCAAAGGCAAATTCACTGACCTATTTCCAGAGTTTCTTCATCATTTTGGAAAGGGGTAGCATATACCCTTTTCCAGTCTTGTGTTATCATTTGCATTTTCTATCATCTTTCATATATCACTGACTGGTTCAGCACTAATAACTGCCAGTTCTACTTAATCCTGGCCAGGTGACTTTCATTCATTAACAGCATGTAAGTGCTCTCACTTATCTCCTTATTTTAGACCTCAACTCCCTGTTATTTTTATTCTGAATTTCTGCTGTAGTGGTCACTGTTCTTGACAGAGAAAAATGGAGGCAAAATAAAAAGGAAATCCCAATAGTGATCTCATTTCCCACAAAAGTCCTCTTCCTTCATTGCGCCTCTTTTGCTCCCATCACTGCTTTAGAACTCATAGCTTTCTTACTCCTGATAGTATTCTTACAGGACTGTGACACATATATCCATCCTTTTTTTAGCTTCCTTTTAGCATCCTTTTAGCTTCCATCTTTTAGACATTTATTTTAAATTTTAAGTTGCTATGTGAGTTTCCTATGCATCCACATCAGTATCTTCAGAAAAGTCCTACTTCTCACTGCAATTATTTTCCTTTTTTCTTCAGAATTTCATTCTTAAGAACTTGCTAGTCCTCCTAGTTTGACTTCCCTTGTGTTGTTTTAGTTCATATCTTCCTCTGAGTCTTTTGAAAACTATTTTCTGAAAATCTAGGGTGGCTGTCAGACTACCCAAATTTCTTTTTCTCTTTCACAAACTATAGGAGGGAATAATTGCTTTCCCAGAGGGTTCCTATTATTTCTACCCAGCAACTGTTTCTTTCCTGTTAGTAAGGATCAGATCTAGAATAGAATTTTCCCTTGTCACTTCTTCTGTCTTTCAAAGGATGAAATTACCAGTAATGCAAGTCAAGAAGTTATTAGTTGCTTGACTTTTGGCAGAGAGATCTCCAGAAGATGTATTGAGAGTTGGAGTCTTTCCTCAGTGCCTCTATGCCAGGCTTCTGTCCTGTTTCCTAAATTCCTCATCAAGTTCCTCTTTCTGGCCAGGTGTTTTTAACAGTACATTACCAATTACAAAATCATTTCTGTTTTTCCATCATTGATCTTCATCTATCCATTATACTTCTCTCTGGTTCCTCTGTTTCCTCATGAGTATACCTTCTTAATAAAACTAATCTAGCCTCATTCCCTTTTCCTTTGCTCATTTCTTTTGGATAAGGTATACTTTTACACAGTATAGTCTAGTCATGGGTTTCATCCAACCGTAATGCCAATGCAATACCCATGGCAGTCACTATGAATTTGCATGTGTGTTTCCAGGGTGAATTCATGAAATATAAGTAACTCTTTTCTTCAAAGATGAAACCAAGATATTTATTCAGATACCAGAAAGCCAATTCCACCATGGTAACAAAGAAGTTTATACACATCATCCATCCAGGGAGCACCAACATCCCCAAGCCTTCCCTGTTAGGTCTCCCTACAAACAAACTCCCCTAAGCAAAATTCCTTCCTCTGTCACTCATACTAGCTGCTCTGCCTTCCTGCCTCCCCGTCTCCCAGTCTCCTAGCTCTGTCTTACTTACTTACTTTCTGCTCCACTCTTCTTGCTGCACCCATTTGGCAAGCTCCTCCCACCATGCCATGTTACTCAGGCTCTGTGTGACTCAGATTCCATCACAGAAGTCAGCTGGTCCTGAGCTCAAATAAGGTCACATGGGCCTATTAATGTGTGGGAAAGATCTTCCCATTCAATTACCATTACACCTACCAAGTCTCTGTAATAAGTATAAGGTTACTTTGCCTCCTTGTGTTAGTATCTGTTATTTCTACTGAGTTTTATTTATGAAATGCTTAGGTTGAATATTTCTTAATCTGTATTAGGATTTTAGTTGCAAAAAACAATAACATAAGAGTTCTTAATTCTTATTTATCTTAATTTAAAAAAAATTGATGGCCAATAAGGTAGCACACTATTGACACTTATATTAGAACACCATACTATATTTGCTAGATTTTGATATGATAGTACCTATTTGACTACTGCAGATGGTGTTTGCATGCCTGACAATATGAGTGAGATTTTACCATTTTGTCTGGTGCTTTTAAGCATGATATTTGAGATTGAAAACCATAGGGAGATCTTTTCATTATTATTAATTTATTGATATATGAAAAATAATCAAGCTATTATTCATTCATTTATGTTGTTGACAATCCAGTAATATAAACCATGTCTTGTTACCCTCTGACACATGTGGTGTCAGGAGTAGTAAGCCGGTGTCTTGCTCTGTCACTGCAAGCCTCCTTAGCACCATCTCTTATGTTAGCCTCCTTTGCTTCAGTCTCAGAAGATGATTTGTTTCTTCTCCTTACCAACACCAAAACCTCTACTTGTGTCTTTGAACCCCATCCCCTCTTGTTCCCTAGCAACTTTCCCTTTTAATCATCTTTCCTATCTAATTTTGAGCTTTTTCATATACAGTGGTTCCTTTCCTGCTGCCTTCAATCCCCAGATATTCTCCATCCTTAAGGATTTTCCATTCTTAAGAAAAAGTTCTCCATTCTTTGTTTGACCCCTTATCAAGTGATCATTCTAGATCTCTTCTCTTAACAGTCAGACTCCTTAAAAAGAACTGGCTATAGCCATTGCCTCACTTTCTTGCCTCCAGCTGTTATCAACCTCTTGAAATCTGTTTTTTGTCATGATTGATCTACTAAAATTGCTTTCTTCAAGATCATGACTTTGTTCCTTCTCTCCAGTTGCCCCTTCCCTCATTCCCATCTACTTTAGCCCTCCCCTCCCATTTTCCCCTACTCACCCAAATCTCCCCCCTCCCCATACCAATATAGATCTGCTCATCTCTTCCACTGTGTCCTTTGGAATGTCTCCTTCAAAATTAACAATTTTTTTTTCATCTTGAACCTTTTCCTTTTTCATTCCTTTCAACTTCTGACATTGAGGTTTGACTCCCTTTTGATAACGTTTCTAGTACTGGCAGTACTTTCTTTTGTTTCTCTCCCCTTTGCCAACTCACTTATGGGTTAGACTACATCTAGCTCCCCATTGATATGTCTAGACTGTCCTGTTAGTATCTCAGTATTCATTCCTCCTTTGATATTCATACTTTACAAATTTATCACTCAATCCAAATCCTATGGCATTCTTTCTTCCTCAGTGAATCAAGAAATCAAGATTCCTGCCTTCATCCTAAGGAACTTCAATATACATATTGATGTTTCCCTAAATATCCCAAGTTTCCAGTTTCTTGATTTACTCAATACCTAGGACCAACTCATTTATTCCCTTCTAGCTACACACAAGTACAATTGTGCCCTTGAAGGCACTAGTCCTGACGAGTATACAATGAGACTGAAGACTCAACCTTTGCCTTCAAGGAGTTCACTTACCACCTTCCTAGGGAGATGAGACATGGATATATGAAATTATAGCTAATAATACTAGGCAATAGAAATAAGTGCGAAAAAGGGATAGAATAAGTGCTGTGAAAGTTGTATTACCTTTTCTCCATACTAATCATACTCTGTAGCATTTAATATTATTGACAACCTTTTCTTTCTGGATATTCTCTTCTTGAAATTTTTCTGAATCTGCTCTCTCTTAATTCTCCTTTTGTCTCTCTCCCAAAAGAGGTTCTTCTTAATCTCTTTTGTTGGTTCTTCATCCATGTCATGCCCACTAACAATGGGTATCCCTCATAGCTCGTCCTAGGCTCTGTTCTCTTTTCCCTCTGTACTGTCTCATTTGGTCATCTCATCATTTTTCAGGGGTTTGTTTATCAACTTCATGCCGCTGATTCCCAGATGAGTATATCTAGCCCTAGTCTCTCTCTTGAGCTACAGTACCATAACTCCAGTTGTCTTTTGGATATCTTATACTTGGTATCTCCTAAGTGTCTCAAATTCAACATTTCCAAAATAGAACTCATTATCTATCTTTCTCCTCAAGCTTTCCCCTTTTCTGAACTTCCCTGTTACTGTTGAAGGCACTACCATCATCCTAGTCATCCAAGTTCACAGCTTTGACATCATCCTCAACTTTTCATGCCAATCCCACATGTATAATCCATTGCCAAATTTTAATACTTTTTACCTTAACATCTCTCACATATACTCCCTTCTCTCTACTCATATAGACACCACCCTAGCTCAGTCCTTCCCCACTCCTTGGACTATTGCAGAAATCTCCTAACACTCCCTCCAGTCCATACCTCAACTGTGCTACCAAAGTTATTTTCTAATGCATAGGAATCAACTATAAATGCCTCTTTTTGGCATTCAAGCTCTTCATAATCTATCTGGCCTCTCTGGGATTTTCCCACTCTCTTGTACACTCTGTAAACCTACTTAGACTGTTCCTCTCACATGATGCTATATCTTACCAGCTTCCATGAATTCAGTTGTCATTTTTAAGTAGAAAATTCCCAAATCTAGAAGTTCTAATTTTTCTGTTGAACTCCATTCACTGCCAGCTACCTGCTACTAAATGTCCCATTTGAATCTCAAACACATCATATCCAAAATGAAACATTAATTTTTCTCCCACTCCTGTCCTTTTTCCAACTCTCCGATTTCTGTCAAGGGAACCACCATCTTTCTAGTCTCTCAGGTTTGCAAATTCTGGTTCCCTCTCCCTCTGCCTCTCTCCCCCAATATCCAGTCAGTTAATAAATCTTATTTCAGTTTACTTCCATTTCCATTCCTTTCTCCTTAGTTGCTCTCTCATCTGAGCTGTTGTAATTGCTTCCTGCTAGACATCTTTCTTTCATTTTTTCCCCTGTCTCTAATTCATCTTCCTTGTATATGCTAACTTAATATTCCCTAAGATATAGGTCTGACCATGGCATTCCCCTCCACCATTCCACACTTATTTCCTGTTGCTCACCTTTATGAACTCTACATTCAGTCACACCAGCATTTTAGCTACTTTATGGTCTCTGTGTGCTGTATCCCACTTCTGTGCCTTTGTATATGCATGTGGCATTCTGGGCATGAATTCTTTTCTTACTTCTACTTCTTGGAATCCCTGGCATAATTCAAAGCTTGACTCAGGCACTGCCTTCTATAGAAACTTTTCCTGAACTGCCCAGCTTTTGGTGTTCTCTATTGCCTGTATTACTTTATGTTTACTTATATATTCTATAATATAAGCTCCTTGAGGTCAGGGACATTTAGGGGGGAGTGTTGTCTTTTTTTTCTCCCAGTGCTTTGTACACAGTAGGCATTTAATAGAAGTTTATTTAATGGAATACTCATAGACCACATTATTATGTCAGGGAAATTATATCGATTTCTTGAGTAGAGGCATTATAAAATCTATGATGTTACCAAGGAGTTTCATATAAGAGTAGGGTCTCAATATAAGAAAACATTCTTGTTAATCCAGTCTTCTTAAACTTTGCTCCTCTTTACACAGTCTTTGATCCGGATTGACTGTCCTACTTGCCTCTCTTTCATTCTGTGCTTTCATACTAGCTGTCTCCCATCCTTAGAATGCTTCTGTCCTCACCTCCATGCCTCTTAGTTTGCTTGGCTTCCTTCAAGAAGCAATCTCAAATCCTGTTTTCTGCGGGAGACCTTTCCTAGTCTTCCAAGCTGCTTTTGCCTTTCTCCTTTGAGGTTACCTTCATCAGCTCTCTTGTATGTACCTAGTTATTTACGTGTCATTTCCCACATTTGAATGGGAATTCCTTGAGGGCTAGGATTGGTTTTTGCCATTGTGCCCCTAGCACTTAAGGGTGCTCTGGCACATAGTAAATGTTTAATAATGACTAGCTGACTTAATAAGATGTAATATTGCATGCATGTTGACTTGCTGATTCCTTTAAGGTAGAAAATATTTTCAGTAGTAATATATACAGTTATGAACCATGAAAGGTAACACGTGTGTTTATATACATACGTGTACACATGTGTGTCAAAGACCTAGTTCCAGCTAATGTCTCAAGTAGAAAACAACAATGAGCAAATTCATGAACTGTGTTTGTTTTTATGGACACATTTCAAAACTGCTGATGTTTAATGCTTTTTACCTTCATTAAAATCATTAGCAATTCAAATTTATTTGCATTTTCACACAGTATTTTGAATTACAGTTAGCATCTGATAGTGAGGGTCTCCAAACTCTTACCTTTTATCACCTGTAATCGAGACAGAAAATATTACTTAAATAAATGTTAGAATAGAAGTAGAGAAGGCAATTCCTTATTTTCTTCTTTACTGAAGATCTTAGCCAGTGAATGGTATGAAGCTGTAACAGATATATAACATCAACAGATATTTATTAACCAGTGACTGTGTTAGCCAGTTCTGTGCTAGATGCTATGGATATAAAGATAAAAAGGGACAGTTCTTGTCTTCAGGTAACTTATAGGTTTCCATTTTTTAATGCCTATTAATATTTGCCTAATCAACAATATTTCTAAGTTGCACTAGTAACTGAGGAAATTTATTTAGTCTTTTCTGTATGTAGTGATTTAGTAAATTCATTGTATTTTGGGTAAGAGATACTATGAAGCAAAGCATTTGAAAGTTTCTGAATTGACTTCATGATCTTTAGTAAAGAGATTTCTTATAAAAACTGACTTTTTAAAAAGTAACTTTCTTCTTGCACATACACATATACTTTAATAATGTTGTGTTCTACTTTTCTATTTTAGAATTGTTTTCCCTTCCCCCCCACAAAACTCAACAACCCCAAACTTCTTGTGTGATGAGTATCTTTTCTGTTTTAAAGGGGTCCTTTTTGGGAGGTTCAAGTTCAGGAGTTCGTAACTTGTCTTCTGTGGCTTTCCAAGGGGGTCTATGTATATAGATTTCAGAGAATCCATGATCTGGAAGGAGAAAAAAGAATCACATCTTTATGTTCCCTAATCTTTAATTGAAAATTAATATTTTTTCAATTATTTTAAAATCTTATTTTGAGAAGTTCATTGATTTCATGAAACGGTAAAGGTTAAGAACTCATTTGGTTGTTTAAAGTTGTTTTCAACAAATGCTCACACATTTCTCCCTGGTTTTTGTTTGTTTAGGCTAGCGTTGATTGATTATGTTAAAGTGTTTCCCTGATTCCTATTCTTTAAAATATTAACTGTAATGCACAATAGGAAGCCATAGTATAAAATAAAAAGTTATATTACTTTGTAGACAGTATATAATGACTGAACAATATCAGTTGCGAGCACTTGCATTATTGAAGAAATATTGGACTTGGGGAAATTATAATATCTTGGAAGCAGAAATACTTTCAATACCCACATCAGTCTTTCAGCTGAAGAATAAAGCTGGGAAAAGTTGCTGTTAGCTATTAGTTTTCCTGAATCCAAAGAGACGGGTGGGGCAGGATCAAAAATACTTATTTGATCAAAGTTATTGGCTCTGAAGGTATTCTTACCTGTGTAAGAAAGATGAAAGGTGTTGTTTTTATTGCATGCTAGTAACAGTGTAATTTTGAACTAATTGGTGTTGAACTGCCAATCACCTAGGGGGAATGCAAATAGATACTCTTACAGTTTCCTTTGAGGTAGTGAAATCTTATGTCAGGGCTGGAAGAAAAACAGAATAATACCGTTAAATTGACCTTAAATGAGCTGCTTTGTGGTTTTCTTGGAGAATCCCTTCTAATTTTTCATGACTAGTCCAAACAGGTTTTGTCTACCAATTTGACTCATTGGCTAGACAATGCTGACATTGAACTTTTTAGGTGCCTTTTGAAATAATGTAATTATGATATGATGCTTAAATCTAGTTTGCCTCATCTTTTTTTGTGCGTGTTTTGCCGTTCTTCTTATTTTTTTGTATCGGCAATTTTAAGTCAAAGTTCTGCCAAATAAAATCATTTTTCTAATAAAGGAAGTGAAATAATACACTATACTAAAGGGGCAACTGTTGCTTTTAGTGTTTTATGTATTATGCTGTGATTAATTGACTGTTTTATAAAAGTACAGTTTACTTGAAAAATGAATGTATGTTGGATGAAAATTTTATATTTCTCTTATAAACTACCTCTTTTGTGCCTGGCACACATATGCCTAATAAAATTAGTACTTCAAAAATAAGCTCTTTTAAGTTTTATCCTTGAAAAGAAAATACGTTTGGCCTTCCAAATGCATGTACTCTAGACATGTGCTCCAGAGTCAAATGGAAAACAGTTATTTTCATATTTTCACATAATTTCTTGATAGCAGTATATTACAAATAAATTCATTTTGATTCATTCACTCATAAGATCAAAGCAAATTCTTTTCAAAAGTCATATACACACCCTTGGTTTTTCTTAATCTTTATTGTATTGGAGACTTTTTCCATAAGATACAGGGAATGAAATCTGTGTCTGGATTTCCTAGTCATAGTAACTTCCATTGTAATTGGATAATTGACTTTTCTAGTTAATCTCAAATTCAAAGAATCATAGATTTAGAACTGGGTAGACCCTCAGAGGACATTTAGTTGAACTTATTTTACAACTGAAGAAACTGAGTCTTAGCAAAGTGAAATGACTTGCTGAAAGTTACATGGTAATAAACAGGAGAGCTAGAATTTCAACTATTTTCCTCTAATTTCAAATCTAGTACCATTTCTGTTGTACCATATATATTTCTTCTGCTTTTAGTTACTGTGAATTTTTAAAATAACTAGAATGCAAGAGAATATCTTTATTACTAAAATAGTACAGATCATATTCTCTTCAGTTCATTTCAGATCACATCTTTTAGCCTTCTCATTAAGTATCTGTTACATTATAGCTGTATGAAAGTTCCAGGTAATGGCATATTGGAGCCAAGTATCCAAGGTAAAATATCCAGTTTTGTAGTAGTATAATTCATTTCATAATTAGAAGACAGTACATTTATGTGTACTAGATATCGCGTTAATTCTCTATGCCGTACAAAATCTTGCCTAATAAATGATGAATATTGGTGTTAAATAATCATTATCACTAGTGCCTTACACGCTTTCTGGAGCGCTGTATGTAGCCCCAGTGTTCTTTGTATAAAAGTACGGGATTTTTGAAATAGTACATAGAAATAGGCCCTGCTAGAAAGGTATTTTCTTAGATCTGTATAGACTCTTTAGGAATAATGTATGTAGAAGTTATATTAAAGTACTAAAGGAAAATCAATATATTTTCCTCTAAATAATCTATATTAATATTTTTATTTATTCTGAAACCCAAACATGGAAGAACTTATCAACATTGGAAATGTTTTACAATTGATTCTAATTGAATATAGGTACTACCTGTCTTGTATTGTTGTTTCACAGTATGATTGTCTTTTTAAAAATTAATTTTTCTATTTTTTTAAAATATCATTTCTTTGGACAGGGTTATCTTCATCAGTGGAATATAATACAATGGAACTGGAAAAAGAACTTGACAATGTGAAGGCAATGAAGTCAAAATTAGGTATTGAACTTTTCTACAATATTGACTTGTTACTGCATCTTACTGAAGAATATTACATTTGATAAAATATAAAAAGTTTTAATTTTTATTAAATATTAAAAGTTGTCACCCTGACCAAAGATGTCAGATGATTTTTCCTGGAGGGAGGGGGTAAGATGGGACACACTTATTTATCTTTTAAAGTTTGTTATGTATTTCACCCAGAAGAAGATATTTTCTAGTGGGCCAGGAAAGGAGTATAGGATGTCAAATAGGAAGCGTAAATGGAAGTGGTGGGTAAAGCAAACAGGGCTAGGACAGCAAGAGAATATTAGAGATGGCGAGTAGGTCGGATATTCAACCATCATCACATGTTGGAAGTCCTCATTTGCAGACCTTGAAATGCCGTTAGAATCTGATGACTCAGTTTGAGAAACACTGAGCTCAAATAATAATTGAGTTGCTTTTAGGTAGTATCTCCTCAGTAGGGCTCTTAATAAACAGTGATTCCTCGCATTCCTCATTATTATAATTCCTAGGATCATAGCCTATAGGTGATCACTGTACATCCCCACGCCCATTTTACAGATAATAGAGCTAAGAGGTTACTAGACGAAAGGCTGGTCCAAATCTTAGACAGTCAAGTAATATTTATTAAGTACCTCCTGTGTGCCAGGAGCTATGCAAGGTTTGCAGGCTACAAAGACAAAAATGAAACTGTTCCTGCCTTCAAGGAAGGCATATTCTATTCTATTCAAGCCAAGACCTCTGACTCATGTTATGTGATCTTTCAGTGACTTCCCAACCAACTTTATTGAGTCCTATAATCTTGCAGATAAAATTAAGATATTAGAAGTAATATTTGGCATTTTTAAATGAAAAAGTAGAAGAAATGGAATATGTATTCATCAGAATGTTTTAAAGATCTAGGTAGATGAAAAGTTGTCCATTGTGCTTTTAAACTTATATCCAAGTCCCTCCCTATACTAAGTGTTTGCAGGAACAAAAAGTATCTTAGAAGGGTTCTTAAGCTTATACTTGGTGTTAAAGCCCAAGAATTTGATGAATCTTGAACTGGTTTGTTGTGAGGATCCACTGAGGTAACAACAGATCTAAAGTGGCAAGCCCTGTTTATCTTTGGAGCTGGTTTTGTGTACAAGGCTTTATGGTTTGGTTCTGAGGAGGTGAAAGAGTCTCTTCAGTAGATCTATATTTACCTCTATTGTAACTTTTATTGTGGTGGCAGGAATTTCTTTATGGGCTTTTACATTTTTTGTGAGTACACTAAGGTTGTGTGCAGGTTAGACTAATATAATTGATTTGGTAAACATGGCTTAATGCCTTTAATTACGGAGTAGTTATCCGTTCTTTTCCTATTTGAGTTTAAAAAAATACAAACAAAAAAATGAGGATTTAGGTTCATTAGATAATATCTAATTTAATCCCTGTCTGTAGATGAGGAAATTGAGAACTAGTGAAAAAATTAACATACACGTCTTTCTGTGTCCCTTTGAAGTAATTTATTTTCTCATCCCTTACATAGCAACAGTATTCCATCCTGTTCACATGCCATAATTTGTTCAACTATCCTCTGATTGGTGGACATCCCTTTGGTTTCTAGTATTTTTTTTCTTGCCACCAGAAAAGAGTTGCTATAAATATTTATGTATCTATAGGATGTTCTCCTTTTTCTTTGATTTCTTTTGAGTATAGCTAGGTTAAAGGTCATTCACAGTTTAATAATGTTGTGTATAATTCCAAACTGTTTTCCAGAATGGCTAACTTTTACAGATAGCCAGATGGGCTTGAAATATTTGATTAGATGTACACAACTGCAGAGAGGTATCTCAATAGTTGCTGAGGCCTAAAAAGTTCAATTCTAGGTTTCTCATATGCAGGGGCTTAGATCAAATTGAAGACCTTTCTTTTGCTTTAGGGGGTCTTCTTTAGTTTTAAATCTCTTTCTCTTAGAAGATCAAACTTAATTAGAATCTCTTCTTTTACTGTGAACTTTTCTTTTACCATGGGCACCAAGGTTTTCTCTTCCTTTTGTGAATAGCCTTATCTGAGGGAAGAGGAAAAGGAAAGGTTTCATGGACCTGGGCATGACTGGGTGACTTTTCCCTCTCTGCAGCAAGACTTCCACCTTTTTCTGAGCCTATCTGATCAGCCTCCCATGAGGAGAGCATAGGTAAAGTGCATGTCTTCTGATAAAAAAGGAAGAGGAAAGGTAGCTGAAAGTGGGAATTCCATATCCTGATTCTGTCACCTAATCTCATTAGAAAGATGAGAAGAGAAACAGGGACTTTCTATCTAACCATCTATCTTGTGCCGCACAGTCTCATGCCTGATCTCCAGATTCTTTTGGAAAGAGGAGAGTTACCCTCTACTTAATGATTAACATATTCACACCCAGGGCCAGCTAGTGGGACAGAATCTAGAGCTGGGTCTTGAGTCAGGAAGACTTATCTTCCTGAGTTCAAATCTGGCCTTAGACACTTACTAGCGGTGTGACTGTAAGTGGTAAATCACTTAACCCTATTTGACTCAGTTTCCTCATTTTTAAAATGAGCTGGAAAAAGAAATGGCAAACCACTCTAGTATCTTTGCCAAGAAAACCCCAAATGAGTCATAAAAAGTTGGACATGATTGAAAAATGACTGAACAAAATTCATACTTGGTCATACCATACACATCCTAGAAATTCTGAACCCATTTTGATAAAAACCCTATTCCCCATTTCCAAGCATCTTATTCCTTATTCCTATTCTCCTTAACCCTCCTACCTCAGAGTCTCAAACAAGTACTACCTCTCCCTTCTATTCTGCCCTCTGGATTTTCTGTACTACAGACAACAAACTTGCCTTCATCTTAAATGTTTTCCTCTTCTCTTCCTTCTGTCTTTTGACAGTCACTGATACCTGAACCCCCAATGACATGGCCTTCTTTGCTACGTTTTCCAGTACTGACTGTACTGTTTACCCATTTTCCTAGGTTCACATGTTGAGGTGGGGTAATTGGAATACTCCTTGCTGCCCATTACCACTTCTAGGTTCTCCCCCAGCCATCATCACTCAGTAACCTTTTCTTCTTTGAGGTCCATAAAGTCCACATTTTCTACCCAATCAAAATCCTAGTAGCTGTTTACCAACTTTTAGGACACTCTTTCCTTTTTCAGTGAGTTCAGTACCTATACTGCAATTTTTCTCTTCTTACCTCTTACCTTAATATTAATGGATATACATAATGTTGAAATGCCTTTAAATACTCTTAACCACTGAGTTCCTTAACCTCCACTCATTTCCCATGACATACATCCCACCTCAGCCACGTACAAAGCTGCTTATTTTCCTGATCTTACCATCACCCACAGATGCCTCAACTTTGTGCTCAAGAACTCTGAAATCCCTGTATCCGACCTTATCTGTTGCCTTTCCATTCTCCTGTCTTCCTGTACCAAATCCTACTCTGTTTGCACTGTGACCTCTGATCCCTTGAAGCTTCAGTTCTCTCTCAGGCCATTACCCTTGCACTAATTATTCTCTGTTCTTTTCCTCATCTTGACCTCTGTGAACTGATTCAAGTCTATACTGCCCTCTTCTGAGTCCCTGGCTCCTTATCACATCACTGGTTGTGCCCTGCCACACCTCAGCTTTGTTGCCTTTGTTCCTACACATATTGTTATAAGTAAAGTTGGAAAAGTCATACAACTTTTCTGACTGAGACTGCTACAAATTTATGTTATGAAACCTTGACTGAGCCTTCCCCACTGCTAGATGATCCTTCTACACCTCCCTTCCACACTTCTCTTTACTATCACCCTCTCTAAATGGCTCTTCTAAACCTTTTTCATCTGTCTTCCCATGGTTCCCCTCCCCTTCCCATCTCAACTGAAATCTTGCCTTATATTTTACTGAAAAATTGGTGACTTTTCACTGAGAGCTCTTTCCTTGTTCCTCGTGATCTTCTTTCACTCAAATGCCTTCTGCTTCTGCTTCCTCTTTCACCCTGTCTCACACAGAGATGACCCTATTCTTTACCAAGTCAAAGACAAAGTAGAAGGACTTTCATTCAATCCCCTTCCATCCCATCTCCTCCCGCAAATTGTCCCCTCTGTGATCTCTGCTGTCTCATGTATTTTCAGTCTCCCACCATCTACTAGCTACTTCCCTGCTCTCTACAAACATGCCCATGTCTCCCTCATCCTCAAAAACCCCTCACTTAATTCTTCCATCCTCACTAGCTAATCTTCTATACCTCTTCTGACTTTTGGGGATAGATTTTCTGCAATAGATACCACCACTTTCTCACTCTCATTCTCTTCTTGACCCCTTACAACCAGGCTTCCAACCTTATCATTCCATCAAAACTGCTCTCTCCAAAGTTATCAATGATCTCTTACTTGCCGACTCCAGTGGCCTTTTCTCAGTCCTCATTCTTATCAGCGTCCATGCAGCCTTTGACACAGTTGATCACCTCCTTTCTACTCTCTTCTCTCTGGGGTTTTTTTGACACCACTTTCTCCTCGTTCTCCTCCTACCTATCAGACTGCTCCTCAGTCTCCTTTGCTACATTCTTGTCCAGATAACTTCCTCCAACCACAGGTGTCCCTTAGGGTTTTGTCCTGGCCTCTTCTCTTCTTCCTTCGTACTCTTCACTTGGTGATTTCATCAACTCCCATGGATTTAATTACTATCCCTTTGCTGATTTTTAGATCTACATTTCCTGTCCCTACTTTTTTACTGACCTCCACTCTTATATCTTCAACTACCTTTCAGACTTTTTGATCTGAATGTCCAGCAAATATCTTAAACTCACTATGTCTGAAAAACTAAATTCATTATCTTTCTTTGTCTTCTTTTCTGCCCCTATCTTCCCTGTTATTGTAGAGGGCAGCACCATCCCCCCCAGTCTCTCAGGCCTGTAACCTGGGAGTCATCCTCAACTCCTTACTCTCACCCCTCCCCCCCCACATATCTAATCTGTTGTCAAAGCCTGTAGATTTTACCTTTACAACATCTCTCAAGTATATTCTCTACTCTAATATTGCCCTCATTCTTGTGCAAAGTCCTCATAACTTCATGCCTGGACTATTGCAGTAGCTTTTTGGTGGGCCTACTTGCCTTAAGTCTCTTCCCACTGTGTCCTCCATTCAATCACAAAGGGACTTTACTAAAGTCCAGGTTCAGCCACATCATCCCCTTACTCAGTAAGTTCCAGTGGCTGCCTGTCACCTCCAGAAATCCTTAGCTTCTTTCGTGTCACAGCTAAAATCCCACCTATGAAAAGCCTTTTCCAGTCCCTTTGAATCCTAGTGTATTTCCCCTGTTAATTATTTCCTGTTCATCCTGCATAGAACTTACTTGTACATATCTGTTTTCTTGTTTCCCCCATTGGATTGTGAGCTCCTTAAGGGAGCTTAGGGGTCTTTTGCTTTTTTTTAAATATTCCCCAAGCACTTAGCATAGCATCTGGCACATAGTAGGTGCTTGATAAATGTTTATTGACTGACTGAGTTGAAGTAATTTCCTTGGCAGGAGGAGATAGATGAAAGAAGTCACTTTTCTTTCATTCTTGGTGAAGTCTTAGGTTGTGGTTATCCCTCTTTCTGGTGGAACAGACCTAATTGAGGGGTTTTCCTTGGTGGGAAGGAGTAGAAAAGAGAGCCTTTTTATTTTTATTTACCTCACTATGTATGTTCTTCCATAACCTGGCACTACCACCCTTTTTTTCTCTAAAGTCACAGATAGCGCAATAATTTGCTCAATAATGTAAAAAATATATAAAGAAACAGAACTTTTCTTTCCATCAGTGTATTTGAAAAAAGATTTTCATTAAAGGTCTGTATTCATGGGTTTATTTTTAGTTAAAATTATGATATAGAATACTTTTTGGGGGTAGTAGGAATGGAGCATTTTCTTACTTATTGCCTGGATTTGATAAGGTAAGGTAAGAATTTATTCAACTGAAAAGCTATAGTGTGTAGTTTGTCCTAAGTTTCTTTTGGTGATAGAAAGAAATTTTCAGATGCTGTAGGTTAGTTGATTTCCTACAGTTGGTTAAAAAACTGGCTTGCCATTGGTCGTGGAAAGGAATGAGCCTCTTAGTTGAGAAAAAATAGAATAGCTCTCAGTCAGTTACGTGAACTGAAAGTGAAAAGTTACTGATGACCAGCAAATCTCATTCACTATGCTGCTTTTAGAATTGTGGTTTTTAAATGAAATAATTATGTTTCTGTCCCAATATAATTACTTAAGAAAAAACTTAAGCATGTCTTCAGAGACCAAGGATCAAACTTGAACGGGGAAAAAGTGCCTCTAGTTTCTAGCCCATGATTTGGCTGGAAGAAAACTGAAGCAATTTGTTTACTTACGATCAGTGAAAATTCTAAACTGAAAATATCATAGGAAACATTCAAATTGAATCATTTTTCTTTTTCATTTGTTTCTTGAAAAGAGAGGCGAAAAAAGGCTTCAGCATGGGAACGGAATTTGGTGTATCCTGCCGTGATGGTCCTTCTTCTTATTGAAACAGTAAGAATTTCTCTATGGTTTGGGAAAAGCAAAACATTGCTTATTTATTTTTAGATTGACTCTAAAATGAAGCGTAGTAACTAGCTTTTAGGTAAAAGTGTAATTAACTAGCATTCTTGTCAATCAAAGTGGCCTCTAACTTTGAGTTTGAATGTATTGCTGCTTTTTCAACATGCCAAAAAAAACCCCCAAAACCTTTGATAGCAAGATCTCATAAACCCTCAATGTAGTATATGTCCTCATGGAATCTACAAAATGTGATTTTTCACCCTTCCTTCACCAGAAAAAGAAGTTAAGGGTTTTCTTAACAAGCAGCTTTTGAATGTAGAATTCAAATCTTTGGGGGTTGAAAATTTTTTCATTTGTAATGGATATCCTATGTGTATCTGTCACTATCTCAAAGGGTTCTGCTTAATATATTGCTTAACTAAAGTTTTATTCTGTGTATGTTAGAAAGTTCCATAAAACCAGCTGCCTTGCCTTAAAACAAAAGTTAGCTTTATGGAATAGTGCACACTTACAATTAACATCTTTCTTGTTCTTTCCAGTCTATTTCAGTCCTGCTGGTTGCCTGCAACATTCTTTGCCTCTTGGTTGATGAAACTGCAATGCCAAAGGGATCAAGGGTAAAGTAAAACTTCACTGCTGTTTTCTTTTACAGATTTACCTGTGTCTGTCCTTGGAGTATTTCAAACAGTAAAATTAAAAAGTTTCATTTATTTGACATTTGATATAATATATTGAGAATTATAGTATTTTTTCTTTGTGCAACGAAAGATAACTTTCCTACACTGTTTATGATTAACATCCCTCTTTCCCAATTTTTTTATTGTAATAGTAGGTAACATTTTTTATTTAGATATTTGGTTTAAATTTAGATACAAAGTCTAGAAGATCTCCTAACATTTTAAAAAATATAACTCAGTTTTTTCTTTAAGAAAATATCAGTCTTACAAAATATTGAAATAAATGCAATTAATCAAATGCATTACGTTTTCATAAGATCTAGATACTTAGCTTAAAGAAAGACATGACTAAAAATAGTTCAGTCACATGTTTTATTGAACTAAATAGGAATACAAACTTGTTGCAGAGAAATAGAATAACCCTTTTTTGGGGAGTAACTTTTTTCTGTGGGAGCTTAAATAAAAAGTTTTAATATATTCCAGCATTTAGCTTATTTAAATTTCTTCTTTTGGAAGGTACTTCAATGAACCTATGATCTCAGTGATTTTACCGTTCTCTCTAAGGATCTAGGTGATAATCCACACCTCCCCATCCTGTGCTAATCCTATCCATGTCGTCCTGTAAATTCTACCGAGTGTGCTAGGGTCCTTCTTATTTTCTCCTGATGCCGTGACCTTCCCCTCTTCCAACTTCTTTCATTTCCCTGATGACTTTCTTTCCTCCAGTTCTTCCTCATTTCTTAATTTGTTATATGTTGCAGTTTGCTTACACCCAAAATGTACCACTCTATTGCTCTCTGTGATATGAGGCAGAGATGAGGCAGGGGTAGGGAACCTGCCACCTCCAGGCCATTCAAGTGTGGCTCTTTGACTGAATCCAAATTTACAGAACAAATCCCCTTAATAAAAAGATTTGTTCTGTAAAACTTGGACTCAGTCAGAAGACCACACCCAAGGACCTAAAGGGTCACATATGGCCTTGAGGTTGCAGGTTCCCCATCCTGGAGAGTGTTTCATATTTAAAACTGCAGCAAAATAATCTTTAATCATCGTTCTTTATAAGATTTTACAAATAAGTGTGTACTCTAAAGTTTTGCTTTTAGCTTCTGTCTTTGCTTGGCAAATATGTGAAGTATTTGCTAAGACATTTTTGGGCTCTTTTGGTCTATTTAAAATGGCAATTGATTTTTTTTTATTGATTAAACCTGTATGAATTTATTATAGTCCATATTTGTAGCCTTTCTTTTATTTATTTGACTGATTTTTATTTTTCAGTAACTTGTTTTAATAAGTCAGAATTGAATTGTTTCAATAGCAGGTCATAAGTTTTCCTCATTTTTATTTTTCTAGCTTTACATTTATTTTAATCTTGATTCCAGCCAGTTGTGCTCTGATGACATAGTTAACTGATTCAGGAACGAGGCTGACGTCAATAACGAATCATTTTCTTTCCGTTAATACATAATCTGTTTCATTTTAAAATGTTATTTTGTACTTACATGTCTAGTACCTTTTGGTTCTTTTAAAATTCTTAGTATATAATAATAAGAATGATAAAAGAACAGCCTTAATACATGGCATTTATATGAAATTTTAAGGTTTGCGAAGTGCTCTGGAAATATTATCTTATTTTTATCCCCAAAACCATCTTGGGGAGTAGATGCTATTATTACTCTCATTTTACAGGTGAGGAAACTAAGGCAGATCGAGGTTAAATGTCTTAGACCAGACTTGGATTCTGCTTTTTCTCACTGCAAGTCCAGCACTCTGCCCACTACTCTACTCAACTGCCTCTATAGGCTTGAGACACTGTATAGTTTAAAAGTCTCATTCTTTTTTCCAAAATTCATGTGTGTGTGTGTGTGTGTGTATGTATGTATGTATGTGTGTGTATATATGTATGTATATATTTGCAGTTTCACCTATTCTCACCTTTGAGAATTCACCAAGCAGCAAAGTATAAGTTGATTTAATTTGAAAGGTCTTATTGAGTTCTTTGTATAATTTGTCCCTCTTCATCCTCCACAACAGATGTTGTATAAGCTGCTATTATTTTCATACTGATCTTTTTACAAATATTTATCGTGAGCACTGAAGTTTTAAAGTTCACCAAATGCCCCATGAAATGATGGGCACATGATAAAACTAACTCTGCCAGTTTCTTTATTTACCTCTGCAAGGAAAGAACCTTTGATTCATCCTTCCATTTAGCCTGATAACTTCCTATTTTCTTCTGGCTTTGTTTATAGGAAGAATATCAGAATTGATAAAATTTAGTTCCAATAGTAGTATGCCCACCATCATTGGACAAGGTTCATTGGACAAGGATCTCATAATCAGAGTATTAATAGCTAAGCTTAAGTTCATGGATAACCTAAAAACTGTGATTAGCTTTTCTAACCCTGTTTTCTCTACCTTGCCACTATCGTTGTACAAGTGGAAGGGCCAAAAGACCATATACCATTTTTTATTTTGTTTTGTCATGACCAAGAATTCATCGTTGGGTGGCTAGACTGCTTGTAATGGATCCCTTCATATTTAGTTAGTTTGGTTCTTGGAAAGCAAGGAACCATACTTTGAAGCTTTTCCAACATGTTAGTCCCCTCCAAAGTTTGGCCACTACTTTTATAACCTCTAAGATCATGCCACAATGAGGCCATTAAGGATTAGAATTTTGTGGAAGATTTAGAAGATACTTAACCACAAAATACACACACATACACATTTGTGTCTAGATAAAGGTCACCACAGAGTTTCATATTTCTAGCGAAGTTGTAATGATTATATAATGAGTGCTGATTAATACCACAAGTTAGTAAAGTCAGGTAAGCTAATTGTGTATTATGTTTTTGCAATACAGTATCATTAAGCTTCTGGTCAGAGTGACTGCTTTAAGAAGGAATCACTGAGTACTTTTTACTCATCTTAGTCTTTGAACTTTGAAATCCTGCCACCTCTTCTTTATCTCCTCCACCTATAACCCTACTATGTGAAATTCCTAGCCCACATTAGGAGCAAAGTATAGGAAAATGGAAGAGATCTTGGAGTTTATTTCCTTTAACCCTTTTATTGTGTAGATGAAGAAACTGATACCTTGGAAGGTTAATTGACTTACCTAGAGACACAAAAGTTGTAAGTGTCTGTGGTGAGACTTGAACTCATGTCCTTTTACTCAAGAGCTCTTTTGACTGTAACATGTTGCCTTCCAATTACTTTTAATTTCCACTACCAGAGCCCTTTCTTGAAGATGTAAGCTTCTTGAGGGCAGACTAATTTTTTTTATTCCTTAGCATTTATCACTTGCTTCATGTATAGTAAATTCCCAATAAATATTTATAAAAACAAATCTAGTCGTTAAAAGTTTTCCATCTCTATGACTATTGTCCTCTTTTTATTACAGCATCTTTCTGTTGCACTGTAGATAGTTTAAATTCTTAACCTGGTTAGAGTATCCTAGACTATTTCATTTCTCCCAGGCTTTTGTTGCTTCTGTACACTTAGAGAGAGGCAGTTCCACAGTAGCCAATTAAGTATCACACACATAGTGTGTGCTCAATAAATGTTTGCTGAGTGGATGGAAGGGTTGAACTGATGCATCAATATCTTTGTTTTGGATGGACATTATAGGTGAATTTTGAGTTGGATGTAGAATTAACTAGGAGGAAGAGAGAAGGAAGGTCCCATTTGGAAAATTCATGGCTCACATTTTTTTTAGACAACTTTAGAATTCTCCATAAACAAAAAGCAATTTTATAAATACTTGTATATCATAGTCTACAAAGATGTAAAGTTGTAGGTCAGTGGAGAAATGTATAATATGTATAAATAATGTTCCGCACGTTACCAATAATGTATATAAATAGTGCCATAAAAAAATACCAAAGAGATATAAAACTGTGAAGGACTGCAGATAGACAATCTGCAGACTGCACTGATACCCTATATACCTTTAAGAGTCCTAGAACAAGGTCCCCACCATTTGGGCTAGATGCAAAGTATAGATGTTAAGCAGTCTGTAACATTTGAGAAAGTACCCGCATCATTAAGGTCATGGATCCAATGAATCATTGAAGAAGAATGGGTACATTGGGTACATGTATGAACGCACTCCTCTCCAGACCTTATCCTTTGCCATATTCAATTCAACTCAGTAAGAATTCATTGAGTTCCGGCTTTGTGCCTGAGTTGGCTTTGTGCCAACTGAGTTGGATGCTGATAACATAGGGACAGACATCAAACACTCCTTCTGCCTTTGAGGACCTTATGTTCTGGGTGAGGAGAATTAGGCATAGTAATATGCATGTAGGTAAGTAAGAGGAAAACGTCTAAATCCGGAGGGGCAGAGTGGAAGGGCTTTAGCAACTGTAGAAGAAATCTGGGAGGGCCTCATGTAGGAAGAACTAGGAACATTAAGAGACTAAAGGGGAGAACATGCCAAGATCAAGGGGATAGCCAGTCCGAAGGTGAGACATGGAATGTTGTGTAAAGGAACCCACTATGTTAGGAGGAATAATGGAAAATTTGCAGGAACAAACGAGAGTCAGAGTGTAAAGAGCTGTCTATGCCACATTCAAGTTTGTATTTTATTTTAGAGGCAATAGGAAGCTACTGAAGCTTCTTGAGCAGGGGAGGGACATTGTCCGACTTGTGCTGTGGGAATTCTGAAATGTTCCCTTTCCCAGCCAACTAAGCTATTTTCCCCCCATCATTTAAATAGTTCCCGAAATTCCTTCTCCTTCTCCCTGGATTGATTAAAGGAGATGAATTCCTGGTCCCTGCCATGGTTATTACTCCTTGCTTTTTAACTAAATCTGACTTTTGCATTTGTGTATACATATGACTTAGGTATTAGTTTTAAATTTATATTTCATTGCCTACATAACATTTAAACGTTTTACCCTGTTGTCTTAGACTGAGGTGTCTCATATGGCCCAAACTCCTTTTTTCTCCTCCCTCTCCCTTGTATGATTGTTACATTAGAATCTTGTTTGGAGGCTCCCAGAATGGTTATACTTTCAAATTTCATTAGTAGACTTTAAAAGAAATAACTTAGAATAGTAAAAAGTCCATGAGCTATTTTTAAATACCTGTTATTTATATCACAAGTAGGTTAATCAATTTCTTGGTATAGAAATTTTCATATGCAGTCCTTCTTGTTAGCTGTAAAAGTGTTTCTCTTGTTTGACTAATTGAATTGACTCCATAGTTTTACTCATTTTTTTGCGCTGAATTTCTTTTGATGGACCACCGTATTATTTATAATATTGGCCTGATTTTTTTAGTCATGGACATAAGCCCCTCATCTTTAAAACTCTAGATTAAGGTTGAGGAATTCATCAAGGCTTTGAGATATTCATATTTATTTTCTAAGTAGCTAGGGGCAGGCAGAGATATTCTTTTTAATTAACCTTTAATCTGTGTCCCAAGAAGGCTTTGGAGAATAGCAGACTGTTTCCTTCTTTAAAGTCCAAGAACAGAAACTGGACATAGCCATTCACTTTGGGAGTTTTTGTTCTTATCACAAGGAAATGTACATGCTTCACATGTCAGCATCAGGGTGACTGTGCTTCTATTTTGATGAGATTATTCTAGTTTTTAGTAATTTTTTTCCCTCAGTGATTTCTCTTCCCAGTCCCAGTTTCTTCTAGAATAGCAACACAAGCCTTTTTTTCTTTTACAAGTATGGTAATACTGTGAATACCTTACATGATAAGTAAATGAATTACATATGATACGTGCCAAGTATTATGAAGTAATTCAAAATTTTGAGTCAAAGAGACCACATTCTAAACATCATGTTTTATTTGCCTTTGAAAGCTTATGTATTCCAAAATAAGTAGTTGTCATTTTTTAATAATCCTACATGTATCAAAGTTATTAAATTTATGAAAACCAAATGTCTGTACCATTGAAATTTTGAAAAGTTTTTTAAAATGTTTTTCTTTCTAGGGACCTGGCATAGGAAATGCTTCCCTTTCTACTTTTGGTTTTGTGGGAGCAGCACTTGAAATAATTTTGATTTTGTATCCTTTTTAAAAGTAGGAATTCTGTCTGTTAACAATTATTCTGTCTGGGGCACTGGTAGTTTACTAAGACACTTTTCTGGGAAGGAGAGAAAAGACTAGGTCAGTCCTTCTCAGGCACTCCAAGTGTTTTTTTGTTTTGTTATGTTTTGTTTTTCCTTTGGTTCTTAAGGCTATTTGGAGACTGCTGAGAACCAAAGTGAGACTTGCATTCCTTTGGAGAGCTTTTCTCCTTGATTCTCACAGTTACCTTATGGTGTCCTCTGTTGTCGGCTTCTACAGCCTCCGCTTTTTTGGGAGCTTTACTCCCAGGAAGGACGACACGACGATGACAAAGGTAAGGTAAAGTAAAGACTGAGGTGCTGATGGCCACCCTTTTGCCACCCAAGACATACTGACTGTTTTATTTAGTAATTGCTCTGAATGGCTCATTTACTGGGATCAGTATTTGTTTGTAAGCTGCACAAACACAAACTGGACGATTTTCAAAATGCTGAATGAGTGGGAAAAAGGATGTGCTCTGTTTAGTTTGGATGGCATCCATTCACTTGTAAAATGCCTGAAATAGCTGGGCTTGTTAACCAGCTATAGAAAAGCCAGTGAAAGGACTTTTTCCCCCCCAATGAAAACGTATTGCTAATGAGTTACTTTGATTGTGCTAACTGTACTTCAGGAGCTTGTTTGAAATCTGAAGAACTTAGTTGCTACAAGTAGTAGAGACAAAGCATTTCAAATCTGAATAATTAAAATAAGACTAAAGGATTCTATTCAGTTACATTTTGCAACTTGAAGTTAATTTGACTTTCCACAATTTGACACTGGTTTCAAAAATCAAAATTTTATATATAGTGATTCAAACAAAATGTCCAAACATTTTGTTACAGTAGTACCACAAATTAAGCAGAAAAATTAGTGTTATAACTCAGATTTTGTCTTCGGTTCCATATTCATTGTTTTCATTTGATTATTGGAAAAGGTTCTGGAGAAAACCTAAAATTATCGCTTTTAGTTTGCTAGAACTTTTTGGAAGACAAGCTAGATCTATGTTAAGAGATGTGTAATATCTAGTTTAACTACCAGAAAATAATAATATTTCTTATTATTTTTCTTTTAACATAAAATTTTAATAATATGCTTTATTTAAAAATATAAGATAGTAACAATAAGATTGGTATGAATTGGGAATTAGTTCCTAGAATTTAGATGAATTTGTGCCTAAGATTATTTGTTTTTAAGTCACTATTAAAGAAATTAGAAAGTTAGTAGAAATTAATTTAGAAAATTTGGGGCTATTTTGATTTTTGGGCGTAGGTCACATGTAAGTGAATATATAATTTTTTTTTCAAATTAATACCTAAAGTTCACATTCAGTACTCACTTCCATAAATCATATTCTATTATCTCTTAAGTGATTGCTTTAATGTAGTATTTTTTAGGAATTCAGGATGTAATGTTAAATGTATGCTCAGAAAAAGGGTTTCTTACTGGCTTTTCAGGTCTATATTGATAATTATAAAATTTCATTAATAAGTAAACAAAACATAAAATGTAGGGTTACAAATTTTCTGGAATTTTAACCAATGAATTTTTTTCTTCTATCTACTATTTAACCATCAACTCTTTTTTATTTCTTGAAACAGATAATTGGAAATTGTGTTTCAATCTTAGTCTTGAGCTCTGCCCTACCTGTGATGTCAAGAACTTTGGGTAAGTTTAACTGAAAAATTGAGCTGAAGATTCATTCTACTTTTGAGAGCTTTGGTTAACACTTTCATGGTGATCTTTGATTAGGAATTTTTCTCTTAGGAACCTGATCACCTTCTGAAACACATCTTTATTTTATTTATTTAATACTGACTTCTTATATAGACATACTTTAACCTGCAGGGACCTGGGAATGATAGGAACAAAACCAGCAGCTTTCTAAAGATCAAACTTTTTCACATAGTTGCATTGCCTCATCAAATTATATGAATATTTTCACATGACCATATTACCTTTTAGATCCTCTACTGAACAAATAGACTTAGTGGTTCCTTAATGGGAAGATAATATAAAGAATTTTTTAAAAGCATGTGACAAAAGAATGTTCAGAAATAATATTTAAGCTAAATCTAGAAAACATTAAAATTTTGGGAAGTAGGTATTGACAAAAGGTATATTTTATCACAATAGTCAGAGATTTGCATGTCATTAGTGGTCTTAATTTTTGGATTTGCAATGATTTTCAATGATATTTTTAATTGAAGAAAATTTTTCCTTTGTGCATACATATTTGACCAGGTCTTGTTTTCAATCGGCTTGTCTTTTTCCTAAGCAATATAAAGGAATGTTTCTTTCCCAAGTCTGTCACAAAATGTTATTTCTAAATAAAATTTCTCTTTAAACTATATTAAATTCTAAAACCAATTTAAACTATATTAAAACCTTAGCATATGGCTATTCTTGGAAATGACATTAGTTGACAAAAGTGAATTGATCATTTAAAAACCGCTAACAATATTAAGTGACCTTAGTTTTAGCTTTTATAGATCTTCTATTATTTATGCACAACTCATGGATCACGGAAAAATGTAGGCTGTGCAATGGCAAACTTTGTAGTTTTGCTCACAATTCTTATGCATAATTTCATCTTTCAATAAAAAGTTAAAACTTTGTATAAACATGACAAAGAACTGTTCTAAATGCTAATATGGTTTTCTTTTTTCCCTTTTTTTCTATTACCTTGGCTTTTAAGTGTAGGGTATGTCATTGTTTTGACATCTGCCTGTGGTGTGCTTATCTCTAAAATGTGGAATATATACAGTTTAGTGATTCGAAACCAAATTTGACTATTTGTATTATGACAGTTCACAAATAACTTTTGTGGCATTGAAGACACCATGCCATTTTAACACTTGTATAATTCATTTATGCACTGTAATTTGAGATTAACTGTTGGTAATAATATGAACTGATTCTATGGAAAAAAGTGCACACGCTGTGCGCTGTCGCTAATACAAAGAAAACAAATTAATGGCAAAACTCACTTTTTGAAGACCAACAAATGAAATTCCTGAATAGTTTACCATAGAGATAAATAAAAGAATAAAACAGAAGAAAGGAAAAGAAAGATAGGACAATTAAAATGCAGCTAACAAATGCCCGGACCCAGCTGTCCAAACAGGATTAATAGAGTGCATTAAAGTACAGTGAGTCATGTGGTGCTTTGCAAAATATCAACATGCATTGCATTACATGTTATGCCCAATGGCACTGAATAGATGAAAAGAAATAAATACGTTAAACAGATTCATAGAGGCTTTTCACAGTATTAAAAAAGCAAGGTTCTAGGCTAAAAGAAAAAAAAACCCTGGGTTTTATCATTATGGGAAAGGCAAACTAGAGAAAGTTATCAAGTAATTCGCATATTAACCCTTTAGAATTGAGTATTTGAATTGAAGAAGATAAAATGTAGGCAGTTGTGGATATTGTACTTAAGTATAATTGGGGATTTTTGATCATCTAGCTATGATGTCTCCAGGGCAGGGGGTAGAGTGTGTATTTAAGAACTGAATCTAAAGCTATAGAATTGTTCGTTCTTTATTTCAGAGCTTCTTCCTAGTAAATCCTGGTCATCAGGGTAGTGTCATTTGCCTCTGTGAAATATTGAAATATGACTAGTACCTAATGTGATGTATAGTGAGGAAAATAATAACATCAATCATCCCTTTTTCCTTTTAAAAATCCTATCTTTTAAAATTGTAAACAATAGGGAAAGGAACTTGGGTATCAGTTATATTTTAATGGGGCAAATGGTTCAAAGCAGGGATATTTTTGCTTCAAAAGTTGAAGCTTTTCGTGCTTATTTTAAAAATATATCAATATCTAATAATGATATATTACTAAAATTATACAATTTAAGTTCTAAGTTATTTTATTTAGTGACTATCCTGCTATCTAGTTTTACTTTTTTAAGAAGAAAAAAATCATGTTTCATTGATGTTATTAGATTTTTCATACTAAAGAGTAAAATGGAATTATGCAAATATGTATTAGTTTTAGGAACATTGAGATTCTCAGCTGAATATTTTCAGTATACTGTAAAGGTATCATTGATAATTAAGTTGTGAGGAAAATGTTAATCATATATATAGTCTTACAGATGAATAATAGTTGTGATGTTAGAGTTCACTAAAATACAAAGAAACTTTATTTTAAAATATTTGTCAAAACTCTTTAAACATGTTATTTTTAGCTGATTTGGATATTCAGACATGTTTAGAATGAATATTTTGAAGTCCCCAAATATTTTAAAACTTTAAGATTAGACCTTTTAGCTTTATCATTGTATTTTAATTGTTTGGTAAATTACCATAGTAGATTTGAAATGTAATTTCCTATCAATGTATATATAGGCCCAAGTTTTTCTAAAATTAAATTATCTTAGACTTTTTTGGCATAGTTTTCTGAGCAATAATAAATTCTGACCAAAAAGCATGTTTTAATTGTTTACATGATCTGTGGTTTGACTTAAGGAGGATAGAGATTATACTGATAGATGCTTTGTACACTATATTTCAAAATCTACTTTAACTAAAAGTGAAAAGGATTCCCAGAAATGTTTCATGTAAATCAGATTAAATAGATGTTTGTTGGGAAGTCTCCATTGTGTCAAAATAAAATTGATGAATACATTAAAAAAATTATACCAGTAGACTTCAAAAGTATTTTTTACCAACTCCTCTGTTTTATTCATTGTTTAACAATTACCTTGGTTTCTTTCTGATATATTTTCTGCATTTAAGACATGATTAAATATTGTACTTATACTGTTAGACAACAGTTCTGTCACTTTCCCAAATGCTCCTTAAATTCGTTTTAATCACCTCCCCACACATTTCTCATCCAATGCCCATACAATCTGTCATCTTCTTACGGGAGATAAAGTGGATTATTCCCCTTTGTCTCCTTTATGAGGGGAGTCTGTTTAAAAACCAGTCTTGTTAGAAAAGGGCTTTATGTGGGCTTTCGTAAATGTATCTCTAAATCTTTCCTTCTCAAGTCCTTTTTGTCTAACGCTGGAAGAAATGACACTTTTGCAAGTACTTTTTAAAATGAAAAATAAAAGCGACCAGATATTTAATTGCTAAGTGAATACCTAACATTTGACTGATAACTAAGATCCATAATGAAAAACTATTAATAACATAAAAAGTTGTATTTGGCTTGTGATATACATTAACACCAAAAAAATTTAATGTATGATCTTGGCTTTCCCTTGTTGGTTCTTACTTTTCTTGTAGCTTATGGCTAAAGATAAGCAATACAAACACATGTATATTTGAGCGTATATGTATGTATATATATATATACACATACACATATATATGTGTTTATGTATATTTATATATGTGTGTGAGAGTATATGTTTGGATTGTTGTGTTTAAAAAATATATTTCCTGAGTGTAGAAATCTGTAGGTAAGAATGAGAAGGCATTGACTAAGTAAACCTCAGTTCTTTGAAAGGTGTTAGTCTATTCAAAATTATTCATGTATAAGGACATAAAATTCTGACCAAGAAAATATCATCCGGACAGTAAGGCTAGTTGGTTCTGTGTCAGATGTCTGTTGACAAAATTCAGATTAATTCACCTCTGTTGACAAATATTCAGATTAATTCACCTCAAGCAAACTTACTAAGATTTGAAAGGTGTAAGTCTATTCAAAATTATTCATGTATAAGGACATAAAATTCTGACCAAGAAAATATCATCCAGACAGTAAGGCTAGTTGGTTCTGCGTCAGATGTCTGTTGACAAATATTCAGATTAATTCACCTCTTTTGACAAATATTCAGATTAATTCACCTCAAGCAAACTTATTAAGAACCAACTATATGTCAGGTACTATGTGTTATTTATGACACAAATATAGACACATCACAGACATGGCCCTCTAGGAACTTATGTTCTGAAAAGGGAGAAAGGTATGTACACAAATAACTGTTAGAAGGGAGAGTGTGATTAGGTACAAAGGAGAAAGCTAGTCAAAATGCTATGAGAAGGTTGATGTTGGAGAAACCACTTACTAGGCTGGGGATTGAATGGGTTCAGGGAAGGCTTCACCTTGGAATTAGCATTTAGATTACAGGATTTATATCTGGAACACCCTTTTGTTTTATAGATGAGGAAACTGAAACACAGAGATATTACTTGCCTAGTCTCTCACAGGTAGTAAGTGCTAAAAGCTAGATTTGAATGTAGAGCCTCTGATTCCAAATCTAGTGCTGTCCATGGTACAGGTGCTCATGGGTTCAGGTTAAAGAGTATGATATTAACACACAGCTCTCTGATTTCTACATAGCACACAAAATTTGCAGCATTCGGTTTTTCTGGTGTGTTTTTGTTCCTAGCAATTTGAAGATGGCTTTACATTCTCCAAAATTAATTGTAGATGGATAGCTTCCATTGCTGCTAGCTCATCCTCATAAGGACATGGCTCTGAGTGTTGCACAGAATTTAGGAAGTCTCTTCAGCAAAGTGATGGGGATGGAAACCAGATTGCAAACAGTTAAGGAAGAAGTGGGTGGTGAGAAAGTAAAGGTGATGAATAGGAACTTTGTTTTTGTTTTAGAAATTTGATAGAGATAAAAGTAAGAGGGAAAGGGCCTACGTGTACAAAAATACCAATAGCATTTTGTTGTTACTTAGTCTTTTTCAGTCATGTCTGACTCTTTGTGACCCCATTGAGGTTTCTTGACAGAGATAAAAGTCTGGCATTCTATCCACTGCACTACTAGCATTTTCTCTTGTAGCAAAGGACCAGAAACTATGGGAGTGGCCATTAATTGGTCAATGGCTTGACAAATTATTGAATATGAATATAATGAATATTATTGTGTCATAATTGTGCACATAATTATGCATTGGTGTCAAACTCAAACAGAAATGGGTCTCTCTAGACCACATATTTATTTAGAAAACTACAAATTTACATTATGTTTTATTAAAAAGTTTTTTTTAAGTTTTTTCAATTACGTTTTAATCTGTGCTTCTGATCTAAGAGATGGAATCAAAGAAACCTGGGAAGACTTATAAGAACTGATGCAGAGTAAAGGGAGCAAAAAGAGAAAAAAATTATAAAATTGAATACGGCATTGTAAAAAAACCAGCTCTGAGAGCCTTAAGAGCTATGATCAATGAAGTGACCAACCATGATTCTAAAAGACCAGCACTAAACCGTGTTTCTCGTCTCTTGACTGAGAGGCAGTAGACTAGGTTTGCAGAATTAGATGTTCGTTTTCAAACATAGCCAATATATATGCTTCATGGGAACACCCTTTGGGGGTTGAAGTGGAGAATTGGTGGGGTAAATCAAGGCTAGTGGTAGTGATGCCAAAAAAGCAAGAAAGAAAAAGAAAAAAAGACAAGAATATCAATGAGTCATTATTTAAATTGTATAAAAGAGAAGAGAAACAGTTCAGAAGGTCAGCTCAAGTGGATAACATTAAAACTGAGGTGTTGAATTTATTATATATTTTTTAAAAATTCCGTATGTGATAGCGATTTGCAGTTGGCTTCCCTCTTGCATCCAGGGGCAAATAAAAAATGCTATGTTTGGCATTCAAAGCCCTCTATAACTAACCTCCTCCTGTCTTTCCAGTCTTCTTACACCTTGCTCCCTGATACATACTCTTTGATCCAGAGACCCTAGCCTCCTGGCTGTTCCGAGAACAAAATGCTCCTCTCAGCTCCAGGTATTCTCTCTGGCTGTCCCTTGCCTGTGATCCAAATACTGAACTCTCTGGTTTCCTTGAAGTTCCAACTAAAATCCTATCTTTTAGAGGAAGCCTTCTTGAGCTAGAGGCAGTAGGTAGCACAGTGGATAGAGTGCTGGACCTGGAGTCAGTGAAATTTGGGCTCAGATCCAGCCTCAGACACTTACTAGTGGTGTGACTCTGGGCAAATCACTTAACCTCTGTTGCCTGTTTCCTCATCTGTTAAATGGGGACAATAATTTACAGGGTTATTATGAGGATCAAGTGAAATGTTTGTAAAGCACTTAGCATAGTAGATACTACATAAATGCCTATTCCTTTCTTCCTAAGCCATCTTAATTCTAATGCCTTCTCTTTGTTTAATTATGTCCTAAAAATCCTGTATATATTTTGTCTGCATGTGTGTTGCTTCCCCCATTAGATTATAAGCTCTTTACGGGCCAGGGCTTCATTTGTCTCTTTTGTATCCTTTGCACTTAGCATAGTACCTGACACATAGTAGCTGCTTAATAAGTGTTTAGTGATTGACTTATATATGAACCAATCTTTCTCTTCTTTGTATATGGAAAGTTTGTGTTCAATGTCAGGTTAAAAATTATGAAACATTAAAATTAAGTTCTGAAAAACAAAATTTTAAAGAAGGAAAAGGGTTTTTGGCAATGAAGAATTTTAATAAGAGAGACCATATGGATGAATGGGAATTAGAGTCAAAGAAGGAATTTTTTTTTTGTTTGTTTGGAGATGGAGAAATCTGAGCTTTTATTTAGGATGATAAAGGAGTCATTTGAGGGGAAGATTGAAGACCTTTCCACTGACATAGCTAAAAGGCTTAAAGAGTGAAGTTCCAGACTTCTGGAAGAATTGAGAGAAAAGATGAGATGATTCCTTCCTCATCCTATGAAACCAGTCTTTTTAGTAAAATAGTGGCCAAGTTCATGTACTTAGAAATGAAGTAAAATAGGGATTTGAGGAGAGGAAAAAAAGTTTGGAATAGTAATTTTAGAAACTGATAGTAAGAGATGAATAAAAGCAGTTAGTAGTGATGACCCATTCGAGATTAAATAGCATAGTTTGTAGTGGATCAGTGACCACTTGTTTGGTGGCAAGCAGTGTTAGGAATAGGAAGGGGGTAGGTAATACATTATCCTCTTTCAGGAGTTAGCAAGATGTGATTGGGGAGAGCAAGGCATTACTTAGATTTTTGTCTGTACCATAATTGTTTTAGAAACAACTTGAATTTTTCACTTGAAGAGAAGTTCCAGAAGGATTACTCTGAAAACGCTCCTTGGAAGTAATTTAGTCAGGCTCAGGACTATTTGTGAAAATGTAGAGATCAGAAAAGGAAATTAAGATAGGGTCTGATTTATGCCAAGAATAACTAAAGGTCTTCTTGAGTGGTTAAACTGTTGTAAGAAATGGTGGCAATGAATCAGCTTTTTAACTTTTTTACCCAATTTTCAGCAGCAGCAGTTTGGAGCTCTTATAATTCATGCAGTATCTTTTCTTCTAATTTTGAACTTGGTCTGATTCTCTGACTGCACATAAACATCTGATTCTGCAATGATAAACTTGTCAATAATCAATTGTTTCTATCAAGAATCACCAATTATACTTTATTGTAGTGGTAATTAATTCTTGCCATTTCTAGTATTGTCCAACTCTCTTCCCGAATAAAGTGTTTGTGCTACTGGTAGTTTGCAAGAATTTAACCTCATTAATTTCTTAATCCTGAAATCTATTTTCCAGTATATTCTTCACAGCCTTTTCTTGTGTTTATTTTCACAATGAGGCCAGCAAGTATCAAGCTATATATTGATTTGGTTTTGGCATATTCTTGTCAAGTTCTTTCTCTACTTCTTTATCTTCTGCCACATATATTGGCACATATATTGCAATTATGTTTACAGTAAGTCTTTTTGTGCTTGCTTTCCATGAACACTACAAGGCGGGATGATCAAGTGTCCCATAAAATTGTATTTTAATTGTGTTTGGGCAGATAATGAAATTGAAAATTGCCAACTCTTTTATTTGCTTCTCCAAGGAGAATGTATTTTCTTCTATTTGTTTTCAGCTTCTTTTGTCTTTTAGCATAGTCATTTCCCAGTTGACTATGCATGCATCTGTGCATCTCAGGTATGTTTTAAAGTTCTGACTATAGGAGTTGCATGATGGCCATACAGTATGCTTTGTTCTCAGTTTCTCCTTCCCTCTCTTCTCTTTCTCATTGTTCAGAAGTATAAGATAGAAGTGGATATGATTTGATATTCCTTTTTCGGCCCCCCAAATCACAGCTTAGACTTCTGAATGTCTTTTTAACCCAAAACATATAGTTTCCTGGTCCATCTACTAGAGTTGGCTGATTGTATTGACAATAATGTAAGTCAAGAAAGTAAAAAATTGGTTCTGCTCAGGATAGTGCCTAGAATCAGGCTGAGAGATAATAGTCTATCTACAGTACAGAAAGTTTTATGATATTTAAAATAAGGAATTGCTTGTTTTAAACTAGGATCACATGCTGTGTTAACCCTTACAGTACATAGTAAAGTTATGGTATTCAAGAAACTCATTTTTATTTATTTATTTTTTTGTATAATAAGGCAGTTATTAGACAGCTACTAGCATTTTCACTGTTTGGAAAACTAATAGATCTTATCTATTTATGGATATTGATAACATTTTAACAATCATTTTAAGAAGTGTGGGGGAAAAGTTTGTTTTTTCCTTTCCACATGGAATATATTGGGAATAGTGCATTCAAATGAAAAAGAGCAAAAACTTGGAAAGGGATGAGGATGTCATTATGAAATACTTAAAACAGCAGATTAAAAGTAAGAAAATTTATGAGAGTTATGTGGCTATTCCTAAAGAAAATTAATCAAAGTAAGTAAAATTTTAAGGTAATTAAATTGTGGGTTTATACTCTTAAAGACAGAAACACATTCAAATTGACCTTGAAAAATTGAAATATACCAAAATAGGCTGACCTATAGAAACAACAGGTAACAGGGGTTATGCTTTAAGGACAGAAGCAGCACTGAGCATACTGGATGCTAAAAGAGCCAGGAGTCATAGCAGAGTACAAACCAATTAAGGAGACTATTCATAGGCAATGTAGTTCCAATGAAGAAGGGAAAAAACACCATACTATTAAAAAAAGTATTCATTGGAGGGAAGTGTCCCACTCTGGGACTACTCCTCATTGATAAAATAAGTCTGACACCCTCAACTCTTCCCTCCTCATTCCCCACCAAAAAATACATGCAAAAATTGATAAATGATCCTGTATATTATGTGAATTATGTTACATGAATCTTACTTTTGAACAACTATTATGTTTAATTTTAAGATATTTTATAAAAATGAGCACAATGACAAGGGTCTATTATTAAACACAGAAATGACATTGTATTTGAGAAAAGGTTACACCTTCGTGTACCTTGACTTTGTTTACCGTCTTTCCCTGCAATATTCTCCTTGCCCTTCTTCAAATATTGAATTCCTGCATATCCTTTAATGTCCTACTGTTATGAGACTTCCTCCAATATATTGTCACAAGTTCCCATGGTGGGAAGACTTCATACAGCCTTCTCAGACTTCATGCGATCCTTTGTTTTGTACTTTGCAGATGCATTTATCATGTGTTATTGTACATTGTCCTGAATGCATGTTTCTTATTCCCCTAAAAGACTTAAAGCCCCATGAGGTCAGGAATTTTTATTCTATAAACTTTTTATCCCTTCTAAGCACCTAATATTTCTTTCATAAATGTTTGTTGAATTTGTTTAGCCCAAAGAAGGCTAAACATATGACTTAATTATTGTCTTCAATTACAGGAAAGGTTTTAATTTTTTCACTAAACATGTATGAAGTGTTTATGATATGTAGTATGATACTCTAGATACCGGGAGAGGTAGAGCATGGCCCTTGCCCTCAGAAACTTGATGATTTCTAATTTTATGAAGCCTGTACTAAGCAGTTTTTCTTAATCATACAAATGAATTGAGAGATGTAGAAAATACAAAATACAGATTCTTCATTCAGGAAGGAAAGGAGGAAGGGAGGAAGGGAAGAAGGAAGGAAGCAGGAAGTCCTTACTGTGCATCAGGCACAGTGCTAAGTGCTTTAAAAATATCATCTCATTTGATCCTCACTCCCTGGGAGGTAGGTGCATTTAAGAAAGCTGAGGCAGACAAAGGGTAAATGACTTGCTCAGAGTCACAGAGTTTGTAAGTATCTGAAGCAGGATTTGAACTCAGGACTTCTTGACTCCAGGCCTAGCCCTGTTTTCATTGTGCTATATCTAGCTACTTATGGTTTGTGGGTTTCCTCCTCTACTCCCCAACTCCCTCCAAAAAGTATTTTAGTGATTTTAGGATTACTTTGGAGAAATTGTGCAGATCTTTTAATGAGCCTATGCAACCTAGGGTCATTTTTTAAATACCAGTTTTCTTCCAATAATAATTGAGTCATGGAATACCCAGATCTCCATTAAATAATGCAATTAACATACAGTTCATACTATTTGTAAGGCACTGTGCTCGGTTGCTGGGAGTACAATGAAGAGAAATATTTTCTGTCTTCAGAGCGCTTGTGTCCCACTGCGAGAATGAAGTACAAGTACACAAGTACAAAAGTAATTTTAGGATGGAAAGAACACATATACCGGGGGGAGTCAGAAGAAATCTCATACAGGAGGTAACATCTAAGTTATACTTTTAAAGATGCTCAGGATTATGTGGCATGTCCATGTCTGTCCATCCTGAAGGTGAGAGGAGAAGGCATTTCAGACATAAGGAAACTATTCATGCAAAGGCATGGAAGTGGGAGCCATGTATGGGGAATAGCTTCTGAGCTAGTTTTACTGGAAAGAGAGTAATTGAAGGGAAATGATATGAAATTAGACTTAAAAGGTAGGAGATAGCTCTATAGGAGAGCATCTTAATTCCCATCACGGTAATGATTCAGAATAAGTGAAGTTTCAGGTGACTGAAACAAAAATGAAACAGTAAACCATAGCATATTACTAGCCTACCCTTTCCCCCTTTCTCTAACCAAATCCTACCCGTTCTTCAAGGTCTCTTCCTGATAACTTTGGCTTTAGTTAGTGATTTAAAACTAAATCAGTCTTTCTAGTGAAATCGGATTTGAACAATGCATGAACTATATGTTCACTGCTTAATATTTTCAAAAATGTTTTATTGACACCTTTTGTCTTTATATCAAAATCTCATTTCCCATCATCCTTTGGGAGGAATTTTCTTTACAAAACAGTTTAACGTGGAGCCAAGATGGCAGAGGAACTCACCTAAACTCTCCCATATTCCGAATTTTAAAATAACACCTCAAATCAAATTCTGGAGCAGCAGAACCAGCAAAAAGGTGGCATGAAACAGTTTTCCACGGCATATTGTGTAAGGCATTGATCAAAACCAAATTTCTGCCAAATTGCTTCCAATTTTCTAAATATATCTTTGTCAAAACGGGAGTCCTTCCCTTAACAAATAGCATTTATCAAATATTGAACTTCTGTTGTTGATGATACCTGTTTTTTGCTTATCTAGACTGTTTCAGTGATCTACTTTTATAGGGGGTTTTTCTAAAGCAATATCAAACTGCTTAGAAATTAGATGTCTGATAATTTTATGCCCCCTTCAATCAGTTTTTCTCCTTATCTTGAAGTTCTAGACTTCTTATTTTTCCAAATGAATGTTGCATTTTTCTAGTCCCAGTAAAGTATCATCTTCGTAATTTAATCATTGATTCATATTTTTAGTGGCATGAGGGCTAGTGAAAGCATTTTGCATTTGCCATTTTATGTGGATATTTCAAATTGTAGCAAAAGTTTGAAAATTTAGTAAAGGTTTAAAGTAGTTTTTTTTAAGGTGCTATATCCCTTCCCCCATCAAAGGTAGTAATCCCCCGATTTTTGTTTTAAATTAATCAAATGATTGGCAGTAGGCCAATTTACAAAAAAAAAAAAATCTAGTAGTAACAAAGTCCTTACATGGTTCCTGAAAAGACGTTATACTCTCGTTAAAATAAAAATAGTGATTTTTGAGAACAAATAGATATAACAATTTTGAGGCCGTAAGCGCTTTAAATATTCGGACTAACGTTTTAAGTTTGCAGAAGGAAGAATTGGTTTATGCCTAAGTTTTGCCAAAGATGTTTTTGTTTTATAAATTGGCTTGTCAGAAGTTTGGGTGTGTTCTTTGCAGAAGTCAGAAATTTTGAAAAGTAGTTATTTGAGAACAGATTTTTATCATGCTGTGGAAATGAACTTATGACCAGTTTATTTGCATTTATAATATGCTAGAAAATATGATTTATTAGTTCTGTTCTAATGAACATTTTATAGTATCAGACTATACAGATTATATCTGAACTTCTTTGCTAGTTATGAACATGAATGTACTTGCTGAAAGTAAAAGTTTACTCAGGTGGGTTAAAAACATAAATTCTGTTGACTTGTTGTATAGTAGGTAAAGTAACAAGATCTCATTTAAATGAAAAGTTTTGTTCTATATGTTCTTTCTTTATAGATTAGAATGGAAGGGGCGATTATCATTCATGGAATTGTACATTTGAGTGAGATGCTGAGGAAAAATCGTTGTTATTTCTGTGGTAGAAGAGAGTTTATCTTGTTGTTGCCCAGGTGTTCAGAGGTCACTCCAGCTTTAGGGTTAAATGCTACAGCTGAATAGAATGAACTTCCTGGTTGAGTTTTGTTACTCATCATTATTTGCCATTTTTCTTTTGTAGAAACTTCTGTAAAGAGAGAATATGTAATTTTTATACCTTCAACTAGGAAATATAAAGTATGTCAGTAAGGAAAGTTAAGTAAAAATGCAATGTCATAATTTGTTAATTTTCTGTAACAATATAGGTTTTGGAGTACTGATTTTCAATGCACTTTACTTTTTAAAAGTTTCAAATTAAGCTTTTTTTAAACAATGTAGAAGTTATTTTTTTTTAGCACCTAAAGATTTTCATCATTTTAGACTGTTTAAGATTATAAATGCTATTAAGAAGGGACATTAAGACTATCTCATCCTTGAAAATAATTGTTGAAATTGAACAGGTATGTAGGTTTTTCAACATGAAGTTCAATAGGAATTATCAGTTTAAGGGACACAATTTGATTTTACTAATAGCCGACTATTTTACTTCTTTGTGGTTTTCCTGGAAACCAGGAAGCCTGTGAAAAGACTCTTTGTTTGGAAAGTTCCTTCTGGTACCTAAGTTGGACTCCTTGAATCACAGAAGATGGTGAGCCCAGGGTCTCTTGGTAGAAAGATTTTTTCCTGTTGTTAGACATAGTTTTCAGTTATTGAATTGTGAACCCATTCTTGCTACTAACTTCCTTCTCTGCTGCTGACACAGCTTTCACAGTTCAGTTGTAAGTTTGGGACTACTGAACTGCTCCTGGGTTGGGGGATTGGTGTCAGGTGCCTAAAGCTCGTGGAAACTCCTTGGGCTGGGAGTGTGTCATGAAGTCAGAGAACTAATGAGACAAAATTAAATTGAACTTAATGTGAGGTAAATGCCTACTTAAATGCTTATTAAATTTAGAATTAGTATAGAATTTTAGAAAATAAAAATATAATTGAGTGACATCTTGAAAAACCATATGTGTTTTGAAAGATGACATATCACCTTCTTTGAAGGTGCAGTCTGATTACTAGTTAGAATCACAGACTTAGAGCTCCAAGGAACCTTATAGTTCGTTTTCCAACTTCTCATTTTACAAATGAAGAAACAGTTCCAGAAGTATCAGTAATATTTGGATGTCTTTTAAGAAAGGATTTTTGTGTTATTTTGAAGACCTGTGTGATACATGGCTGTCATTTTTAGTATTTTAAATATAGGCAGTATATGTTTATTATTATGTGTATGCATATATATATTTGTATATATTTGAAAATTTTACTTATTTTTGTTCCAAATTTAATAAATAGCAAAAATAATGAGCATTTCCATATGCAAAATAGAACAGAAATAAAGGACTGTACAGGAATCTCCAGGCAGCTGGGTAGTGCAGGAGAGTGCTAGGCCTGAAGCAGGAAGACTCATCTTTCTGAGTTCAAATTTGACCTCAGAGACTTACTAGTTGCGTGACCCTGGGCAAGTCACATAACCCTTTTTGCATTAGTTTCCTTGTCTGTAAGATGAGCTGGAGAAAGAAATGACAAACTACTCTTTGCCAGAAATGAAAACCCCAGACCCCAAATAGGGTCATGAAGAATTGGACACAACTGAAAAAAACAACTGAACAATGAAATAGGAATCTCTATGTACAACTTACTCTTTTAAGCATATAATAAATTCACTACTGTTCTGCTTTTTTGTTTTCCTTGTGGCTTTTGCTTTTGTTTATTTCTGTGCATTTAAAATATCCTTCAGTGCCCCCCTTTTCTTTTTTTGCTTCTGACAAATCTGTTGCTAGACTCCTTTCTGTCCCCTCTTCCCCAAATACGTTTTACAAACAAAACTTTTTAATCAGTATACATAGTCAAGTAAAACAAATTTCTCCATTGTACTTGCCTGAAAATTTTTGTTTCATTTTACACCTGTGAGTCTCCTCAGCTCTCTCTCAAGAGGTGTGTAACAGGTTTTACAGTTGGTCTGTGATAGTGTCTCCATTTCCTTCCCTCACTGTCTTCTGGGCTTTCTGCTGTTTGCCCTGTGACATCAACTGAAATTGTTCTCTCCAAAGTTATCACTGATCTCTTAATTGTCAAATCTAGTGGCCTTTTCAATTCTCACTTTCTTAACCTCTGCAGCCTCCAACACTACCATTCTCTTTTCCTTGATACTCTCTTCTCTCTAGGTTTTTGTGCCATTACTCTCTCCTGGTTCTTCTCTTACCTGTGTGACTGCTCCTTTTCAGTCTCCTTTGTTGGATCTTCATCCAGGTCATATCTGCTAAGAGTGGATATCATACAGGGTTCTGCCAAAGGCCCACTTCTCTTTCCCCTCTATACTGACTGCACTGTTGATCTCATCCACTCCCATGGATTCAGTTCTCTCTATGCTAATGATTCTCAGATCTGCTTGTCCGGTTCTACCTAGCCTTTGGTCTTGCATCTCTAATTGCCTTTTAGACATCTCTCTTTGGAACTTGTCCTGTAGACTTCTTAAACCCAATATGTCCAAAACCCATTATCTTCCCCTCCCTTCTTTCAGACTTCTCTATTACTATTACTACTATTACTCTATTATCATCCTACCAGTCCTTCAGGCTCACAATATAGGAGTCATCCTGGATTCCTCGCTATCTCTCATCCCCCATAGCTAATATGTTGCCAACATTTGTCCATTTTAGCTTTGCAGAATCTCCTGAAATGCCCCCTTCCTCTCCTCCAACCTTGCCACCACTTTAGTGTACACCTCCTCATCACCTTACATCTTGATTACTGCAATAGACAGCTGGTGAGACTGCCCACCCCAAGCCTCCCTCCATTCTAATCCAGTCTCCATTCAGCCACCAAAGTGGCTTCCTAAGCTCACATCTGATTCCTTAAACTCCAGCGACTCCCTGTTACCTCCAGGATCAAATACAGAATCCTCTGTTTGACTTTTAAAACCCTTCATAACCCGCCCCCTGTCCTCTGCCCTTTGGGGCTTCTTACACCCTATACTCCTCCCCTTCCTTTTGGATTTGGTGATGCCGCCCTCTGCGTTCTTCACACCTAATCCTCTACCTCCACCCTCTGGGCATTTTCCTTGGCTCTTGCCTGGGCCTGCAACTTTTTCCTTCCTTGAGGCTTTTTCCAGGTCTTCTTAATAATATCAACGATTCCCCACCATTGATTATTTCCAGTTTATCCTGGATTAATTTGTAATTAAAACAACTTGAAAATAATAATATAAGCTAACATTTTTATAGTATTTTTTATGCCAGGCACTACTATTACTCTATTACTATCATTAAAGGTATCATCATCCTACCAGTCCTTCAGGCTCACCATGTGGAATTCATCCTGGATTCCATTTCCAACCAGTAATTGACTTTGCAGATTGTCTTCCCCATTAGCCTGTGAGCTCTTTGAGGGCAGGAGCTGTTTTTGCCTTTTTTTGTATCTCCAGCTTAGCACATAGTAGGTACTTAATACTTATTGACTTAGACATTTTTCCTGAGAGATGATAGTGGATTTAACTAGAAAGCAATTCATTTGTGATCAGTTGTCCATACAGTGCCCTATATAAAAACTGCTTTTTAATCACTGGCTATAGTCAAGTGATTGGTCAAGCTTATCATTGTGGCTTTGCCTTTTTGTTCCACAGGCTGTTGTGATTTTTGTGTCTCCAGTTGGACTATTTTCATGGTTGTTATCTCAGAGAATTCTACGGCTCTTCTCTGTTGTTTCTCCTTGTGTTTCATGATGTCCTCAAAATCCTCTTACTCTCATCCCACTCTTCATTCTTGGCCATTCAGCAGTTGAATTGCTCATCATGCATCCTCCACATGCATCCTGCTACGTAGTGAATTTGCATTGCAGTAAGCTTAGTTCTTATTGATGGCTCCCCAGGTCAATTCCTTTTCCTGTCCGAGGATGATATGGAATTTAAGCACCTGCCCTTCTTCTTGTTGCTTTGTAATTAGCTCTGACATTAATGGTAAATTATTTTGACTTGCTTCTTAATTGCACAAATTTAATCATCATATAACTTAAAAGACTCAGTAGAAAATTAGAAATAACAAAAATGAGAAAAATGTTACGAACCAGAATTTAGTATACTGCCCTACATCATAATCTTAAGGTGTTGCTAATGAATATTTATATCAAATTTTATTGAGTCATTTTCTTCTTTCTGTTTATTTAACAGGAATTACTAGGTTTGATCTTCTTGGAGATTTTGGAAGATTTAACTGGCTGGGGAATTTCTACATTGTATTATCCTACAATTTGCTGTTTGCTATTGTGACAACTTTGTGTCTAGTCAGAAAGTTCACGTCTGCTGTACGAGAAGAACTTTTCAAGGCCTTAGGTAATTTGGAGTTTGAAAGGGAGGGACATGTGTGTTTATTATGCTAATTAATGACCTTTTAGCTAATTTTAAATCTTTTGTAATCCAGAGATTACAGTGTATAAACTTTATTGAGGTATCCAGACAGGTCCCAAAGTACAGTCATTTTGTGTTTAATAGACTATGAGTACTATCATAAATGATATTCTTTATAAACTAAATAAATCTAATCTTTTGGTTATGGGTCTTTGTGAAGCTTGGGTTTGACCCAAAGTAGGGTGATTTGTACTTTAGGAAGTTATACCTTATAGTTTTTACTTCAGAAAAGCTTGATTTCTTCAGTGTGTTTGGGTACTCCAACTACTGATCCCAAAACTCATTTCTCCCCTTGACTTAGTATGTTGTCTCATCAGCTCCTTGGACAATTACTTCACTTGGTATTCATGTTACTTGTCCTTTTACAGGTTATTAGGGCCTGCCAGAGCTTGTATATTGGCACAGCCTCACAGAGCCTAGGGTCACCCCCACACCCAGGTGCTGTGGGATGAGGTATAGATACAACATAGATCTTTAGTGGTGGCAGCTGAACCACAATTCTCTACATAAAGCAGAATAATATTTCAGGGTAGAAATGTAAGGATTCCATTATCAGCTAGGGACAAAGTTTATCTTAGATTCCAAGTGATTCTCCATTATTTGACTTAGAATCATTGTTAAAAATGTCAGGGGCCTGGAGTCAGGAAGACCTGAGTTCACATCTACTTTCAGACACTTTTCCTCAGTGTCCTCATCTGTAAATTGGATATAATATGTTGTAAGCATCAAATGAGATAATAAGTATAGAGCACTTAGTACAGTGCCTGGCATAGAAAATAATATAAAAATGTTAGCTTATATTATTATTTTCAAGTTATTTTAAAAAAATCTACTTCGGTAAAAGATATAAATCTATCAGTCATATCCATTTCCATATTGGCTCCAGGTTTTATTGTTTTGGGTTTTTTTTTCATTTTTAACATTCACAAAAAATACCAAGCAAGCCTAAGACATCATATACCCAAAGTATTATAAAATAATAACAGCAACTGACATTTATATGGCACTTTAACAGTCACTAGTGGGAAACCCTTTATCAAGCCCCTGCCTCTGGGGATACCAAGACAAAAGAGAAAGCAGAACCTTAAAGAAATCGAAGGCTTGGCACCCTGTAACACATGCACACATGCATATACCCTCATCATCATTGCTTGACAAATGAAGAAGCTGGTTGTGATTTATCTAGGTCTGCACCTGGTGGCAAGTGACTTACTCCTGGCAAGAGACTCAGGTCTGGTTTGATTCCCAGTCTGGCACTCAGTCCTTCCACTTCACCCTGCAAAGTTGAGTCATTTCAGAAAATGCCCACCTACATTTAGCTTCAGTGGTAGGTGGTGACCAACCACGTGCTGTTATTTGACCCAGACATATTTGACAAGAAAGATAATTTTCCCCAGCACCTAGCGTATTAATAAGTGTTTGCTGATTGGTTGCATTAAATCATAAGTCTAAGAAAAGATTTCATCTTTATTCCATTTAAGCTGGTACCTTATCCTTTCCTCCTATGCACTGACCCCCTTATTTATATTTTTTTGCATTGTAATGGCTAATGAAACTTGGCTCTGTTCTCAAGCAAACTCCATTCACAGGAATCATCCTCTCCACATATAGTTTGTGTCATCACCAAACATTTTTACATTTTGTAATCTTTCCCCCTTATCTCCTACCCCCAAACAAGTACAGCTATTTCAAGAGTGAGAATTACTATGCTTAGAATGGATTCCCTGCCTTAGGAATGAGACTTTAGAAAGATCATTTTGTGGATGAAGGATTATGCTAAGGAAACCTCATAAAAGTGGTAAAATAGTACTTAACTAAGATCAAAGGTAACTTGTGCTTATGTCAGCCTTTTGGATAAAGAGGGCAGCAAAATCTGTAAGGGTTGTGGACAAACTAGGGTTCATGGTTGTTTATTTTATAATACATTTGCAGTTATACCTTTGAGCTCATGTATGCTACTTTTAAGTGCTAGATTCTGAATATGGTTACAACAGTACCTGATTGCTGAATTGTAATATTTGGCTAACTTTCTCCTAATTTTTGGTTAAGTAGAGCTAAATTTTTTTTTTTTTGCTAGATATTGTTTTGATGCTATCTAAATTTTTGTGGACAAATATACAAAACATTCTTATAAGGACAGGGCCAACTAGATTTAGAAGTGGGATTTATTTAAAAGAGCCACCTACTCTACCCTGCCCAGAGGACTGAGTTGCCATCCTCACACTAGATGATGCAGTGAATGGAGTGCTGGAACTGGAGTCAGGAACCTGGATTCAACTCCAGCCTTTGCTACCAGCTGTGTGGCCCTGGGCAAATCACTGACATCTGTTTAACTCAATTTCTCTTCTGATAAATGGGGATAGTAATAGAATCTCACTCCCTTTGTAACCTTTTATTTCTTAGGATTGCTGTTTATGGGCTAAGATTTTGACCACTCATTTTTCAGTGCTATATTTACATAGGTTGTTTTTGGGTTTTTTTCAGTTTTTCAATTCAACCAGCAACATTTGATTCATTACCTATGTACCAGGTGCCAGGTCCTAGGGATAAAAAGAGAAAAACAAAGGCCTCTGCCCTCTAGAGGTTTACATTCTCAGTAACTGTATGTTCATCCTTTGTTGCCGAAGAAGACCATGCCGTCAGAGAAATAAGAAATAATGACATGACTTGCACTTGACTTTGTTTTGAGTGAAGGAGGGCTGTGCAGGTCACTAGCCTCACTTTTCCAGAGCCATCTGAATCCAGTGACCAGATATTCATCAGAATGACTGGAGATGACCCAGGATGAGGCAATTGGGGTTAAGTGACTTGCCCAAGGTCACACAGTTAGTAGGTGTCAAGTGACTACACAACCTGTAAATGTATGAGTACAGACCAGCTGATTGGAGGGAGATCAGCACTGAGGAGGAGGGCGATCACTAAAGGTTTCCCATAGGAGGCATTCTGAAGTGAATGGCAAGTTCTTCTCCATTAAGGGAACATTCTGTGCAAAGAGAGAGGGCAGGGGTTATAAGGTGCCTCACTCAGGCCGCAGCAGCTAGGCCACATTGGCTGGAACATGGAACAAATGTAAAATACATTTGGAAAGGTAGATTGGAGGCAATTTGTAAAGAACTTTAAATGCCAAGCTGAAGAACTTTGTATTTTTTCTTAACAGGGAGCCTCTGAAGGTTTTTGAGCAGGGAAATGACCTGGTCAGATTTGGAGGGAAGGGAAGAGACAGTTCATTAATTCTAGAACTGGCACGCCTTCATCTTGCAGATGTAGGTTTGGAAGGCAAAAGAAGCTGAACAACAAGCTAGTAGCAGGGTTAGGTGCAAACTCAGGCCTCTTCTCACTCCGTACCAACAGTTCTTTTTCAGATGGCTTATTTCTGGGAAATCAATAAGGGAAGTTAATCAGTTCATTGGGCTGTTTAGAAAATAAAATTTATACAAGTAAATTTTAGGGTATTAAATCCTTGGGAGAACTATTTTGCTCCTACATTTTGTTAACTTGTAATGTTTAGAACTTTGTTAACACAGAATTCTCTTTTGATTTCACCTCCTTGTTCCCTGGTGAAAGAAAGCAGGAGAGTATATGTCATCCTAAAATAGGTTGTTCAAGAAATCACTGTAACCTCAAGGTGATGCTGATAATTTGTGTTCGGTTTTCCATGAAACTTTATCAGATCATAAAAGCCAGAGGGAACTTGTATTGAATATTTTATTCCCTTCTCACCATCTTTAATGTCTGTGCAGGTCTTCACAAACTTCAACTCTCAAACAATGCAAGAGACTCAGAAACAACCAAATCTTCTGCAAATGGGCATCAGAAATCACTGTGAGAGACACAATCAATAATCATTTACAGTTAGAAGAACTGAAAATTCCGACCTCATGACATTCCTGTCACTGTCATCAGAATATTTTTTTGTACTAATTTTTGGTTCATATTTTGAGCTCCAGCTTGTAAATGTCATTTTTCACACTGTACTTGTGAGAACCTGGTTACTTCAGATTCTACTTTTTCTAGTCTGACTTTTGATCTACTCTGTACTTACATGTTACACAGATTCCTTGAAAACTGGAACCTGAGAAGAACATGGGATTCTTTTTCTGCAGACAGTATGTCACATCAACAGATGTAACATCTTTATTATCATATTTAGGAAAATTGTCTTTGCCTAATGTGAAAATGTACTTAAAAACAGATTTTGAGATATTTAACAGATTCATTTAAAGTCCATCACAAACTGGACCAAAAATTATATAAACATTAATAGAAGGTATTCTTGAAAGTGAGTGAAGATCTCACCCCAAACGCAGTTATTAAATGCTTGTGAATGTCAGTTATTGTAATGTAAACGACATTAGAACTAGTGATTAGCATTCCAGAGTAATATTTGGAAATGACTTTTTAAAGTTTTCTATAGGTTAGTTTTAAATAATAGAAGCTTTAGCTTCTGGTAATTGTTATAGACTATGTGGATCAGCTGATGAGCCCCAGGGACAAATACTAACTTCCTTCTTAAACCTGAGCCTGCTATGTTTGTTAGAGAGCCGCAGAAATGTCTTAGGTTACGCATTAGAGTAAGCTATGGTAAGAAGTACTATGTAGTCACATTCGCTCTATAAAATTGTGTCTGTTCTGTTCAACATTACCTCCCATAACAGTGGCCAGTGTGGGAATACCACTTGTAATTTCGATTTTACCATATAGCCTCCAAGTCCTCATAGTGTTCTTGGCCTTTAGGTAAGGCAAAAATCATTTCCCTGTTCTTATATGGCCTGACAGCTCATTAAAATATAAGTACTTGGTGAAATAAGCCACTTAAATCGATGAGGTTTTTACTCCTTAAGTTACTGTTTCATATACTGATAACTTAAATGTCAGGCTTATAAAAAATTTAAATCTGGCATCCACAACCCACGCAGAAATAGATTTGACTTAAGAAAAGTTTTGCAGTGCAGTGTGATCTAAGAAATAATTTTCAAAAATTATTTCTATCAGATGACTTTGCTGACTCTAATGCCACTGACTAAAAAATAGAAAATCTTATTCAACATTATCATATGGGGTAAAATGCCCAGAATTCTGCATGTAAAATGTATAATATGGACACATTTGCACACAATTCATATGTATGCAATTTATATATACTCACATGCACTATGTGTATGGGAATAGATTGTCTGTGTTCAGACAAGGTTACTAAAATGTTTGTTTTTCACATTGCTGAACTTAAGGAAGTGTGTGAGTATGAGTGGTTATATCTATGTGTGTGTGTGTGTGTGTGTGTGTGTGTGTGTGTGTTTATTTCCATAAAACTGGAATGTGTATATTTGGCATTTAAAACTTTGCTTTTATTTAGAGCCTGATGATGAGAAAATGACTTTAACTTTGTCAGACTTCTGTTCCATGCAGCCTGCTACTGCTCTGTTTTTGCTTCCCTTCAGAGAGATCCAGAGCCTGTCAAAGATACAATACAGGTTTTTTTTTAAAAAAAGAAAGAACACTCAGTGTTTCTAAACACCACAAGAATTCAGGGCGAGTGAATTCCCAAAGTAGACTCATTTGAATGGAAATAGTGCCACAGGTATTAAGTACATAGATAATCACTAAAGATTGGCTGCCTTGCTACTGCTTCCTTATTTCCCTGTTAATCATAACTTCAGCATCGAGTATGTGCAGTGCACTGTGTAGGAGACTGGATCACAGTACCTGCCTGAAGGGTTTCTGAATTGGGTTTAAAGATCAGATCAAATTAAGACTATAAGAGGGAAAGACTGAGAAGTCTAGGTGATTATATGGCCAGGTCGTTAGCAGTGTCTGTAAAGCATTTTATATTTGCATTGTACACCCAAGGGAAGAGTTCTAGGGTGAGAAAATGATCTTTTCAGAAATTGTTTGTTAAGCTTTGGGAATGTATAAAGATTTTTATTTCCAAAATTGATATGAGCAAGAAACAAGTGATACACAGGATGCAAAGATCAATTTTTCTGTCTAGTCTTATTTTTTAATGCCTCTCAGAAGTGATGATGGTGATTGTGTTGAGCACAAATCATTAAGTGATTCACAGCTTACTACATAATCACAATAGATTGAGATCCTAAAAACAACCACTCTGATTCTGATAACTTATTTTTCAAATTGCTTCTGAGACAGTTTCTTTTAAAGCTCATCTCCTTGAGCCCTTCCCTCTCCCCCATATAGTTTTTTTTTGCACTGAAGGTCCATGACAGGAGGGATAACAAAACGGCATTCAGTTCCATTCCTACTGAGAGTCTCCATCACAGCCTTCCTTTTTTCTTCATTTGTCCGTTAGTGGAAGAGGAGAGGCCCAAATGTTAATAATTATTTCCATTTTTCATTTCCATGTAGATAGGCATTGACATGAGACTATACCAAACCTAGTGATTGCTATATCAAGCCCACCTGCATCCCTGATTCTGTTTAATTCTTGGCTCAGCGCACTTAAGTGGGAGAAAGACACCTTAATTAGCACTGAGAAGAGACGGTGTCATATGCTGGATCACTATTAATTGGTTCTTCACTATTTTTAATAAATTGCTTAAGGCATTTGAACCAATTTCTGCTGCTCTATCATGATATTACCCAAATTTGAAATCCACTTGGCAGCCTAATGTACTTTCTGTATACAAATAAACTTTTCTATCTACAAAACTCTCTTCAGAGCTAAATGTGAAAGAAATTCATGTACATTTCATTAAAACACCCTTTGAACTGCCATAAATTACTGATGGGTATAGATGATGTGTTCTTAATTGTTTTGACTCGAGCTGCATTAAAGGTGCTTCTGTAGCTGATCTTGGTGACATCAACATCTGCCTCGTTTGTTGTGAATGATACATAGGTAGCCTTCTTTCTCTCTTGCCCCAGCGTCAGTGTACCATAACTGTGACCAAAATGGTATGTGGCTTTTTGTTGTTAGCACAATGGCAGGGCTCTTGTAATAAGATCTTTTTTGTTTTGTTTTGTTTGAAAAATATAAGTACATCTACAGTATTGACTTTTTAAACTTTTAAACTAATATCGCACTGTTGTGATTACAAATTTTCAAACTTCCTGGTAAATGATTCTTGTTTATAGACTGTACTGTGTTTTATCTTTTGGCCATGTTTGTTCCTCTGAGATACTTTTGAGTGTGATTGTTTTAAAATGTCTTAGAAATTAAAGAGTTTTACAAAAAGTTATTTCATATTTTGAGTTTGGAAGTACTGAAGAAAATTTTTTAAAAATCTTAAATACTACCATAGCAAAAGTTTAAAGGTATTACAGATTATTTTGATTTACATTATGTAATGGTGAGTTCTCTCTTTTGCTGTTGTTCAGTCATTTCAGTTGTATCAGACTCTTCATGACCCCTCATTTGGAGTTTTCTTGGCATAGGTAGTGGTTTGTCATTGTCTTCTCAAGATCATTTTACAGATGAGGAAACTGAGGCAGGCAATTTAGTGGCTTGCCCAGGGTCACACAGGAAGATGAGTCTTCTTGATTCTAGGCTTAGAACTCTATACCCTGACCCTGTCCTCCCCTCCCCTACCTCAGTCATCTCTTACTAACCAGAAAGGTAAACCATCTCTACCACTGACCCCTATTTGAAGGGGAGGGAAATGAGTTATGTTCTTTAAATTTCAACTGTTATCATTAATTGAGGATATCTATCAATCTTAGACAATTATAGTGTAAGTAGTTACTACTAACTTAAGTTTAACTAACTTAAACTCTGTCATATTACCCAAATTTGAAATCCACTTAGCAGCTTAGTGTACATTCTGTATACAAATAAACTTTTCTACTTACAAAACTCTCTTCAGAGCTAAGTATGAAAGCACATTATGTATGTTTCATTAAACAAGCTTTGAACTGCCATAAATTTTTTTTTAAAAAGGCTTAGCTCTAAACGGCTTAGCAGCTATTAATTAGAGTAGTAAGGAGAACCAACCTAATAGAACAAATAATTCAAATTAGTAAATTGTTGCAAAATAATTTATTTTTGGAAATAAGATAAATTATTATAGGCAAAATCCTGTTGCTAAAAAATATAAATCTATGAGTCTGTGTACCTTGACATTGAAAATCTCAATTAACCAGGATATTAGAATAGAGTCATGATCCATTCAGTTTTACAAGTTTTACAAGTCTGTGTCTGATAGTAGCACTGATATTTTAGAAGCAGGGATGATTGTCCTCTATGATTTCTCAATCAAAAAGTTAGGGAAGTACCCAGACATTCCCAGCTTCTTCTTAATCATTTTGTGATTATATATTTTTCTAAACCCTCCTTGAACTTATTCACACATCTAACCTGTACTAGCTTAGATCAATGAGGTCCATAAGTTTCCCATACATTATATAAGGTAATATGTCCTAAATTAAATCTCTCATAATTGAAAAGGTGCCCCATAGTTCAATATGCCAAGATGATGAAAAACATATTGGCACTTAATAGCAATTTCTCCTCCTTCCCTTTTTGTGATTCTAGTCTTGAGTCTTCCAAGTCATTATTTCCTCCTTTGGATAGTGTTCAGAACTTCATATAGATACTCTCTTGCTTTCTCTCTCTCTCTCTGGAATATATATGGTGTATGTATATTCTCTATACATATATGTGTGTCTGTATATATGCATTTATATATGTACATGTAGTGTATTTTTGCAACCTTAATATAGCTAGTTTCTTCATAATGTTTAGTAAGTGTAGGTACATAAATATCAGGGGCAGCTAGGTGATACAGTGAACAGAATTCTGGGCCTGAAGTCAGGAAGACTCATCTTCCTGAGTTCAAATACTTACTAGCTGTGTGACCCTGGGCAAGTCACTTAACTCTGTTTGCTTCAGCTTCCTCATCTGTAAAATGAGTTGGAGAAGGAAATGACAAGCTACTCTGATGTCTTTGCCAAGAAAATCGCAAATGGGGTCATGAAGAGTTGGATATAACTGGAAATGATTAAACAAGAACATTAATGTTAACATGACTATAAAATATTAAGAGTGATTCCTTTAGCTATGTTTAATCTGTATGTGGAAACTTACCTATTTGTCTAAAAAGAGTACCTTTGAACTGGAAGGATTTGTGTAACTTTGGTTAAGTGAGTTATTCTCTCTGGACTTTTGTTTCCTCATACATGTAATGATGGTGTTGGTCTAGGAAATCATCTCTAAGGTCTCTCTCTTCTCCCTCTAAAATTCTATGGGCTTTTCCCATAGGTATAAATCATCTAAGACTCTCACATAGCTAGCCATAGTAACAGCATTTTTGAGGAAAGCGAGATAATGAAAATAGCCTCATGAGAAATTGGGGCTTTGATGACTGAGGCACTGCATACAGAACTGATTGCTAGGTTTTGCCTAAGAGCTGTGGACCCTGCTGATTCAGAATGACTCTAATTGGTTCACTGTATTTTGGAAGCATCCATCAGGTCAGTCAAACTGAATCTATAAGGAACTTGATTATGAACCACTTGTGTCTGTGTGAGTGATATTTTTTCTCTTTCATAACTTGACTGATTCATAGTTCTAATTTGTAATTATAAAGATAAAAATTGACCACTATAGGCATTTTAAGGGTTATAAGATAACTTCTTTATCTTAATAGTGTTTTCTTTGTATATATGGAGGTAGAAGGAACAAGGTTGGGAATAACTGAAGCAAGTTCTTTAAAAACCGGTCAGTCTTTATTTGCCCAATATTTAACCCCCACTCAAGAAATTTCTAGAAGTGAGTTCCTTTGTCAGTAATAATTTATTGTAGTTGCTTTGTTTATGGTAAATCTCCAAAATGCAATATTACTTAAATTATGATGTTTGATAACCTAGGTTGAAGTTGTCTGAGCAAAAAGACTGGAACAATCAAGAAAAAAATATTTTTGAGTTTTAATACTCCATCTTCTTTGATATTTAATTAAGACTACCATGTATATACACATGTATGTGTCTATATATATACATAAACACATACTATATATATATATATATATATATATATATATATATGTTAAAACTATAAGCTAATTTTAGCTTCCTTTTGTGTTTTTGTTTCCATAATATAGATAAAACTTCAAAAGGCAAAAGGTGAATTTGAAATATTTTTTCCTTATTTGACTCATTTGTTCTTAAATTTTAGTATTTGAATGATTATACCACTGTAAAAGCATCTGTTTGTTTTGTAACACACTTAGATGCTACCATAAATTTCTACTAACCACTATCACCATTCTCCTTGTCTGACTTACCCAAACCGAAAACTTGCTTTTCAGAGTATAGATGTTTATAGGAATATAGTTTTATTTTCTTCATGTTCCTTTTAATATCTTATCATTGTAGAATTGTCTACATTCTAATCAAATCATGACTTTACTAATTATTTTTTACTTTAGAATTTGGGACCAAAAACCTTTAACTTATATTGAACCTAGTTGTGAGTCCTTATCTGTTCAAAACTCATTGTAGATTCTCATGCCCCACCTAAGGGTTACAGATATTAATGTTGATACCTCTAGAACTGAACTCTGGTCCACAGCAATAAGAATATAATAACAATAACTATCTGAAAATGTACATTTATAATCTGTTTATAAAAACATCTTATTTTCCTTCCTTTGGCAAAGAGAAATAATTAAAAAACAGAATATAATGATATTTAATGCAGTATTCACAAAGAGCTTAAGTCATTAAGTTCACTATCAAAGTAATTATAGTTTATGTATCAACATCTTTTGCAAACAAAAACTTTTAAACACTACCCCAAAGCTGATTTCCATATACAGTCAGAATAAGAGGATTATATGTGAGACCACGCATCTCTGATTTCATACCATTTTTGCTCTACAAGTGACCTCATTGGTCCTTCTGTCATTCTTATTTTTTCACTTCAGTCTCTATCCACTGTTTGCTTCTTCACCACCTTCCTCTATACTCTTACAGACAGGTCTAGAGAATGCACTAGACTAAATCCTGATTGAAAAGTCCAAGAAAACAATGAGTAATTTTTCTAGCCCAGGTTGGCAAAGAGCGATGAACAGTCCTGCAGACACTGCCAATGGAGTCTGTCTAGGAGTGTTCTTCAGGGAGCATTCTGGTAGAATCTATGCACCTGGTCCCATATCCAGTAAAGAGGAGCCCTAACTTGTGTAGGATGCAGAAACTGCAAATTGGCAGCTCTGTCACTCACTCCCCAGTTTTGAACTGTAGGTCCAAGGAGGACTTAGAGGGGTGGCATTCTGGGGTAAAGAGTGATTTCAGTCCTTAGGCCGTGTATTGAGGAAGGAGCAAGTTCAGAAGCCAGCAGTCATTGTATGTCTCATACCTCAGGGGTATGGTCTACGTTCCAGCTTCCAGCCAAATCTGAAGCCAGGGCAGGAATCTGTCACTCTGAACCAGGAGAACGTTCCAGCTAGCAGGTGGCTGTTGAGTCCAGCAGCAGTCTACTGAAACTCCATATGGGTAAATCCACAGACCTGTTGCTCAGACCCATCCTGGGTCAAGAACTTGCAGAGCTTAGACCAGGGGGCCAGTAATCACACTTAGAAATCTCATAGGTCTCCAGCCTGAGCTGTCCCTGAGGTCCTGGAATAACATAACAATTAGTATTCCAAGAAATCTTCATGGCCAGCCCAGATATTCCCTCCACAAATGCATAAAAACTGTGTTCCTAACAAGTTCTGAAGTCAAGAAGGAGGCTTAAAAAATGAGCAAACAGCAAAAAAAGGATCTTGCCATAAAGAGCTATTAAGATGACAGAGCTGCCAAGACCCAGAACAAGAAGGGAATGACTCCAAAATGTCTACCTTCCTTCCTCTCCAGACTTCCCTTAGGACTTTTCCACTGGATCTTTTCTTGCCATAGAAACCTTTTCATCGTGGAATCTCCTTGCTCCCATGGACTTCTTCTCACTTTGGAAATCCTACCTGGCCCCATGTCCTTTCCTTCCAAAACTTGTGTTTTAAAGAGATTCCCAGACTGTCTTCATTCCCCTCCAGGCTGCATTCCTGACTTTTCATGGCCACGCTCCCATGTTTTCTCCATGCCCTTGGAAGGGACTTTTCCTGCTTGTCTTTTGTATTCCAGTGCTTAGCATATTGGCTGGCATAGAGTTAACTGTAAATGCTTGTTTACTAACAAATCCTCAAAGAAAAACAGCTCAGAAGTTGAGCTAGAATTCTTTCAAGAGGTGAAACAAGGTTTTAAAAACAGTCTACAATATTTTTATACATGAAATCAGAGCACTACAGGAAAAAAAGTGGAAAAAGTGAGAGCTACGAAAGAAAGAATTGGAAAGGGGATTAACAGAGTGGCGCATAAGATACAAACCTTGCCCAAGCAGCAAACTCCTTGACAATTAGAATGAACCAAATAGAAACTAATGATTCCATAAGAAAGCAAATACTAAAAAAGACAAAAGACTGAAAAACAATACAAGGTATTTCATAGCAGAAGCAACTGACCTGAAAAACAAATATAGGAGAAATCATTTAAGAATCATTAGACCGCTTGAAAGCCATGACCAAAAGCAAAGCCACCCACCATTTCAAGAAATTATGAATAATGGACAAGTGGAAACAGAATTCATCAGTCATTGCCCTGAAAAAACATTCAAAATTAAAACTCCTGTGAATATTATAACCCAAATCCAGAGCCTCTGAGTCAAAGAAAAAAGATCTATAAGCAACCAGAAAGAATTGAAGAGCCACAGGATCACAGATGATTAGCAGCCACCACCATAGAGGAACAGAGAGCTTAGAATACAATGTTACAGAAGTTAAGCAGTCAATAAACATGCTGCATGCCAGGCAGGATATTGCATTCTATGATACAAAGAAAAGTAAAAGACAGTCTCTGTTCTCAAGAAACTCCTATTCTTAATAGGTAAATAACTATGTACAAATTATATACTGGATAAATTGGAAGTAAGCACAGGGAAGACACTAGAATTAAAAGGAATTTGGAAAGGCTTCATGTGGAAGGTGGAATTTTAGCTGGAAGTCAGGAGGCAGAGATAAAGAGTATTCCATGTATGGGTGACAGTGAAAATAAATGGTGGGAGTTGGGAGATGAAATATCTTGTTCAAGAAACAGCAAAGAGATCAGTATCACTGAAATGAAGAGTACGTAGGAGTGGTAGTAAGGTACAAGAAGACTGGAAGGGGTGGGGTGGCCCAAGTTGAGAAAGGCTTTGAACACCAGAAGATTTTATATTTAATTATGGAGGTGATTGGGAGTCACTGGAGTTTATTGAGTAGGGGAATTGCATGTCCAGACTTGCACTTTAAGAGTACTATTTTGACAGCTGGAGGAGGAGGATTGTAGTGGAGCTAGACTCATTGTAGGGAGGCCACCCATTAGGTTATTGACAACAATTTGGGTATGGTCTGCACCAGAGAAGTGGCAATGTTAGAAGAGAGAAGGGCCTGTATACAAGAGATGTTATGAAGTTAAAATGAGCAGGCCTTGACAACAGAAGAGGTGAGAGAGAATGAGGAGTTAAGGATGATACCTAGGTTGTGAAGCTGAGGGACTAGGGGAATGATGTTGCCCCTTGACAGTATTAGGGAAGTTTGGAGGGAAAAAAATGAATTCAGCGTTGGACATGTTGAGTCAAAGATATCTACAGGACATCTAGTTCCAGTAGGTGAGGTATGATAGGGATTTGGAGATTCAAGACTGTCAGCCTAGGAGTTAGGGCTGGATAATGTGAGAATCTTTAGCATAGAGATGATCACTGAATCTGTGGAAGCTTAAGAGATCACCAAGTGAAATAATATAGAGTAGAAAGAGAAAGGGGCCTATGACAGAACCCTGTGGGACAATTATTGTTTAGCAAGTGTGACCTGGGTGAAGATCCAGGAAAGGAGACTGAACAGAAGCAATATGATGGGTAGGAGAAGAATCAGGAGAGAATAGTCAAAAGCTTAGAGTAACAAGGAGAAAAGGTGATTAACATTGTTAAGAACTACAAGAGGTTGAGAAAGATGAGGATTGAGAAAAGGTCATTTGGATTTGATTTCAGAATTGTCAATTAGATTTAGCATTTAAGAGATTATTAGTATGTAGGCTGATAACCAAAAACAACAGCCAACAAAAGAGTCTAACTCTATAGGGGAAAAAGTGAACCTTCAAGAAAATGAAAAGACCAGAATTAAGTAACCACTTTGGAACTCATAGTCAAGAGATGAATAAAAAGGTAAACATTAGTAAATAACACTAAGGATCTAAACAAAGATAAACTTCATATTCTAATATGGGGAAATAGTACTTGTCCCCTTGAAACTTGTCATTATTGGGGTTCATAGGGGGAGTCTAATAAGGAGAGGACCTGGAGTGATTCTGTTGTTTCAAGAATTTTAAAAGAATGGGGGGTGGGGGAGGAGCCAAGATGGTGGAGTAGAAAGACACACTTATGCTAGCTCCAAAACCACAGCCTATAAAATATCTGTAAAGAAGAACTAACAAATTCTGGAGTGGTGGAAGCCACAGAACAACAGAGTGGAGGAGATTTCTGTTCCAGAAAGACCTGAAAAACCCTCACCAAAGGTCCGTTGTGCACGGGACCAGAGCGGAACCCAGCCCTACCTTGTCTGCGCAGCCCCGGAAGGAGCAGATCTGAGCAGGCTTCAGGGACGGAATCTCTGGTGGCCATGGGGGTCCCTCCACCCACAGGTGCTGCAGGTCAGTGAGAGAGACTTCTGGGCTGGCTGAATGGGGAGCAGGGTGTCTCCATAACTCAGGCCCCCTCGGGAGGCAGCAGCAGAGGCAGTGGTGGCCAGAGGCTCTCGGAGCAGGCAGGAGCTCAGCAGGAGCTCCATTACTGAAGGTCTCTGCATAAACCCCCTGAGGGAACTGAGCCTGGGAGGCAGCCCTGCCCCCACCTGAGAACCTGATTTAATCGTACCCGGAATAGCAGCCAGGCCCACCCACTGAAAGCCCTGAGGCTGGGGAGCA
>CM053770.1:67172012-67198851 GCA_028658325.1 Potorous gilbertii
CTTTTCTGGGCATTTTCCCAGCCAGTTACTTGACTTCTGAGAGTCCTCTCCACCTCCGCCTAGGTCTGCCCAGCTAGTGCTTGGGGTCTGAGATTCAAATGCTGCTCCCCAGTCTCAGGGCTTTTGGCGGCAGGCCTGGCTGCTATTCAATGGGAGCTTAATTTTTGGTGCTCGGGGGGGGCGGGGGGGGAGGCAGGGCCGCCTCCCAGGCCCAGTTCCCTCAGGGGGTTTATGCAGAGACCTTTTGTAATGGAGCTCCTGCTGAGCTCCTGCCTGCTCCAGGAGCCTCTGGCCGCCTGCTGCCTCTGCCTCCCGAGGGGGCCTGAGTCCCGGAGACACCCCGCTCCCCTCTCAGCCCGTCTCTCTCACTGACCTGTCCATCTGTGGGTGGAGGGACCTTCGCGGCCACTGGAGATTCCATCCCTAAAGTCTGCTCAGATCTGCTCACTCTTCTCAGTGCCAGGCGGCCAGGGCAGGGGAGGGCTCCGCTCCCGTCTGGTGCACAATGGACCTTTGGGATCAGTTTTTCAGGGCTCTCTAGAACGGAAATCTCCTTCACTGTGTTGCTGTGCGGCTTCCACTGTTCCAGAATTTGTTGGGAGTTCTTTTTAGAGGAAATTCATGTGCTGTGGGTTCGGAGCTAACATATGTGAGTCTTTCTACTCCACCATCTTGGCTCCGCCCCACAACTGTAAATTTCAGCCTGATGATATTATCAGAGCACAGCATCACCAGTACTATAGCAATGAAGGTATGAGTTGCCATAGCCATGTATGTACCATGACCAAACATGGACCCAACATAAATATCTACATAAATGTGCCATAGTTACATATATGCTCCGCAGTATGTAATCTCTGGGCCCACACATTCCCTACCTCTATGACCTCCATTCATGTTTACTGGTAACAATTGCTCTCTGTGTGAAGATTCTCCCCACTGGTGGTGTCAGTGGCCTGTGGGATAGAATATCCTATTTATACAAAGAGAGAATCTTTTGTTTTCACTTTATTTACTGTGCTTTTTAATTAAATGTCTTTTGTTTGAACTAATATGTTTTCCAGCTGGCAGAAAAAGTAAAAATATCAGTGATGGATTATGAGCCATTGTTTTGAGTGGCTACTAAGGTACAAAGCACCTCAGATCTTAGGTGGCTATTTTAGGGTCTCATATACAAGAGGTGGTGTCTCCATAACTACCTTCTCATTATTCTTTTTGTTCCACATCCTCTGCCTAATCCATCGCTGGAGTGACCAGGGTTCTCCATGGCCATTTCTACCACACTGGAAAGGCTTCAAAGTATGAACCTATTGATGGACAACATGCATGCTGGCCTCTCTAGGTTGATCACAGGAAGATGAATTATTTTAGCCACCTTAACTCTTTAAGATTTCTAGTTTAATCAAATGCTTTTCTCTGGGGACAGAGACTAGAGAAATGGAAGTTAAAATGTTTCTAGGGTAAGTTTGGAGCATGAGGCATTAGCCATCAGATGGATTACCAATCCTGAGACCTTTTAATAGTCGTGATAAACTATTAGAAGCAAACAGATAATATGACATTAACTGATGAACACTTCCTCCACTCCATTTTCTGGGTCAAATTTTATAGACACCAGTGATAACCTGGTAGTTATATATGCTAACTTCTCTATTTAATCAAAGGAAATCTTAGACCTGCAAATGAGGAAATGACTAAGGGGTTGGTGGTAGTGAGGAGGAGGAGTCCCTAAAAGCAACTCTTTGAAGATGGTAGCATCATAGAGTAATCAATCCACACACACCTTGAGGACAACCTTAATGAGGGTATAAAAGAAAGAACAGACTGGTTTTTACAAGTATTGTTTCATAGCAGACAGTTTGCTGAAAGATATAGAGAGTAAAACATCTTACAATGCTTATTGTCTACTGACCATAAAAAGCATTTGATTAAATAGTAAAAATACCATCTCAAAAGTCCTCTCCTAACAAAGTGATTCTTGTGAATATGTCAAGATTATATGTGATCCACTGAAAGATATAATAACAGCAGAGAAAACTTTGATAACTTTTAATTGTTAATATTAGGCAAGGCACTAAAGAGGCAGTTATACATTTGCCAAGTGTTTGCCATTGACATATAAAATGTCCAGCACAAAGAACAAAGGGAAAAGAAATTCTCTATACCTGGTGAAGTCCTCCAGATGTTCATGTTTGTAGATGACATGGTGTTGACCCTATTAAGCCCCAGAATATTGCAGAATCTGCTACATAAGATCCATCATTTAAAAGAGGTTGGCCTAACAAAATGCACAAAGCAAAAACCACATAGACGAAAGAAGCATATTGTCCAGACAATGACATACAGTTCTTAGGATAGCACATGAAGTTGATCCATTAGACTTTAGATGAACATGGCCTAGAATTGAAAAGGAGGTATGCAAGTTAGATTATTGTGATTTGGAAAATCACATTGTCCTTCTAATTCACAAATTCTTCCTGAAAAAAATCCATCTATTAACATCAATATTCTTATAAGAACACAGATGGCTGTGAGCCACAGAAATCAATGTCCAAAGAAAGTTGAATATTATCAAAGAGCAATACAGAGGCATCAGATAGGCATGAGAAGGCTACAACAAATTATTGACAAAGAATTGTGCAAGAGAAGCTGCATAAATGATGTTATTAGAAAGACAGATTTGACCAGAAAAATGGGTAAAGGTCATGTGGTAAGAAATAAGAGATGACTAATGGACTACCTGCATTGTCCACAGAGAAGAGGTTTAGTGGAATACCTCTACTATACTGGATGAGCTAATACCTTTTGGAGAATTTATGGGAACACATAGATATGGATCACATAGGATGAGGAGACATTTATATAGCTTACAATTTAAATTATCAAGATCACAGATCCAACAAAGCATATCTTTCTCTCTCTCCCCTCTTTCTCTCCTGCGCTCGCTCTCTCTCTCTCTCTCTCTCTCTCTCTCTCTCTCTCTCTCTCTCTCTCTCCATGTATATATATGTTTGTTTCCCTCTGGTGAAATGCAAGCTCTATGGGGACAGGGAATGAATTGTTTTTATCACTATATCTCCAGTATCCGCACAGTGCTTTGCACATAGTAGTCACTTTACAAAAGGTTTTATTGAGTTATACAAGCAATGTATTAAAAGGCCTGTAAACTGAAAAACCTGTGAATTTCTCTTGGCTATAGAAATCTTCATTTAAAAAAGCAATGAATATGGGATGCAGCCAAAGGAGTACTTACAGGAAAATTTTTATCTCTAAATGCTTACATCAATAAAATGGAGAAAGAGTAGATTAATGAATAGGCATGCAACCAAAAGAACTAGAAAAAGAACAAATTTAAAATTCCCAATTAAATACCATATTAGAAATCCTGAAAATCAAAGGAGAGATTAATAAAATTGAAAGAAAATGATTGAACCAATGAATAAAACTAGAAGTTGGTTTTATGAAAAAATAAACTATAAATAGATAAACTATTGGTTAATTTTATTTTTAAAAAGAAAGAAGACCAAATTACCAGTATCAAAAATGAAAGGGAGTGAATTTACCACCATTGAATAGGAAGTTAAAATAATAATTAGGAGTTATTTTGCACAATTATATGTCAATAAACCTGACAATCTAAGCAAAATGGATGAATATTTACAAAAATATAAATTGCCTAGATTAACAGAAGAGAAAATATAATACTTAAATAACTCCATCTTAGTAAAAGAAATTGAACAAGGCAACAATGAACTCCATAAGAAAAAATCTCCAGGGTCAACTAGATTCACAAGTTAATTCTACAAAACATTTAAGGAACAATTAATCCCAATATGAACTATTTGGGAAAACAGGTTAAGGAGTCCTACCAAATTCCTTTTACAACACAAGTATGGTACTGATACCTAAACCAGGAGGAGCAAAAACAGAAAAAGAAAACTATAGACCAATTTCTCTAATAAATATTAATGCAAATGTTTTCAATACTAGCAAAAAGATTACAGCAACATATCACAAGGATCATAAACTTTGATCAGCTGGGATTTATATCAGGAATACAAGGAAAAAAACTATAATAATAATTGACTGTATTAATAACAAAACCAACAAAAATCATATGAGTATCTCAATAAATGTAGAAAAATCCTTTGACGAAATACAACATCCATTCCTACTAAAAATCACTAGGGAGCATAGGAATAAATGGAGCTCTTGTTAAAATGATAAATGGTATCTACTGAAAATCATAAAGCATTATCTGTAATGGGAATAAGCTAGAAGTCTTACCAATAAGATCAGGAGTGAAGCAAGGATGCTCATTATCACCACTATTGTTCAATATTATACTATAAAAATTAGCTATATCAATAAGAGAAGAAAAAATGTAAGAAATTAGAATAAACAATAAGGAAAGAATGTCATCTTTGCTGATGACATGATGTTACATTTAAAGAATCCTAGAGAATCAACTAAAAAAATTAGTTGAAATAATTAACAACTTTAGCAAAGTCTCAGGATATAAAATAAATCTACAAAAATCATCAGCATTTCTACATATTACAAACAAAGCTTAGCAGCAAGAGATAGAAAGAGAAATTCCACTTAAAATAAAGACAATATAAAACACTTGGGAGTCTACCTGACAAAACAAACTCAGGAAATATTTGGACACAATTACAAAACATTTTCACACAAATAAAGTCAGATCTAAACAATTGGAGAAATATTAATTGTTCATGGGTAGGCTGAGTCAATATAATAAAAATAACAACTTCTAACTGGGTGGATCTATTTATTCAGTGCCTTATAAAACTACCAAAAATTATTTTACAGAGCTAGAAAAATGATACGATTCATCTGAAGGAACAAAAGATTGAGAATATCAAGGGAATTAATTTAGAAATGTGAAGAAAGGTAGCTCAGCTGTACCAGTTCTCAAACTATATTATAAAGTGATAATCATCAAAACAATCTGTTGCTGATTAAGAAATAGAGTGGTGGATCAATGGAATATATTAAGTACATAGTACATAGTAAATGACCACGGTAAGACCCAAAGAGTCAAGCTTTGGAACAAAAACTCAATATTCAACATAAACTGCTGGGAAAACTGGAAAACAATGTAAGACAGATACACACAGCACACTTGAGGGCTGCTAGCACAGGTTCACTCTTGATTTGGTCAGACAGGAAAGATGCTAATAAGGAGTTAATGATGTTACTTTATTCTAGTCTAGTTTTCTCAGAAGAGAATTGTTGATAACAGCAGCACAAACCCCTACAACATTCCCTAATCGCCCTTTCCATGGGGGCCAGTGAGAAATGGGGGCAACTACCCCTATATCTCAATGGAGTCAATCAAGACAGGCATAACTTTCACTTCCCCTAAATCTCCTCTAGCCTCATTGGAAACCAGTTGAGTCAAACACAGATTCCCCTCAAGCCTTGATGGTGGCCAATCAAGGCATGCACAGTTCTCCAGCTTGTGCATTCAACTCTAAAGCTCCCTCCAAGGTTTCCCCCAAGCCTCAATGGGGGCGAGTTAAAGCATACACAACCCTAAGGGTTCCCTATTCACTGTCTAGTGACCACCTATTTTATAGGCCTACAGACAAAGAAGGCATATTGCCAGCAATAGCCTGACAAATTTATATCACCCCATCCCTGTATCTCACTGCACAGCCAAGGTGAATGTTTATATTATTTTCCATCATATAACTCCATGCAAGCATGATAGAGATGTTTTGAACCATAACTGTGGGAACTCATATCTAGTACCTGGGAACCAGAGATTGTTATGGTTATGGACCCTTAGAAACTGAACTCTGAGAAATAATAACAAAAATTCACTTTATACACACTAAAAACCACTTTTCTTACACTAAAATTCACCTTACATGTGAACAGTATGGCAGAAACTAGGTGAAAACCAATATTTCACATCATATGCCAAGGTATGGGTACATGAGTTAGACCTAAAAGGTGATACAATAAGCAAGTCACAGAAGCATGGAATAGTTTACCTATCAGATCCATGAATAAGGGAAGAATTTAGGACTAACTAAAATAGAGAGCACTACAAAATATAAAATGAATAATTTTTGCTACATAAATTTAAAAGTTTTTGGCACAAACAAAACCAATGTAACCAAAATTAGAAGGAAAGTAGAAAACTGGAGGAAAATTTTTATAGCAAGTATCTCTGAGGAGGACCTCATTTATCAAAAATAGAGCGAACCGAGTCAAATTTATAAAAATGCAAATCATTCTCCAATTAATAAATGGTCAAAGCATATAAACAATTTTCAAAGAAGTCAAAGCTACTTATAGTCATAAAAATTACTCTATATTGCTATTGATTAGGAAAAAAACAAATTAAAATAACTTTGAAATATAACTTTACATCTATCTGATTGGCTAATATGATGGGAAAAATTTGTAAGTATTAGAAGGGATGTGGGAAAACCAAGACACTAATGCACTGCTATTGAAATTGCGCACTGATCCAACCATTCTAAAAAGCATTTTGGGGGCAGAGCCAAGACGGCAGAGTAGAAAGATGAATATACACTAGTTCTTGCCCCATAGCTCGTAAAATACCTGTAAAGAAGAATTCTCAACAAATTCTAGAGCAGTAGAAGCCACAAAAAATGGAGTGGAGGAGATTTCTATCCCAGAGTGACCTGAAAGACCTACGTGAAAGGTCTGTCATGCACTGGATGTGGAGCAAAGCCCAGCCCTGCTTTGGCTGCATAGCACCAAAAACAGCAGATCTGAGCAGGCTTCAGGGACAGAATCTTCAGCAGCAGCACAAATCCCTCAACCTACAGGCACCAGAGGTCAGTGAGAGGGTCTTTTCAGCTGGCCAAGAAGGGAGCAGGATGTTCCCATAACTTGGGCCTCCTCAGGTGGCAGCAGTAGAGGCAGCAGCAGATGGGGCTCCCAAAGCAGGCAGTAGCCCACATCCATTGTTGAAGGTCTCCTGGTAAACCCCCTAAGGGAACTGAGCCCTGTGTGGTGGCCCTGCCCCTACCTGAGCAGCTGAACTTAATCTCACACTGAATAGCAGCCCCACCCCTGCTGAAAACCCCTAAGGCTTGGGAGCAGCTCATTTGAATCTCAGCCCCCAAGTGATGGCTTGGCAGAACTGGAGGTGAGGTAGTTGTGGAAAGGAAACTCAGAAGTCAACTAACTGACTGGGAAAAGGCCCAAAAAAGGGAAAAAAATAAGACCATAGAAGGTTACTTCCCCATCCTTTCAGATGAGGAAGAACAAGGCATCCTGTCAGAGGAAATCAAGTCCTCTGCCTCCAGAAGCTCTAAAGGGAACTTAAATTGGACTCAGGCAATAGAATATCTTAAAAAACAAGTTAGCAGCTTACTGAAGGAGAATCAAAAAAATGCTGAGGAAAATAATAGCTTTAAAAAGAGGCTAACTCAATTGGAAAAAGAGGTCCAAAAAAGCCAATGAGGAGAAGGAGGTTTTAAAAAGCAGAATTAGCCAAATGGAGGAGAAGGTTCAAAAGCTCACTAACAAAATAATTTGTTGAAAGAGAGAATTGAGTTCAGGGAAATGAATGACTATGAGTTAGACCAAGCAGTTAGTAAACAAAACCAAAAATTTGAAAAAATAGAAGACAATGTGAAACATCTCATTGGAAAACAACTGACCTAGAAAATAGATCCAGGAGAAACAATTTAAAAATTATGGGACTACCTGAAAGCCATGATCAAAAAAAGAGCCTAGACATTATCTTCCATGAAATTATCAAGGAAAACTGCCCTCATGTTATACAATAAGAGGGCAAAATGGATATTGAAAGAAGTCATTGATCACCTCCTGAAAGAGACCCAAACAGAGAAACTCCTAGGAATAGGGTGGCCAAATTTCAGAGTTCTCAGATCAAGGAGAAAATACTGCAAGCAGCTAGAAAGAAACAATCTGAGTATTGTGGAAATACAATCAGAATAGCACAGGATCTGGCAGCTTCAACAGTAAGGGATCAAAGGACTTGGAATGAGATATTTCAGAGGTCCAAGGAATTGGGATTGAAACCAAGAATCACCTACATAGCAAATCTGAGTATAATATTTCAAAGGAATAAATAGTCATTCAATGATATAGAGGACTTTCAATCATTCATATTGAGGAAAAGACCAGATCTCTATAGAAAACTTGACTTCCCAAGATAAGAATCAAGAGAAGCATGAAAAAGTAAACAGGAAAGAAAAATCATAAAAGACTCTCTAAAGCTGAACTGTTTACATTACTATATGGAAAGAAAGTATTTATAACTCTTGAATTTTTTCTCAGTATTTGGGTGGATGGAGAGATTGTACATACACACACACATACACATACACATATATAGATAGAGAGTACAGAGTGTGTTTAATCAGAAGAGATGATATCTACACACAAAAAATAAAATAAAATAAAAATTAAGGGGTGAAGGAGGAAAATATCGGGAAGATAAAGGGAGAAATGAAACTGGGCAGGCTATAACTCATAAAAGAGATAAGAAAAATCTTGTTCAATGGAGGAGGAAAGGAAGAAGGGGAGAAGGGAAAAATGAATCTACTCTCTCCACATGTGACTGAAGGAGAGAATAACATGCTCACTAAATTTGATATGAAAATTTATATCACACTACAGGAAAGTAGGAGAGGAAGTGACAAGTGGGGTGAGGGGAATGTTAGAAGGGAGGGCAAATAGGAGAAGGGAGTCACTAGAAAAAAAACACTTTTGAGAAGGGAGAAGATCAATTATGGGGGATAAAAATAAGGGGGATACAGTAGGACAAAAGGCAATATAATTAATATTACACAACATGATTATTATGGAAGTCTTTAGCAAAACAACACATATTTAATCTGTACTGAATTGCTTACCTTCTCAGTGGGGTTGGGGAGGGAGTGGGGGAGGGAGAGAAGTTGGAATTCAAAGTATTAGAAATGAATATTGAGAATTTTTATTGCCTATAATTGGGAAATAAGAACTACAGGGATAGGGGTATGGAAATTTATCTTGCCCTGCAAGAAAAGAGAGAAGATAGGGATAAGGGAAGGATGGAGTGTGATGGAGGGGAGGGTACATTGAGGGAAGGAGTAATCAGAATGCACGGTATTAGGAAGCAGGGGGAGGGAATGGGGAGAAAAATTGGATACGTTACAAAGTGAGGTAAAAGCAGTTAGTATTAACACAATTGACTGAATTAATTACTCAGAATAAATCGATGACATCTTTAGTTTGGGGGAAAGAATTTTAGTCTAAATTTCCCAGAGGAAGGTAACCTTGGGTAAAATTTGGCATTGATGAAAAAGTTTAGGTTTTAATGGTAATTGATTTTATGATTGCTATTTAATCAGGGACTAGAACATGTATAGAAAGACATGTAAATCACTTAAGACTTGCCTCAAAAGATGTTCCTTAGCCAAAGTGAAATTACAATCATATTTGAAACCTGGTTATTGGAACTTGCCATTTTTAGAAGCTATGGGACTATTAAATGATTGTTCTTCTGAGTCTAATTCCAGGTATGGATAACAAGAAAGGCAGTCTGAGCCTCTAATCCATGACACCAGCAAGCCGGTGAGATACTGGTACGAACTGCAAAAGGTGATCTCATGGGAAGGGTGGGAGAGCGGCCGTTCAGCCTGGGCTGAGGTAGAATTCTCCTGACTCAATTTCCCCATTGACACCTGGCAGACTTTAAGCCTGACTGAATGCAAGTGAACAATCTAATCCTGGAATTGACATGAAGTTGGGGAGATACTCTATTCTTGGTGGCAATCTCCTATAGTCAAAAGATTTGTAAGCTTAATACCAGATCTATTCAATTATCAATTATTGGTAGGGGAATAGCCAAGGTTAAGTCTAAAATTAAGCTATTAGGCATAGGACTTTAGACCAACAACAAGTTAGGGTCCTTAAATTCTTAGTAATACTGTGGAGACAATTAGGTCAAGAGCTTGTGAAGTTAGCAACATAAATATTACTTGTGTCTCAGTTGGTTAATGTTTAAGAAAAAAATTCTTTTGTAGTCCACATTGTAAATGCTTTAAAAAGAAGTATCACCTGACCAACGTTTGAATTGTTTTATCTATTACAAACTGTTAAAAATGAAAAATAGAATTTTTTAAAAAAGCATTTTGGAACCATGCCCAATGGGCATACTCTTTGATCCAGCAATACCACTACTAGATCTGTATTCGAGAGAGTTTTTATAAGGGAAAATGACCTATTTGTACAAAAATATTTATAGCAGCTCGTTTTGTGGTGGTTAAAAATTGGAAACTGAGGGGATCCCCATCAATTGAGGAATGACTGAATATATTCAACTACATGTGTTAAAGATCTTAAATCAGAGCAAACAATCAAAATCAGACTCAAAATATACTTAATAAGCCCCTTTCTTTCCTGTCTAGGACCATCCTGATTGATTTTTATGAGAATCTGTAGAGGAACCAAAACAATTAAACAAATTTTTTTAGAGCCTTTTATATGTAAGACGTTGTTAGATGCTCAAGGACACATTAAAGGTAAGATGAAGGCCTTCTCCTTAAGGAATTTGCCATCTAATTGGGGAAACAATATGCCCATATTTAAAAAGTTCCTCACAATTCAATAGTTTGTGATGGTCTAAATTCATCTCAACCAATATTTATCAAGTAAATAGTATAATCAAGGTAATCCATTGCAAGGTGAGTAGTAATTAACGATAGCTCATATTTCTACTATATTTTATGTTTTATAAATTGTTTTCCTTCCCAAAATCCCTGAGTAGTGCAAGTAGCATTAGCCATATTTTATAGGTGAGGAAACAGGATGCAGAGAAGGTAAGTGATTTACCCTCACTCACACAGCTGATACTTGTCATGGTCAAGACTCAAATTAACACAAATCATCTGATTACAAGGCTAGCTTTGTTTCCATTACCACGTACTAATTCTCTGAGGTAGAACAAACAATAAGAACTATGAGAATTGTAAGTAGAAGAAACTTTCTGTGTGCTAGTAAGGAAAAGCTCCACAAATGAGGTGGTACTTTGGAGGATTTAGATAGGTTTAGAAGAGGTAGGTTGGTGAAGGCCATCCAGGAGGCAGAAGTACTATGAGGAAAAGCAGGGAGACAGTCTATGTTTGGGAGACAGTGACTGGAATGTTGGAAAATAGGAAGAGATAAAGTTAGAAAGATAGGTCTGGGCCAAATGGTAAGGAGCCTCATATACTCAAGAGACCTGAAGAATTTGGACTTTACCCTACAAGTAATTAAGAGTCATTTAAAATTTTTAATCAGACAAAAATGATGCCTTGGGAAGTTTCACCTGGCTATGATATGCAGGATGGCTGTTAGGGGAAAAGACTGAAGATAGAGAAGTTACTTGGTGACCATAATAATCCCAGCATGGGGATAGTAAGGGCCTGAACTGGGTTGGTAATAGGAAATAAAAGAAAAGAAATATACATACATACATATATATATATCAGAAAGACATCAAATAGGTGTTTTCTGCTGACTGATATTTGTGTTTGACTAAATGAAAGAGAGTAACTAGAACAGTAGGAGATATGTATGTGTTCATCCTTTGTTGCCAAACAAGACCATGTCATCAGAGAAATAATGATATAACTTGTACTTGACTTTGTTTTGAGTAAGGGAGGGCTGTGCAGGTCACTAACCTCACTTCTCCTCCAGAGCCATCTGAATCCAGTAACCAGATAGTCATCAGGATGACTGGAGATGACTCAGGATGAGGCAATTGGAGTTAAGTGACTTGCCCAAGATCACACAGCCTAGTGAGTGTCAAGTGTCTGAGGTGAGTTTTGAACTCAGGTCCTCCTGACTCCTGCACTGGTGCTCTATCCACTGCACCACCCAGCTGCCCCAAATAAGAGGTGAGAGGAGGAAAGCACATCAATAGTAATGGAATGAGAGCAAATTCTATAGACCAATTCTTAAGAGATCTCATGACTTTTGAAAACTCTGTTTGAGATTGAATCCATTCTGGTTTCTTTAATATCTTCAAGACTTTCATCCAATGGTCTAGCAGTTTTTCTTTGGGTCTCCTTTATTCCACACTGCCTGACATTTTTTAATCTATTTCAACTCTGATACCAATGTAAAAGTTTGAACATGGTGAACTCATTCCCAAAGACCATGCCAAGCATGTCAACCAATTCATAGATTTTACACCTAATTTAATTAGTGCATGGCATCTTTAATATTATGAAATCTCTAACCCTTTCTTTTTATTATTAAGAAAACACAACTGGCCAATATGCACCAAATTCTAAAAGACCACAAAGATCTATAGAATCGATAATATCCATACAAATTGCAAGAGATAAACTATTTGCTGCCTGTTATTGTCTTTCCCTGTATTATTATTTAACTCCTATGTGAATTGAAATTGTTGAAAAATTAAACACAACAACATAGCATGTGGTAGAGAAGATTCGTGCGCCTGGTAGAGGACTGATTTACATAACTTCCAAATTTATTATAATTCTGTAATTTTGTGGTTCTTTGAGTCTATTTATGCATATCTTATTCCCCCAAATAGACTGTAAATTCTGAAGACAAAAGCCACGCACTGCGCTTCTTCGTATTCTCAATAGTGCCTGGGACAGTGTAATGTGCACACTAGACACTTCATAAAAATTAATTGAGTGAGTGAATCCATATATGTTGAAGACGTCACCCTATGGGATTCAGCGTAATGATGTCACTCCCTTATTGTTAAGGCATTTTGCAGTCATGTCTGACTCTCCATGACCCACTTGGGGTTTTCTTGGTAGAGATAATGAGTTCACCATTTCCTCCTCCAATTCATTTCACAGATGAGGAACTGAAGCAGAGTTAAGTGACTTGCTCAGAGTCACACAGTTAGTAAATAGAACTCACAAAGTTGAATCTTCCTGACTTCAGGCCTGTCACTTTGCTGCCAAAGTATGGACAAGGGTCAGACCGACCCAATATGTGAACATTAACAGGTGAAAAAAGTTAAGATGAACATAAAAACAGACATAAAGAAGGCACGGGTTGTGGGGGAGGGGAAGCAATAGTCACTCAGACAAAAAGTTAGTAAGACTTTACTATGAACCCTGCTCCAAAGCAGGATAGATACATAGAAAGGCAAAAACAGTCCCTGGCCTCAAGGAGCTTATATTCTAATGGAGGAGGGCAAATAGGTGGTACAGTGGATAGAGAGGATAAAGTGCTGGGCCTGAAGTTTCCTCTTCCTGAGTTCAAATCTGGTCTCAGACACTTACTAACTGAGTAACCTTGGACAAGACACTTGGACAAATCACAATGGTAGTTGCATAGAGGACAGATTGGAATAGGAGTCTTGAGACAGAGAGGAATTAGGAAGTTACTGTAACTGAGTTTGAACAAGGGTTATGGCTATACAAATGGAGAAAAGAGGAGAGAGAGATGTATTGTATATATGTGTACATATGTATATGTATGTATATATGTGTGTGTACATATACACACATATACACACATAAGATGTGAAAGTAGGCACAAAACCTGGCAATGAATTAGACATGTAGTGTGAGTCAGAGCATGGAGTTGAGGATAACCATATAATTGCAAATCTGTGTACCTGGGAGATGGTGGTATCCTGAATAAGAATAAGAAAGTTTATTTGTTTTTTTAAGGGGTAGAATTTTAAGGAAAAGATAATTAATTCTCTTTCTTTATTCTCTTTTGCAGCTAAACTCCTTGAGAAGGGAAGGAATTAAACATTTATGTAGCACTTACTATGTGCCAAGCACTGTGCTAAGCACTTCTTTAAAATATTTCATTTGATCCTCACAATAACCCTGAGAGACAGGTGCTTATTAATATCCCCATTTTATAGTTGAGGAGAATAAAGCAAAGAAACTGACTTGCCCAAGGTCATACAACCAGTCAGTGTCTAAGGCAATATTTGAACTCAGATCTTCCTGACTCCAGGTCCAATGCTCTATCCATGTCACAACCAGCTCTCTCCTGATTGAAAGCCATTCACAATCAATCCCTCCACTCTTTTCCTCTCTTCTTAACTCTAGTGTCTGGCTTCCAACTTCACAAAACTGAAATTATACTCTCCAAAGTTACCAATGATTTCTTAATTGCTAATCTACTGGTCTCATTATGGTTAACCTTCCTTAAGCTTTTGACACTGTGGATCACCTTCCTGATCACTTTCTTCTCCCTAGGTTTTCATGCTACTGCTCTCTCCTATTCTCCTTCTACTTGTCTGACCCCCTTCTTCTCAGTCTTCTTTGCTGGGCTTTATCTAGGTCATACCTGCTAAACACAGATGTCCCCCATGGCTCTGTCCTAAGTTCTCCCTCTGTTGTCTTACATTGGACATCTCATCAGCTCCCATGGATTCAATTATTTCTGCGATTCTCAGATATATTTATCTAACTATAACTTCTTGCCTGACTTCCAGTCTCAACTCTCCAACTGCTTTTTAGATATCCCAAACTGGACATCCTGTAAATAGATTAAACCCAACTTATCTGAGACTAAATTCAGAGTCTTTTCCCCAAAATTCTACCCTCTTCTTAACTTCCCTATTATTGTCAAAGTCAACATTTTATCAACTATGACTTACAACACAATTATTTATCCAAGAGAAGTACAAAAGACTCATGATGGAAAATGCTATCCAAATCCAGAGAAAGAAATGAAAGAGTCTGAATAAAGATCAAAACATACTATTTTCACTCTATTTTTTTTCATGGTTTTTGTCCTTTTGTTCTGTTTCTTCTTTTATATGACTAATATGGATATATGTTTTACATGATTGGGCATACATAAATTATATCAAATTGTTTATTATCTTGATGAGGGGGAGGGAAGATAGGGAGGGAGAAAATTTGGAACTCAAAATTTTATATAAAAAATGAATGTTAAAAAATTGTCTTTACATGTAATTAGAAAAAATAAAATACTATCTACTGGGGGAAAAAAATTTTAAGTCACCATCCTATTCCTAGTCACCTAGATATTACCACAATCTAGGTCCCATCCTAGACTCCTCACTCACCCCAATATCCAACCTGTATGTAAATATACATATATATACATATCTCTACATGTACATATCTACATGCATCTACATATCTATACATGCATATATACACATACATATCTATACATGTAGAGATATGCATGTATATAGTATATGTATATAGTTGCTTCCATGTTGTCTACCCCATTAGAATGTGAGCTTCTTGGGAGCAGGTACTATTTCTCCTTTCTTTGTGTCCTCAGCACTTAGCACAGTGCCTGGCACAGAGTGAGAGCTTAATAAATCATTGTTGACTTAACTTGCCTTACTTTGGACATGTTGCACTTGAGATGCCCAAGGACATCTAGCTCAAGATATCTAAAAGGCAGTTGAGGATGCTAGAATAGAATTCAAAAGAAAGAACAGAAATAACTACAAAGATCTAGAAATCATCTACACAAACATGCTGATAGAACTCATGGGAACTGATTACTAGATGAGATAGTATAGAGACAAAAGAAAAGACAACTTTTAAGGACACTTGATGATTAGTGGGCATAGCACAGATGAAGTTCCAGTGATGGGAGCTGAGAAATGCTCAGACATGTAGGAGGATAATCAAGAGAGAATCGTGTCAGAAAAATCTAGAGAGAAGAGAATATTCAAGAGAAGGTGATCAACAATCCTTTTAACAATCTGTCTCTCCTCACATTTTAAGAGGAAAACCGTGTTTCTTCACATATGAATTATTATCAGTTTTTCCTGCACATAGTTTTTGCCCTGAAATGGGCAAACTTACCCCAAAAAGAAACAGGAAATCCATTGCATCCTTCACTGGTTGATGTTATCTTTTTTTCTTTAGACTAAAGTCCTTTTAATTGGCCTTCCAGAAACCAAACTACTCATATAAGAAAGGAATAGTTTCTTACAAAATTGTAATCTTTCCCAATTAGAGGAGTACTCAATATTCATAAATGAGCTATGCAAATATATAAAAGATAACAACTCAAGTTAGTTTACAGATTTAATACTACACCCATCAAAATACTAAAAGAATACTTTTATATATTATATTTAAAAAAGAATTATACAAAATAACCTAAAAATTTCTATTCTTTTATTATTGACTTTTGATTTCACCAGTGAGTGTAGCAGACTTCAATATGGAACCTCCTTCCGCAAATGAAGCTCAGCAACTTATATGGAATTCATGGTCTTGAAGAGTTGCTTAGAAGATAGAGATATCAACTTATGTGTTGGTTCAGATATTCAATCATGTCCAACTCTTCATGACCTCATGGACCATATCGTCCATGAGGTTTTCTTGGCAAAGAAACTAGAGTGGTTTGCCATTTCTTTGGCAATGAATTAAGGGGAACAGATGTTAAGTGACTTGTCCAAGGTCACACAGATATAAAGTATCTGAGACCAGATTTGATCTTGTGTGCTCTGCTCTCCAGACCTAATACTCCATCCACAAAGTCACTTAGCTGCCCCACTATACAGCTAGTATGTGTCAAGGGCAAGTCTGTAGCCTAAGTCTTCTAGATTAACATCTTGCCTAAAGTCTTGCTCTTCTTATAGAGCTCTCCTTTGTTCAGACCTCTCCTTTACCCTTTTCACATTCTATTTCACATCATGCTTGTAGAGTTCTTAGCCATCTGAGACTCTAAAAGTCATTCTTGCTTTGAAAACATTTGTCAAATTATTTGAAATGAGTGTATTTTTTGTCTTTAAAAACAAAGGGCTACCCCTCTTAAAATAAATTCTCTCCTTGTACCCTAAATTATTTCTCCCTTACAGAGCTTTCTGGTTTTGAGAAACAGATTATTAGACAAAGAAAAAAAAGAACAGCCATAGATATCTAATGAGATTTAGAGAAACCCTACTTAATATAAGCCCTTTATCACAGCATATGTCCATATCAAGGCACTTTTTTATGCTATCAAATATACTACATAATACCTATCAAATATACTATATAGAAGGTAGAAAGAAATACAGAAAACTGAATTTCAAAAATAAAATTCAGGAAGAAGTTTAATACAATATTTATTACTAACAATAATTTAATGCTTTATTGTGACTAGATATATTATTTGTTTAGACCTTGAAGGTATCTTAGAAATTATCTAGTCCAAGCCTACACAACCTGTGGCTCGTGAAAAATACAGAGGAAAATATCCTCTTCATTTTTTGTGGACCTCCTGAAATCCTTTGGCATGCCCTTGAGTTGCAGGTTATGTAAGCCTGACCTAGTCCAACCTATTTTTCAGTAAAAGGAACCAAGGCCCTGAAAGGTGAAGTAACTCACTCAAAGCCACACAAGCCATAAGTAGAAGGAAGAGACAGGAAGCCAGCACAAGGCAAAGTCATTGCAGGGCCTCCAAATCCAAAGTCAAAATTCTTTTCTGCTATACCAATTTATAGTCTTTAGAGGCACCATTATTTAAAATTATGGTGGTTTCTCTGGTGAAGACAAAGGAAACAAAAGTATCTCTAGAGACATTTTAAAACTAGCAGTCAACCTTTAAGGAAGATAGAAAATACCACCTAAAATTAGCCCAGAAACTGTCAGGAAAGTGAATGAGTATCTGTAAATCATATGAAACTTCATATATCGAAGAACTCTTACTGTTTGTCAATGCTATAAATAAATTGACCAATCTGCACTAAGCAGCCAGTGTCCTTGCCACCAAACAGATCTACATAAGAAAATAAAACAACACACACACACACACACACACACACACACACAAACACACACTGTAATTTTAAAATGTCAGAATAAGGCAAAATTACTGACTTTTATGAATTAGTGGGTATGCCAACAAATGTAATTGACAAATCAAGACTACTACATCAGACAAATGTTCATTACTGTATAATGAAAACCACACTTGCAGAATGACTAGTGTATAATTTTGTAGCATAGAAAGTGCTTTATACTAGTTTCAGCTTTGGGAAAATGTCTTTTTTAAAATTTGAAAAGTTTCATGTTTTATGACTGAGCAAAAGACATGAATCATGAAACTTAGTAGTTCATGTGTAATAATGTGCCATGGGAAAACCACTAAGAGTCTAATATGACGATAAATTTCCTGACAACTTCTGGTTCCTATCCCTGGAAGGCTTCAAGCAGAAGCTTCATTATTGCTAGTTGGACTAGGTAAGCCATGAGGTCCTTTCCAACTCTCAGAGTCTAAGACCAATGATCTAAGTATTCCAGTTCAAATTCATCTCTCTCTCCTCTGTATGCCCTATAATATTTATAGTTAGTAGCATTTGAGCGTCATCTAATTCTTCCATAATCAAGTATCCCCCACTTAAAGTTGCCCTGTCTAATGCCATTTTGCAATAAAGTTAATATATTATCACCAATCTCTACTGTATAGTCATAAAATCTTGATATAACATCATTACATTTACACTATTTTTAACATTGTCTCAAAGATCAAATACAAACTCTTCCTAATGGCATTGAAAGTCATTCAAAAACTAGCTCTAACCTATTTTTCCAGGCATATTACACATTACTTCCCTGCTGGTCCCTTGGCCAAGATTCTAACTCCTCTCTCCAGGTCTTTGCACTAACAGCTCCCCATCACTCTCTTGACCCTTGCTTCTTAAAGTCCCTTTCCTTGTTCAGTCATGTCTAACTCTTTATGACCCCACTTGGGGTTTTCTTGGCCAAGACGCTGGAGTGGTTTGCCACGTCCTTCTCCAGCTCATTTTACAGGGGAGAAAACTGAGGCAAAAAGGATTAAATGACTTGCCCAAGGTCACATGTCTAGCAAGCACCTGAGGCTGGATTTGGACTCACAAAGATGAGCCTTCCTCACTCAAAGCCTGGTGCTCTGTGAAGGTGTCCCTCAGCTGCACCTTGCTTCTTTCAAAGTTCAGCTCAAGCCTCTCCTGATCACCTTAGCTGTTAGTCTACTCCTTCCACCCTGAAATTATTTTTTATTTGCTTTGCACACATTCTATATCTTCTTACACGAGTATATGTCACATACACATACAACACAACCCCTCTACCTCAGGTAATTATTTTGAGGGCTGGAATTATTTGGATTTTGTTGCTGTATCTCCAGGACCTAATACACAATGATATCTTATTGATTGATTGAATATTGTTTAGATGAAACTGCACACTATAACCATGCCTTGCATAATAAAAGATTTTCCTCATTCAGCAGAGAATATTTGAATAATAATTTTGTCTCCCCATCTAGACAGCTAGTCCCTTGAAGATAAAGGGAACATCTGATCCTTGCTACTACTAACCCAAGGTTACTCTCACAGAATCCCAGGAATCATCTAGTCCACCTGATTCTTGGACAGGAACTCCTCCACAATCACCTTGACAAGAAGTTGGCTAATCTCCCTTTGTAGACCTACAGGGACAAGGCATATATCCCTCCCGTGGCAACCTGGTCTACTTTTAGATAACCTGACTTATTAGAAAGCTTTTCTTTATGCTCTGATAAATTATACCTCTCTATAAGTTCCACCTATTGCTCCTAGTTTTAAACTCAAAAGCCAATAAAAAACAAATTTAATCTCATTTTTGTATTAGAGCCCTTCAAACATGAATGCAGTTATGATGATCCTACCTAAGGCTTCTCTTTTCCTGACTAAATGTTCTTACTTCTTTCAAATGATCTCATTTGGTTTTCCACCTTGCTTGACCTCCTACGGACATGCTCCAGTTTATCAATGCTCCTCCTAAAGTGCAATACCTTGACTGGGCATAGTACACTAGATATAAGTACAATCAGATCAAAGTAGAGAGGAACTATCATCTCCTTCATTCCAGACATTATATTTTAATAATATGGCCTAACATTTCATTAGCTTTTTTTGTCTCCCATATTATACCAATGGCTTGTACCAAACTTGCAATCTCAGGTCTTTTCTATATGAACTATTATCTTGCTACATCTTTCCCATCCCTATCATTGTACAGCTATATTTTTTTGGACCCAAATACAGGACTTTATATCTGTCCTTACAAAATTTTGTCTTACTTGATTTGACTCATTGTTTTAGCCTTTGGAAATCTTTTTTGTTTTATCATAATAGCATCTAGTATATTAGCTCTTCCTCCTACTTTTGTGTTATCTTCAAATTTAATGATCATGCCATCTACACCTCCATGTCATTAGTATAAATGTTTAACAAAAAAATCGTAAAGGAAAAGATGGCTGCACTCTGTAGACCTGTAGACCTTCCAAGATAACATTAATCTAGTAACATCTTCTTTCAAATCAGGTTATTCAACCAGTTCCAAAAATCTACCCAACCCTGCTATCATCTAGCCAACATTAGGGGATAGCTAGGTGACTTGACGGGCAGAGCTTTGGGCCTGGAGTCCAGAAGGCCTAAGTTTAAATATGGCCTCAAACAGTAGCTGTTTAATACTGGCAAGTCACTTAGCCTCCTCATTTGTAAAATGGAAATAACAGCACCTACCTCCCAGGGTTGTTGTGGGCTCAAATAAAATAATAATTGGAAAGTGCTTAGCACAGTAGCTAGCACATAGTACGTGATATGTAAATGTTAGCTACTGTTAATTTTATCAACATTTCTATCACTCCACCTTCAGACACTTGAGTAGAATTCCAAGTGCTGGTTCCAAGTAGGGGAAGGGTGGAGGGACAATGCACTACATAAATAAGAAAGGATGGAAAGTAGTAAACTTGTCAGCCTACCATCTCCCAAGATGCACACACATAATCTCATACGGTTTCTTTAGGAGAAACAATTCTTTATCATTCATCTGATAAGAGCATTATTCACCCTAGATTAGTAATCAAGTTCCTACTTTGTAAGACTTTTCTAAAATTCTCAATAGAACAATAACCACTATTTAAGGCCAAATTCTCTACAAAAAGAACTTATGAAAAACATTAATCCTATGTTGCTATGTCAGTATGACTCAAAATTGTATGTGTCTGCATATGTGTGTAAGTGTGTTTCTTTTTTAGCCACTAATGCAAGAAAAACAAATAGATTATGTTTGGCAAATGTTGCTTTTGGTTAAGTCCTAAATAAACAGAGCTTTATGAAATAAATTTTCCTTGGCATAGATACTACATTTAGAATCCAAACACTTTTCCTACTGGGTATGATTTAAAAGTGCACCCAAATCAAACTGATTATGTACCATTAAGCTTATTAATTAAGAAATGTACAAAAATTAATTTTAAAGTTTCAGAAGTTTTCCCAATGGTGTCATTGCTCAAAAATAAGGTGACTGGGCCAGTTTAGAAGAAATTTCCAGTTTTTAAACAGACATCTGATTTATTTTCAGGACTACAAAGCAATTTACATATAATAGCCATCAAGGTGCAAAGAAGTAAGGTGGTTAATAACATCAAAGGTATATATCTATGACATGCATCAAGAAAATATAGAACAGCATTTTCAATGTGTTAAAAAAAAAGAGAATCAAGTTTTATCAATTTCCTCATTACCTTGACTGATAAAAAATAGGCAGCTAAATACACCCCCCATATGACATACTTGAATTAAAGAGCAAATGAGGAACAAACCTACTACCATATCTTTTAATGGTTTCCAAATCATGAAAGTCAGTAACGAGGTCTTTAAAGCTCCTCCTCAGTCTTTCAGGTCTGAAAGCTCCAGTACTTGAGCTCCCTGCACACTACAGACTAAGATCTTTTGAAGCTACTAAGGACCATGATGTTTGTTCCTTCTTCTTCTGAAAGGTCTTCAGATATCCTTCAGTTTTCAAATCCAGAAAGATAAGTGCATCATCAAATTGTAATTCTTGATGCCAATAATGAATGAGAAGTAAGATGAAGACAGAACTTTTTCCCTTTTCTCTTTTCTTTTTTGACTAAGGAGTGAAAGGACTGGAAAAATAGATAAGTGTTTAGGCCATTATAGAGAGGAAACAAATTGGATACCGTTCCCTTTACCAATGAAGCTGTTTTTAAACTTGTCTGAGAATGACAGAGAATGGATTTCAATCTTCATTTTAACTCTGTCTCATTTCTTTTGTTCATTTCTTTCCACTCACTTCCATCCATCAATTTTCCTCCTATCTGACAACCTCTAAGTACATCATGTTGAGACATTGGATCTGGGCCTTAACTATCAACCACCACCAGAAAGGAATTTGCTTTATCCAAATGATAGATTGTTGGGACAAAAATATTGGACCTAACACTGCTTCCTGAAGTACATAAAATGAGTTCTGTGGCACTTCTGAATTAGAGAGGCCTATTCCAGAAGACTCAGAGACTGTGCTGCTGGCAATTTGCCAGGCACACAAGCATAGACAACTTCCCAATTTTTTCTGTAGGAAAATAAGGCCGATGCCAGAACAGGTGAGTATGAAATTAGAACACCTGACAACTAAACAGACCGCAGGGTCTGTTATACTCACTCTTACACTGTCTCCACTGACAACCCAGAGCAGAGGGAACCAAAATTGAATAGTAAAGGAGTCTTCAAGTAGTTAGGAGAATCATTCATCTGGCAGTTCCTTGAAGAGTCTAGAATCTATGATCTCCATCCAGATAGACTTTTATGGAATATCAACTATGGAGAGGAATAGACATGTTGGCTTCAGTCTTCCCAGAGGTTTCAGGATATCTGGAGTTATAGGTTATGTTGTCATGACCTCAACTACCTGTTCAAAGAGATCTATGACCCCCTTCTGAAAGTTTAGGGCTATCTACATACTAAAGGGGAAAATATAAAGACATATATTTGATATTATTTTTCACATTATTTGATGATCATTCTTCCAGATCTCTCTCATAGAGAGAAAAAATGACAAATCTGAAAGTAGCAGCACCAGGTAACTACTATCTAATTGTTTCCATTTCAACTATCGTGCTCTGGCTAAGTTAGAGATCTCACTCATATATTCATTCATTTAGCAATAAGACATTTGGAGTATACATAATTTTTATAAGGGACATATCAGAGTCAGCCAAGTTGAAAGTTCTCCAAAAAGCCCCCCAAACTAATTTGAATAAGCACTCATCTGTCTCCAACAGCCTGGGTAATTATAACCAATGGGTAAACTTAGGCCAGGTATTATCACTAAGAGTCATTGAAAGTTCCCTGAACTTTACTTATTGCTGAGAAGTATAGGCAACCAGACTTTCCTTCCTTATCATGTAAGTAGAAAGAAAGCCTCAAAGAATAGAATGCTGTCTTATTTTCTACAGAAATACTTGAGAGTTATGTATAAAAACTCAAGGAAAACAGTGAGAATGTGATATAAATTCAGGTGTGAAAATAAAGCCATTATAATGTTGACAACAAATTTCTAGAAATTAATTACTAGAAAAAACCATTAAAAAAGAGGTATAAATAGTTAGAAAAAACTGACTGAAGAAAAAAAGTACTTTCTGAAAAACTTTTTAAAAAGTTCATAAGATGCCTTAAACATAATTTGCCTAGGTATGGGAAAGGGGAATTTGAGATAACATCTCAAAGGTAAATGTCAATAGCTCATGGGACCCACTTCTTGGTTGGAAGTCTTTGGTGTCAAAGACTTGAAAAGTCCTTATAGATAGGGGTGGTTTTTGATAGGAGAAGATGGATGGTGGAGTGCTCCTAGGTCAAATACACAGAACAATTTGACTGACTTTAAGTACAACTTACATTGAGATACAAGTAATGAGGTGGAATGAGAGTGTGAGAGAGAACTACAGTGAGGGAAAAGCATCATTTATTAGATCTACTATCCATCCTAAAAGGGGAAAGGAATGACTCTCCAGTGAATTTAATAACTTCTTTGGTAATTTGAAAGTACTTGAAAATGTTTTAACCTGTCTCCATTTTAGTGGCGCTAAATTTTGCAGAAGAAAAATACTGTAGTAATTTATGCCATAGAAGAGCAGGACATCCTCTTCCTTAGCTTTCAGTATTCTGGGGCAAATGTTGTCAGTTCTTTTAAGATATGTAGACAAATCACTAAAATCCTATATATTTGAATCAAACATTTTGTGTATGTACAGTTCTAGAAATCCTTACAATACTGCAAGGTTTTTTCTCACCTCAATTTCAACATGAATTGCTAACTGAATAAGTATCAATATAACTCATATTTTGCTATTGAAATTTATCTACCTTCTTACTTCTTAGATCTGAATGTCTGAATTTTTGAATCATCTGAAGTTAAAAACAATAATCTCTTCTTTACATCCTATATAACACATTGTTAGAAGTTGACAAATTATCCAATAATAAGAAAAGTATAAAATGCCAATGTTTAGTTCTAACAAAATAATTATACATGGATATACGGTGGCAAGTGAAAAGCTAGTCAGGAGACATTAGAATCAAGAGGCTGGCAAAGAAGGAGTGGTCTGAGTATTACCAAAGACCAAATAATGTCCAGAAAAGAAAGTGAAAGCAGTAATGGTCATGAAAATACCACAGATATAAGGTGACAGGATCCAGTTTAGGAAGTTAAATAAGTTATGGGTAACAGGTGTTTCCTTTCTCTCCTGTTCTATACTACTTGTTGGATGGGCTTGGTTCTATGTATCGCAAAGGCATTAAAGCCTAGAGGAGGCAAGAAGACTACAAATGAAACCCGCCCCCAAATGGAATAAAAGAACAGGCATATGTAACACCAGGGGGTCCCTCCCAAACCATGGCAAATCTTTAATGAACAAGGTATTAATGCTAAATTTTTTAAATCATCTATAATAAGCACAAATCATTTGGACTTCATGTTACTCCTAATATCCCTTTGACTATCATATAAACCTTCATATTCCTAAGCCATACTCTCAAAAGGATACTACAAATCTATCCTATGCTTTTAGTCTCTCAACAGCAACGATAAATAGCCATCATCCCCGTAATATTACATATCATCTGTATTTTTTTTTGGCAAGATACAGCATGCTACTTTTCTATGTTGTTGTTGTTGAGTTGTTTCAATCATGTCTAAATTTTTGTGACCACATTTGGGGTTTTCTTGAGAAAAATACTGGAGTGGTTTGCCATTTCCTTCTCCAGATCATTTTAAGATGATGAAACCGAGTTAAATGATTTGGTCACATAGCTAGTAAATATCTGAGGCAAGATTTGAACTCGTGTCTTCCTGACTTCAAGGCCAGTGCTCTATTCACTGCATCACCTAGCTGCCCCAACCTTCTATATATTATCTGTAAATATATGACTGTAAATGTTCATTGATAAGGGGAAAACAGGAGATTGATTGGGAAGAAACTAAACAATGAAAGTTGTGAGATACTTCAGGAAACAGAAAAATCAAGCATTTGCTACATACATGCATTTATGACATGAAAACTCAAACAAAATTAAAATGAGTAGATATAAAATGTATATGCTTCAGTTCAATCCAAAAGGTCAGGAATGGCAATGATGATTTTGCATAAGGTTACAATAAAAAGCAATACAATCAAGAGATAGAAACACCTGTTATTAATTAATTATTAATTGTGAACAATGAATTCTTAATTAATATGTACATATACAGAAATACATAAAGGATCTGTGATTTCATCCATGTGAAGAACTCCCCAGGTCAACCTCTTTTTGACTTTGGTAGCTTCTGGAGAGTTTCTTGAAGCATATAAAGTTGTCCAGAGTGACTCGTATAGGAATACCACAAGGAAATGTCATAGATAGAATATGAAACAAGGTATTCAAGACCAGCACTCTATCCATTACGGCACATTGCTTCTTAATGGAAAAAACAATCAATGTTAAACAGACCCCAGCACTTGAGAAAAAACTTATTGCAAAAATATTTAAATCACAAGGTGACTTCATTATGTATCTTTCAGACTTTGACAAATCTAAGAGAAATAAACAAGAAGAAAACTATGAGTCTGAAGAGTATGTTAAATAAACATTTATAACCTGGCCCCTACATATCTTTCTTGCCTCATCATATATTAATTCCCTTCTCACAATCAAGGATCCAGGCAAACTGGATTTCTCTCTGTTTCTCACATCTCTGTTTCTCCATTGCCCATATCTGTACCTTTGCATTAGATATCTCCCATGCCTGAAATGAACATGCTCCTCATCTCTACTTCATAGGCTTCACTTTCAAAATATGGCTCAGGCTCTATTATCTCTGACCTAACCCTGTCCCACTTCCACACTGCTCTCTTCTCAAAGTACTTCCAAAGCTTGACTCCTCACTGCTGGAATCCCTTCTCTGATATACATAAGCCCTAAAGTCTATCCAATTCTTTCAACAATTCTCAATATTTTCTATGTAGCATCATTTGATTTTATTCAATTGCTCAAATAACTTAATTTCTCCAATTTTTAAGGATTCTTTCAAGCCAGATTTATATCTTTAGTTGCCTGATTCTGTAACTCAATCAAAGAGGGGTTCTCACTTCATAAAGGTGTCAGAGCATAGAGAATATGTTACATTTTGGGGAGGCTTAGAGGGAATGGGACACACTTCTTATACAAAAAAAAATCAAGAGAATAAACAAAGCAAAGAGGAGGAAAAATTATTTCTATTTGCAAACAAAATTATGGTATACTTAGGGAAACCTAGAGAATCAACAACAAAAAATAATTGGGATAATTAATAGCTTCAGAGAATTGGTTCAACATTTCTGGCAAACAATTTGGAATTATGCAAGAAAAGTTACCAAATTGTTTTAGTATTTTTACCCAAAGGTCTTACTACTGGGATTATACCCTAAACAGGTTAATGACAGTGTAAAAGGAGCCATATTTACCTCATTGAAATATCCCCTGCCTCCATTCTCCTCATTTTCAATCCATTCACAACAGTACAAGGTCAGTTTTCCTAATGCATAGATTCTATCCCAT
>CM053770.1:67198951-67284001 GCA_028658325.1 Potorous gilbertii
AGAAAGTTATCTGGCCCTACAGGACAAAAGAGAAAATGGGGACAAGGGAAGGGAGGGATGGTAGAAGAGAGGGCAGACTGGTGATAGGGGCAATTAGAATGCTTGGTATTTTGGGTGTGGGGAGGGGACAAATGGGGAGAAAATTTGGAACCCAAAATTTTGTGAAAATGAATGTTAAAAGTTAAAGAAATAAATTTTTAAAAAAAGAATAAATTCTGTTCAAAACAAAGTCTCATATCTTAAAATTCAATACTATTGTAAAATTTCCATTTTTTTAAACAAAGTAAATATGACAAGATAGGACTCCTCATCCATTAGGTGATGAATAGTGATTTCTAAGCATCTACTACTAATGTTTCCCTATCTTCTTTTTTAAAGATGCTAATCAAAGAAGAAAATGATTTCCATTAAATGTGACACTTTACACATTTTTTTTAAAGATGCACTTGACCTCTGTTGAAATGGTTTGTTTTAATGAAAATCATTTGAATTGCATTAATGAATAAAATCTCCCCTCAGAAATATAATACAAAGGATTCCTGTTTCTAGATAGATGTTGGACTACATGATACTAATATTCTTCCCCCTCCTGGCTTCTTGATCCTGTAAAAAGTCTTGATAGAACATGAAACTCCATAAGCACCTAACCAAGAAAATAGAATTGACACCCAACTCTCCTCATTCCTACCCTCTTCAAGCAGTCTATAAAGACCCCACCTCCAATCCTTTCATACAGACCAATAAGACAAGAATTTAAAGGCAAGGAAGGGTTAGGCTCAGATCCCATAAAAAGTTGTAGTACTGTGTCAAGATATTTAGCCTTTACATTTTCAACATGTGTGGACTTAGAATGACAACATTAAACTCAATGAGTCTTATAAATATTTTACTATATGCCCCTCTGAAATTATGTCCCCTGGGCCTCAAACAACCCCTACAAAACTTTCAAAGATATATATATGTATATATATGTATATAGCTACCTGTGAATGTGTTTTTTATTATCGCTACATTGTATTAGCAGCAGTAGCACACTCCATTAATATGTACTGAGTGCACATTATAAGCATTGTACTATATTATGCACAGTTGGTTAGAGCATAGCGCTAATGAGGCCAAGGGTGTGGGTTCAATCCCCTTGCAGGCCAGTTGGCTTTGCTTTAATATACAGCCACATACTCGGCACTTAACCATAGCTAGCCCTATCACAAATGTGTACCATGCTCAAAAAAAGAGAACCAGGAAAGAGATTTTGGATAGATCAGAACAAATCCATTGTGTTCACATACTTTTTTTTTAACCTCAAAGTGTATACTTTACTCATGATGACATAGGGATCTACTTTGATTGAAATACTTTTAAAGCAAACACCTAAATAACAGACTTTAAAAGGGAAGAGAAGAGAAAATCATTACAAATTCCATTTTCTGGACAGGAAAGCTGGATCTCCAAAAGGTTAGACAACGTTACCAAGAGTGCATCACAGAGATAGTGACAGAAATTAAGAAGAGGTCTGATACCCCAGTGCTCCACGCTACCTCTTACACAGGTGATATACTAAGCACCCCTTTCCTAACTAATCAATCCAAAAAGTATTAGCTAGGTGACTTCTTCTACACGTATATTATAAAATAGATTCAAATCAATTAAATTTGTTAGTCAATAAGACAACAAGCATTTATTAAGTACTTATTATGTTCCAAACACTGTGCCAGCCTTTAGGGATACAAAGAAAGGGGATACAAATAAAATTTGTCTTTAAGGAGCTCACATTTTTGGGGGGGAGACAAAATGCAAATAACTATGTACTTACAAGATATATATGAAGCTAACTGAACATGACATCTGAGCGGAAGGCATTAGCAACTCTGGGGTGGGGAGGAGCTAAGAAAGGCACCCTGAAAATGACATGTGTTGAAGAAAGCCAGGGAAACTAAGGGACAAGGGTAAGGAGAAGCATTACAAGCAACAAGGGCACCTAGTGCAAAAGCAAGGATAGGAAATGAAGTGTTGGGTGCAAGAACACATTGACTGTGGCAAGTAGGCTAGTCTAACTGGACTAGAGCGCTTAAAGGGGCATACAACGAAAAACTCTAACATGGAAGGGGCAAAATGGAGAGGGCCAGGTTATGAAGAGTTTTAAATTCCTTTCAAGACTCAACATTTCATCTATGAAGATTTCTCTGACCTTCTTCAAATAAAAAGAATAGCTATCTCCCTCCTCAGAGTTCTTGTCACACTTTGATAGAATGTTTCCTTTATGTTTACTTTACTTTACTTTATGTTTCCTGGGAGAAAAATTAATTGTGAATGTCTTTTTGCGTTACATTGTAACTGTCTTGAGAGTAGACTCTGTCCTATCTAATCTTGTATCTGTAGTACAGGAGGTACAGGTAGTACAAGAGTATAGAAGGTATGTATAGGAAACCAATAAGATGCAGCTAGATGGCACAATGGATAGATGGACCTGGAGTCAGAAAAACACCTTGCTGTGTGATCCTGAGCAAGTCACTTCACCCTTTTTGCCTCTGTTTCCTCATCTGTAAAATGAGCTGGAGAAGGAAAAGGCAAATCATACCAGTATTTTCTGCCAAGAAAACCCCAAATGGGATCACAAGGAGTCGGACATGACTTAAAAAAAAAGAAAACTAACTAAACAACAGCAACAAAATAAATGTTTGAAAGACTTAACTGAATACAGTTCTTCAGCTTGCCCTTCTGATTCACCCAACCCCTAACCCAGCTATATGCGAAAGACTTCAACTGCATGGGAAGAAACATGGTAAACTCTGACTGATGTTAACAGTTGCTTGCTTGTCACTAGAAATATTGCTACTTTTCTGGTGATACTTTTTCCCCTCTGAGTTGTTAATAAATACATGAGCAGGAGCAACAATCATTATAAAGCTCTATTAGCCTCTTCTCGGTTATAGTGTTGTCCATATATTTTCATTTTCTTTTCTTCTGTCTTACTTACAGAATATATTCAATCCAAGACAGGACAGAACTTTACCTCTCTAGTTTCTTTAATCACTGAAATTGGGAGGAGTTTATCAAGGGCTCTTTCAAAGTTCAAATAAATTATAAACACTAGTAAAATTCTTAGGCAACCCATAATTTTGTTAAAAGTTTCTGTTAGAGAAAGGTTTATCCTTACTTGGTTATACTGTACAGAATTATAGAGCTAAAAGGAAATTCAGTAGGTCCATCCCCCTAGGCAAACCCACACCTGAATTATCACAAACAGATGAGAATTTATTCTATTTTTAATAGTTCTCAGGAAAAGAATTGCCATGTCCTTCATTAGTGCGTGCCCCTATAAAGTTATGGCAGCATGTTATAATAAGCATTCCAAGACCCCAATTATCCTAATACTATACAGCTTTAATTTTACTAGATTCAATTAATTTCTAATCATTTAACTTTAAACTAATAAATATTTACTGAGGGCCTATTACATGGCTAGCATTGTGCTAGGTACCATATGAAGTTTCCAAAGTCATATAAGGTGGAGTCTTTACTCTCTTGGAGCTTATAATGTGGTTAAGAAATTTACAATGCATTTGAGGAGTAATTTGTAGAGAGAGCAGAGATTTTGGTTGCTGGTACAGAGATAGGTGGAGCTGGAAACTTTTACTCTACTTTTTTCCTGGCAACCTACATATTTATAAAAAATTTTATCCTTGTCACATAATTTCATAGTTGGAAGGCACCTTTTGGATTATCTAGTCTAACTCTACCTGAAGTCTCACTCACTTAAACATCCCTGACTTAGTGTATTTCCCACGGTAGCCCTTTTGAGAGAGCTCCATTGAGAAATTTCTTCTTCTATTAAATGAAAATCTTTCTTCCTAACTTCAAATCAATCAGCCAACCCACAAGTATTTACTAAGTACTTACTATATTCCAGGTAGTGTCCAAGTGCTGAAGTACAAAGATGAAACAAAAACAAGCACAATCCCTGCCCTCAAGAAGCTAACACGCTAATAGGAGAAACAACATATATCTAAGGATATACAAGCCATATATCAATCAATAATCAATAAAAAATTATCAATCAATAAACATGTATTAAGTACCTACTGTGTGAAAGGCCTTGTTGCTAAGTGCTAGGAATGCAAAGAAGAAAAGAAGTCCTGGCTCTCAAGGAGCTCACAATCTAATGAGATCCTGAGTTAGATGGAAGGTAACCTCAGGGGAAAAGCACTAACAACTGAGGGGCTGGGAGAGGACTCCTAGAAAAAGAGGGATATGAACTGAGTCTTGAAGGACGCCAGGGATTCTGAGAGACAGAGGTGAGGAGGGAGAACATTCAAGCATAGGGGATAGTCAGTTCAAAGGCACAGAGGGAGGGAATTAGGAACAGTAATTAAGGAAGTAGTGTATAAAATGACTGGGAAAATAGGAAAGGAGTGTGGATAGCTTTAACTGCCAAACAGGATCCTAGAGACAATGAAAGCATTTTGATGTAGTGGAAAGAGGGCTGAACTTAAGTCAGAAAGATCTGAGATTTAGATCCCACCTCTGCCACTAGCTAGAGAAACTGGTTAAAATTCTGCCCGTGCCCTTTATTATCTATGTATGTGATACTGGGCAAAATTTAACCTCTTAGGGCCTTAGTTTCCTTATTTGTAAAATAAAGGGTTTCTATCAGATGGTTCTTCCTTTAGGAAAAGCAAGGAACCAAACACAATGCAAAATGAATAGATCTTACTAGGTCCTAAGCACTGAAATTAAATTATAGTAATTATTCCTAAGTTGGACGAATAAAATCTTTACCTAAGATTTTAAAATCTTTACTTAATGATAATAACCTATGTTGTTATTATTATTTAGCATTTACATAGAACACTAGCCATGACTTCTTTGCAAGGAAATATGACTACATGCTTATGAGTAAAAATAACGTCTGATGCTTTCCCTTCATTAAGATAAACTATAACTAAAATAATCATAAAAATATTTTGAGCTTTGTCTTTCTAAATTTCAAAGAGCTTAACTTCTGGTGCACTGTTTAGTAATCCTTTTAAAATAGCTTTGAATTGCTATCTAAAGGAATAGCTTTCTGGTTTATAGGTAGGAATGCTAAAAACAAATAAATTAAGGGGTTTATAGCCACTTTGCACATACTGAAGCAACTGTAGGATGAAAGCACATATTTCATATGCTATAGGTTTGAATTATATATCCATTGACATTGAAATCTGGAGATTTGTTTTTTATTTTAAACTTCAGCATTCACAATAGTTAGAACTGAATTTTTAGTGATTAAATCTTCTGCAGATAATCTTAGCTATGTGACATTGATAAGATTTGTCCTAAGTTAATAAGAATAAATCTCAATTTATTGTGTAGGGGACATTTACAATTATCTTTTATTTTATATTGTAATTACAGAGCATATAGTGTAGTGGAACAAGTACATAAGACCTAGCTTCAAATTTGCTGCATACTACATGTGCAAGGGTCTTAGTTTCCTCATCGGTAAAATGAAAGTTTTTAATAGTGTTCATCTTAGAGTGTCCTTTTAAGCTCTAAATCTATTATTATTTTATTAATGATAAACAAGAATGATTTCTTTTGAGATAAACTAATTATGCCAGAATTTTAATTAACAATGGCTAAAACTCCCTATTAAAATGGATACATATATGGATTTTTTTAAAATAAGATATTTCTTCATTTTAGGAAATTTTTTTAAAACTCTTAGTCAGAAAAATTTTTAAATGTATCTCTTTAGAAGCAAAGTTGGGAGAAATTAAACAATCACTGAACAGATACTGATTTCTGCTAAAGCCCACAGGAAGTAATCAACCAAAAGAGTGATCTTTATTTCCAAAGGAACACAGAAAGAATAAAGCTCTTATAATCTCCCAAGTTTGGATCTTTCAATATTTGGGTATTCACACATTTTCTTATGGCCTCTTTTGATGTCCTCTGTTTCAATGCAGTTAGATGGAATGTGGTGTTAAAGAAGTCAAAATTATGTGTTCAATCCTGTATGAACTAGTTAGCTCACTCTGAACCATAGAGTTGCAAATGTATACCATTGTTCACAAGGAAGGCCAGGCAAAAGAAAGTGAATGGATCAGTGCAAATCCATCACCACTATGGAGAAAACAGCCACACTGATAATTGCACCACGATCTTCATACATGAAGGAGGGCATATCATTTTTAACTTTTAAAATGAGCTATTAACCCATAAGGTCAGTTATTAATTAATATATTAAATGTCTAAACCATGTCAAGCTTATTTTCTTTAAAATACATGTGCTTGTTTGTCTTTGCTGATTAAGGAGAAATGCTTTTATGAATCTGTCACGTATCACTTTAGCCTCTTTTCCAGTTGTCTTATATTTCTACCTTGATCCAAATGCCTTAGTTTCCAAGATGAAGCAAATAGATTATTCAACTTTCCTTCATAATTTCTTACTTATAAAACTTTTGTAGTGAAAGCTTTTTTATATGTTATGCTTTCTATGAATATTAAATCCTTTAATAATTACAATCCCCATCTCTATTCTTAAAATGCATCATAAAGAGCTTCAGTTTGAGTAGATTTAAACACTAATTCATGACAGGTGTGTGCATTTTGTAAGCTATCATCAGGCTTTGTGTATACAATGATGTAGGAAGTTGAATGCTGAATGCTGCCAGCTGCATCAAGCGATAGCATCCTATTGTAAATGTCCTCACATGCTTTCTTACTCTTTAAAGTGTTCCTTTAAATAAAAGAAAAACACTGCAACAAAACAAATATAGTTTTTAAGAACTTTTATTAAGTTGATGATCCTATCATAGTTCAAAATGTAGTATGAGATCGTAGAAAAGTAATAATTTGAAAAGCTACATAGTGTCGGTTCACTTATGTGGAATGGATCACTATAAACCCCCAATAAATTTTTGCTCATCTTTCATTCAATTTCAATTTATTTCAACAAGTATTTGTCAAGTGCCTACTCTATATAGAAAATTCTGCTGGACTTTGGAGGACATGCAAAATTTATATTAGACATTATCCTCGCCCTCAAGGAATTTGTAGTCTAGTAGGGAAATAAGATATATATATATATATATATATATATATATATATATATACATATATATATAGTTATAAATATAGATATATTTAAATTTAATACAGTACATATAATAAAGACTTAATTCTTTTTTCATTCATTAATTCATTCATTTTAAAACTAAACACAAATACTACCTCATCCAAGAAACTTTCCAAGATCCTCCATCAGATTTTAGCATTTTTCTATGCTTATTTTATATAATTAATATATATTTTGTTTTATATGTGTTTATATTTGCATCATAGTCCCTAATTAAAGGACAAATTCCTTAAGGGCAGGGATCATGACTTATCCAAACTTTGCATTTCTCCCAGGATCTAAAACAATACTCTGCACTTAAGAAATCTGTTGATTTGAAACTAAATAATACATTTGTTTTCAAATTATGTATCTACTGATAAACCCAGCAAGACAAATTTAAGGGAAATGAAACCAATGTCTTTGTATTTATGGTTGACAGGATTCCAAAACTAAGATCTAAAATGTTATTCAAAATGTAAAACTTTCAGAACATCCCCAGAGAGAAATACTCCATATTTATTGGTCTAATATTCTTCAGAAGAAATAAGAAGGATCTTTCACTTTAAACATGAAAGCGTCCTAAAGTAAAAAATTGACAGTGCCTGAATATTAACCATCATGGTGATTCCTATGTTGAATAAACCAAAATGTTTTGAGTAGAAATAAAAAAAAATGTACAAGCTGGAAGAAATTAATGATCCTGCCACAAACTTCTGCTGTAAAACTAACATGACTCTTTAATTGCCATTGCTTATTAAAAGTGGCACCTTGTAGTAAAAGCTTACACAGGAAATACAAATACTAGTAGCTACAGCTACTTTAAACAGATTAACAAAATTAACATGTACCCTCTTTTAAGAAGCAGTTAAGTATCTTTTATCCTGTAGAGTGATGTGAAATTTCTCTTTAATTTTCAATGTTAATTGTAAGTTATAAAACTGCTGAATACAAGATTCAGTCTAGGATGGAAAAGTTTTATTCCATTTTTTATTATTTTTAATTATTTTTATTATCTTATTATAGTTAATCACAAACTAGATATTCAAGGATTACACATAGTAAGTCGTTTAATGATTGATCAAACATTTAACCAGGAGAAACAAGTTGATTAAGTTAAGAATGGAATTAGCATTGTGAATGTATCTCTTCATCTTTTATATGGCCACTGTTATTACAGAAACAATCCCTTTCCTTTTCAAAGGTCCTTTTATGCAGTTCTAGAATTGACAGAAAAATCTGACTGCTCTAATTGAAATGAAAATCTATGCATTTGCAAATAGAGATATTAAAATGATAGTATATCCGTAAGAGTTGTGTTTTTTCTATTAACTTTTACTTGATAATGTATTTTAATCTAAGAGAAGTAAATGCTCAGTAAACAAAATTAACAGGGGCCAAAACATAAAATTCAGTATAATTAGCCAGACTTATAATTTCTATGTATTTCAAAATTAATACACTCCATTTTCAATGTCTCTGTTAAGCACAACAGCAGATATTTATTTTGGTTGACCCTAGTAATAGTTTCAGGCTTAAATTTTGTTTCAAAAAAAAGTCAAATAATCAATTGATGTATTTTAAAGTGGCATGCAATGTCTCAAAGTGGTGTACAAGTAATTGATTTTGGGTTCTCTAAGGCCATACAGGCAGGGTGCAAGCTTTGGCAGGTTCTTGCCAAGCTGGAAAGGCTTAGAGTATATGGGTTCTGTGACAGACTGTATGTCTGTTGTCTGGCTAACATAGCTATTTATGTCTGAGTAGCTTAGCTAAGTTCAGAGAGGTTCATCACTAGAAGGATAGCCTCCAGATGAGGAATGTTTTCCACCCCCTCTAACAAGGATCATCTACTAATGCATAAGGCAGTTGTAACCTACTGCTAGGTAAAAGAAGCCCCCAAAGCAGATGAAATCATGCATCTCTGAAATATTCAAATACGTACAATTATATCATTCAATTTCTGTCTGACTGAATTTCTTTATGAATGAACCCTAATTTGGAAACTCACCAGCTCTGTCCCAGTTACAACACTAATTATTTTTCAGCTGATATATAAAGATATGTCTTATGACAAGTCATTTTGTTAAAGCTTCCAAATTGTTTTAGATAAGGGCAAAAGGAAACAACAATTCTTGAACCAATAAAATCTTTAATATCTTTAATGCACAGGTTTTGTTTATTCCTTTTCCTTGTTATTGAAAGCTACTCATTCTTTGAGAATGAAGTAAAGTTCTATCATTTCAGACCTCAGAATTAAGCACTGAAAACATGGGATTCCTTACCTGGTTGATGAAAGTAATTTCTTGTTTGCTGTGTCAAACAAAGCATGCTATTTGTCACATTGTGGTTTGTGTATCTTTTTAGAAGCTTTCAACTTTGATCTGAGTGAAGGTATACTCAGTAGCACAGATGACAGAAGTAAAAAAAAAAAACAGTGATGCACATTGTCACTCACAGAAACTCTTTAAGTCAACAAATACAGACTTAGAGAAGAAAATCATATTACTTTTGAGGAGGCTTGTACATTCTTGTGAGAAAACATAGACCTTTGCCTTTCTTAGTTCAGACAAAGGTGTGGAACAATTTATTAGTTAAAGATTTAGTTCAACGTATGCAATCAAAAGGTGCCTCTTCAAGTCCAGATTCTGGCCCTTGCTTGTATTTTTAGGTACACAATTGCATTTAAAAGACATTGCAGAGCAGGGCTCAGTAGCACATAAAAGCCGCTTTCTTTAAACTGTCATCAGAGTGGATTTTGGAACGTGCTTTTAATACTTCCAGGGTTGATGTTTGACTTGAAAAAAAAAAAAGAATGCTATTTGAAATGGCTTTTTTTTTAATTTAACTTTCACCTCTGCATGCCTTTCACCTGATTTGTGGTGGTATTAGGAAAAAAAATGTTTCACAATATGACCTTTTAAAAGTCAAGGCTTTAATAAAATCCTTGTTTAAACTCAATAAAATCTGAATGTAAAACAAAGACATACAATCTTAACTTGAACATTTGGTTTCAGATTCTTTTTATTGGTCGTCATTTGATTATGTTGTGAGATAAATTAATTGTTTGCTTGGACTGCTTTTGTTCCTTCATGTTCTTTTCTGGTTTTAACAAACAATGGCTCAGATCAGTAAAAAGTTAGAGTTAAGAGGTCTGGGATCTAACATCTTTTTGCATTTATGGGTATACTCCTCTAGATTTAGTGGCAGACAGAAACACAACTTTAAAATTCATCAGTATTCGAAATGTCAGGTTAGTCTTTTAGTGTCACAGCCTAGACTGAGGAGTAAACAATGGGAAGGTCTCCCTTTATGTTTACGTAGGAGGAAGCAGTGCAGTTACAGTAGGGAGAAAGCCCTAGAAGAAGGGTCAAAAGATCTGGATTCCTCCATTTTCCACAACTCCAAAATAAGATTAATAATCTCTGCTCCTTCCTACCTCACATTAGTTATGAGGATCAGAGAAGTATATGAAAGATTTTGTTTAAAAAAAAGTTTTTTAAGTGGTAAAGTACTGTATAAATGTATGGCATCTATGTGTGGATATCCTATTATTATGGCATACTGAGCATGACTTATGAAGTAGAACGAAGGGTGGTGCTGACATGGAGTGGAACCATACTTATGAAAGCAACAAAACAGAAATCATTTGTTCCTGGTTTCTAGGGCTAATAGGCCTACTTATCTCCAAATACATAAAAATATTTGATTTTCTACAAATTGATTGTCTAAATTAATGTCTGTGACCAGATTTTTACACTAGATTCTTTCATTTTTTTATAATATGTTTATTTTATTGAAGCCATTTATCATTAATTATGTAGGTACACAAGTAATTATACATTCAAGGAAAGGAGGCAATAAATTTGAGCATAATTATGGCAGCTAACAGTGCCTGCTATGTTGTAAAGAGATACACCAGACACCTGAGAAAAGCACTGAAGAGTACCTGATTCACTCAAATTTGTACCCAAAATACAATGACAGGACCTGTAACTCTCAGGCAAGGGAACTCCCTGTACTGATAATGTATGCTGGGCCACCTTCTCTGCAACATTTTTGTCTTAGAGAGGAGTAGCCTCCTGCAGTGGTGTCAGACTTAAATAGAAACAGAGTCAATAAACCATACATAAAGATCTCTATGGGCACATATTGACTTAGAAAAACCATATATTGACATTTTTATGTATTTTGCTCAACATTTCTCAATTAAATTTTAATCTGGTCCCTATTGGATTAGGGGGTGTTCCCAGACAGAAAGCAGCCAAGTTAAGGAATTTGTCCAGCATCACAGAGTCATTACATGTAAAGAGGAACCTGAAACCAGGTCCTCCTGGTTTCAAGGCCAGCTCTCTATCCCCATGCCACACTGCCTCTCTGTGCCTTCAAACATGGCATCCCTAAATCACTTCTTTTGTTAACTTCTTAGCAAAAAGGGAGGAAACCAATGAAACTAAGGATTCTTTTTAAAAGTCATGTATGATTAGAAATTCCCTTTTTGTCGAAGATGCCTCCTTTCACTAATCAACTAATTATAGGAGAACTGTATTTTAAAAGTGAAAAGCCAAATATGATTAATATAGGAACAATTAGATAGAGATATAAAATGAACAAATATAGAGTTTATAGACAAAGTAACGTATTACCAATAAGAAACTTTTTTTCAACAGAGAAACAATTTAGGAATATATCTGTAAATTAAAATCAGAATCTCCATAAGCTGTTTCTTTGTTGTGGAGTTTAATGCTGTCCATTTAATATCTATGGTTCCTCTTCAGTGTTGGATGAAGTGATCTGAGGGTTAGAGCAGGAGAACATGATTTAAAACATTTTTATTATCCTTTTCTTATGTCATTTCCTCCCCTCCACACAGTGAACATCCTTGATGAGAAGACAAAAAGGAATACAGCAAAATGAGCCAATACATCAACTAAGTACCATAGGGCATTGTTCCACTCCCATAAACCACCAGCTCTGCAAAGAAGGCAGAGAGATACACTAGGAGAATGGAGTTATCAGGTTACTTCTGAATACTGAGTCTGAACATAAAGTCATAGAATAGATCCTGGTACTCTTACTCGTAAGAGTTTGGAGTAGATGGCCTCTCAGGCCTCTCCCAGCTCTAAAATGTTGACCATCTCAGAAAGCCCATGTAACTGGCAATACACTAGGGTTTATTGAGTAAGGAGGTAACATGATCAGACTGATACTTTTAAAAAATCATGTTGGCAGCTAAGTGGAGGATAGATTAGAATGGGAAGAAGCTTTATTTAGGGAGATAAATTAGGAGTCTATCACTGATGAAAATCTGAAATAGGGTAGTGGTTGCCTACACAGAGAAAAGGGAATAATACAAAACATATTGTTGAGAGAAATGAAAAGATCTGGCAATGGATTACACATATGGGGGAGAGAAAAAGAGAAGTCTTATCTCAATAAGGAAATAGAGGCTTAGAGTTTAAAAGACTTGCTCATGGTCAAAAGTAATGAATGGCAATGACAGGAGTTGAACTGAGATTCTCTAAGTATAAAGCAAGCACTCTTTCTACTGTTCAACTGTAATTTTAAAGTCAGGGACCCTCAACCACAAAAATAGAGTTTCTGAGCTAATCTTAAACTTTTTACCTAGTAGCTCTCTAAGCTGATGGACATTGCCATGCCCCTTGTCTATACACTTCTCTCTCTACTACATCCTACCCTTCTCTACAGCTACAAAAATGTAAATTATTGTTATTGCTGCCTCAGATCATTCTGGGAAATGAAAAGTAGTTCATGTTCACAAAGAGTTCAGGGACCCCTGAAGGTGAGCAGTCAGAAGAGCCACTGCTCTTCAACACAACTTTCTGCTAGAGTCAAATTGACTCACTCACTACTTTTTGGATGTGCCAACTTTGTTCTCAACTCTGCATCTTTATCAATACTGTTCTTCATTCTTCTCTGCCTATCAAAGTCTACCTAATCTCCAAATAACAATTCAAATGCCGTATCTTCTGAATGTATCTAAGCACTTCACAGAAACACAAAATTGAGTGTTGGAAGGGACTTCCATGACCATCTGATCAATGGATATACAAAAAAAAAAATCCTCGTAATAATACATCTAACAATTGGTCATCCAGACTGTGCTTGAAGACTTTCAAGAAGGAAGAACTTGGCACCTCTCAAGGCAGTCTCTTCATATGTAGAAAGTACTTGTTCTTAGGAAGTTTTTCCTTATGTCAAACCTAAATTTTATTCTTTATGACTTTTACCCATTGCTGCTAGTTCAGCCCTTTGAGGCAAAACATCAAAACTCAAATCCCTCCTCTACGAAACAGCCCTTCAAATATGTGAAGACAGTTTCCTATCCCTCTTCATTTGTAGAAGCTAAGCCCCTTTAATGCAGCCCAAGATTGTATTAGCTTTTTTGGCTGACACATCACATTGCTGATTCATATTGACCTTGATGACCACTAAAACTCCCAGATATTTTTTACCACAACTGCTGTCTAACTATGCCTCCCCATCTTGTACTTGTGAAAATAATTCTTTGAGCCCAAGTGTAAGAATTTACATCTATCCCTTCTGAATTTCATCTCATTAGATTTAGACCAATTCTCTAGCCTGGCAAGATCCTTATGAATCCTGACTCTAACATTCACTGCCATTTGCAAATTTGATGACCCTAGTGTCTTTAACAAAGTTGTTGATGAAAACGTTGAACAGCATAGAGTCAAGCACAGATCCTTGGGGTGTTCCACTAGAGACCTCTGCCTCGCTGACACTAAACAACTACTTTCTGAGTTTGGCCATCCAGACAGGTCTGATTGTATTTTCATCTAATCTGTATCTTTTCATCTTCATAAAAAATATATTTTACAAAATGTTTCATTAAATTCTAGATAAACTATCCCCCAGCATTCTCCTCATCTACTAGTTTAGTAATCCTGTCAAAAAAGTAAATGAGATTAGTCTAGCATGATCTGCTCTTGATGAAATCACTTTGTAATCACCACCTCCTTTTCCAAATACATACCAATAATTTGTCAATGACCCATTCTATAATTTTTCCAACACTTTCTATTAAGTTCACTTGCCTATAAAATCATCCCAGTCTACTTAGCCTTGACACATCGTCAAATGAGACTACACATCTTGATGACTCATTAGATATGAGTAAGGCCTGAACATCTCCCTAGATGTAAAAGGAAATCTGTTTGGATTGAGTAAGGGACTTTAGCCTGCCATCTAGGGTCTGTATAACATCATCAAGACAGGTAGAATTGAAGATCAGAGGTAACTGAGAGCCAGGGATGTTAGGATCAGGATTCAAAAGGATCTTGCCAGGCTAGAGTTCCTGAATTCAAATCTGGCCTCAGGAACTTACTAACTGCATGATCCTGGGCAAGTCATTTGACCCTGTTTGTCTCAGTCTGTCATCTGTAAAATGAGCTGGAAAAGGAAATGGCAAACCACTTAAGTAGCCTCGCCAAGAAAATCCCAAATGGGGTCATGAATCAGAAGTGACTGAAAAACAACAAGAAAGTCAGAAGAAATATAGGAGAACATCTTGGCCTCTGTCTTAGTCTCCTCTCCTACCCCTTGACTGATGAAGGACCTCAGAAATATTTAAGGACTTAAGGATTTAGACTTTTCCATCAACGCCCTACTAATAGCAGTGTCCCTGAACATATGATGCATTGTCTGGGTTGGTTTCTGAAGACAAAAACTGAATAGCCTGAAGAAAGGCAACTTCAAAACTCTGTACATAGCCCAGCAGAAAAGTTATATCACACCTAAGGAGCCTTCTTGAGGAGTCTAGGCAAAGAACTGCTAAGAGCTGTGTTTTCCCTTGGTTATGTATGTGTTCTAAGCTTGAAACCACTTTCCCCTAAACTCTGTATATACTGGCAGAAGAGTATGTCATAAACCTTTGGGATGATATTTCACACCAATTATATAACTGGAATAAACAATCATTTCTAAAAACTAATTAAATCTGTTCCCTAGTTGATATCAACTTATAATCGTTGGGGAAACGTTTTAGTGGGATCTCATGAGCTACAGCACTACAGAAAAACATTCTCCAAACTCTCAGAGATACCCAGAGTATGGAGGGAAGACATTAGTAGCCATACTCTTGGGACCTGTCTGTAAAAATAAGAGTCAAAACAATAACTCTAGAGTAGGGGTAGGGGGTCTGCAGCCTTGAGGTCACATGTGGCCCTCTAGGTCCTCAAATATGGCCCTTTGACCAAATCCACCATACAATAAAGGACCTTAATAAAAGGATTTTTCTTAAGTGTAGAGTATCGTTACAATTATTTCTACCTTTTTTGTATCATCAGCACTTAACACAGTGCCTGGCACATAGAAAGTTATCAATAGATGGTTTCTGACTGACTGGTTAACTCTGTTCTTTTTTTTTAGTTGGGACATCTGCCCTTATATAATCTTGTATTAACTCTGTTTTCCATGAGCTTTCAAATACTGCTGACAACACAATGACCAAACACCATTCAAGAAGAGTCATGTTGAAACATGCTATCCACCTCCAGATAGAAAGGTGATGGACTCAGTGAAGACGGAAGCATAGTTTTTTGGACCAGGTGAATGTGGTTTTGCTTAACTATACATATTTGTAACAGGTTTTGTTTTCCTTGCTTTCTCACTGGAAGAAGGAGGAAAAAGAGGAAGAGAACTAGTAACTGAAAATAAAATAAAATTGAATTAAAACAAATATTATCAACAGTGGGTAAGCAATCAGAGTTCTTTCAAGATTTGCAGAGGACAGTCATCAAGGCCGAGTAACTAAAATTCATCAAGAGCAAGTAGCTGCTCCTTTAACTCGGATATTAAGTCATTTTTATTCTTTCATACCAGTGTAAAGGTTGTTCTCTTTTTTGTAAAGAAAACAAAAACAAAATAAGAATTGAACAGCTTTGTCTTCTCTCAGTTGTTACTTGCCATCATCCCATCCACCCCAAACAAAAGTTCAGTTTTCTTTGATCCTCTTTTCCCCATCATAATTTAAAAAATAAAACAAAACAAAACCTTGTTGCCATCTTTAACTTCCTTTGCCATCTTCAGATCATTCTAATTTTGAGAGTTCCTGACACTATTTTTATAGAACTGTGCCATACTATAATATTCATCTTCTAAGCCTAGCCTCACTTCTATTGTCTGTACAACTTTTTTTTTTTTTAACAAAGTTGGTTGGTGAATTTTCTGTGCATCCACATTGGTCTCTTGAGACAAATGTAAATTTCCTCCTCAATGGAATTGTTTCCCATTGTGTCTTCAGAATTTCATTCTTGAGCATTTCCTATCCTTCTTGGACTTACTTCCCTTGAAGTAAGGGAATCCTATATAACTTTTCTCTCGAACCCTTTGAAATCTACTGACTATAAGTATTATAAGTATACTTATTTGTGGCCTATGACTTACAGCTTTGTGTTATTGATAAACTTTTCATAAGTATATGTTGCATCTCCTTCTCAAATATAAGTTCCTTCCAGGTTAGAACTGTGTTTCATAGCACTGTGTTGCCTTCATTGGCTGTCACAGTACCCTGAATAATATGGTGGGTGCTAAATAAATATTTATTCAATAATTGCTAACAACTAACAAAGATCAGGTAGAAAGGAGAAGGGATGAAATCAATTTATTCACTCTTAATTAAATCTGGCAATAGAGTGCAGAGGGAAGAGATGTACAAACCTAAGAGTGGGAAAATTGAAAGAGAAAATTGAAAAGTTGTGATCCTGAAATTAACCAAAGTCTGATTAGTAGGATAAAGGAAAAGGAGGTATCTTGAGGTTGCAGGGGAAAGAAAGGAAAAAAATAACAAACAAAAAATTAACCACTATCCTGGAAACACATAAGGGGATGTTGGAACATCAAGAACCAATCTCTGTATCCTTACTAATAGTAGCAGAATAACATGAGCCAACTTTCAGAGGAATTCAGCTGCAACTGTGTAATAGGTATAGACAGGTCTGAATTTGCCAGGTCATTTGGGGCATGTCATGGTAATCTGGCACTTGTAATTCTTTTACAAAGCTGCCAAAACTCTGGATTTGTGGAGGTCATAAATATCTCAATAAGGCTCATGTTACCAAAATCAAACTCACTGGATTCAAAGAATTTCTGCATAATTAGTTTTGCCAACATTTTAAAAGTGAGTGATAGGAGACTGAGATGATCTGCAGGATGAATAGCATCAAGGTTTCATTGGAATCATCCTGCTACACAGAATATAGTACTTATCATGAAACAGTATGCCAAAGCCAATTTTACTACATAACAACTTGGACTGAAATAACAAAAGGTGAATTCTTTCTTTTTTTTCCCTTCAGAATATACTTTAAAATGTCTCTTGTCTTTATATTCAAGATTTTAAAACAGAAGAGTAACTGAAAGATTGCTGAGAATGCTCTCCCTCCTCCTACTGGAGCAGCTGCTACAATGATGATACTCTACTACTATTCCATAAGCTGAAGAAAACAATTTACTGATGATATCTTAACTCCACCAGAAAAAAAAGCATTATGGCAGAGGGCTAGAAACTGTCCCAAGTCATCATTTACCGAGTCATCTCCTTAAAAAACAGCTACAAGGCAACTGTGAGAAAGACAGCATTTTAGGAAGCTCCCACCCCAGGCTTTTAAAGAAACTGCTGTTGCTAGAGCCCTGGAGAGACTGGCAAATTTCCAAGCAGCTGCTGGGCCCCACAGCTGTGACAAAATACAGGTAGGGACACTGAACTCTTTGAAATACAAGGACTTTGCTGGGAATAGGATTAGGGGTGGAGATTGAGTATGAGTCTGTATATAATAAGATAGAGAGGGTTAGGGCAATACCAAGGATTCAAGGGAAACAGAAAATTGTGGGGAAAGTTTTAATGAAGACTAAAATTGAGAGTTAAGTAAAAGGGAAATTGATTTTTACTCTTTAGATTTTTTTCTCAGCATCAGGGTTGGAGGTGAGAGAGGAAGAAGAGCAAAGAAAGGAAATGTGCATTGATAAGATTGGGAATATTTTATTGGATGAGAAAAACATTTGAGAAATACGATAAATAAGAAGTTAAATGATTTGAAGGTAATGGCATTTTTGTAATTCTGTTCCATCAAGTTAATGTATTAATCACCTATGCAATTTTTAAAAATGCTGATAATAAAATTTTTTCCATATATACTATGCATGAGATTCCTTTTGGTATATTTTTCTTTTCAAAGGCCATATAGACAAACCCAGCAGCGAAAGAAAGCCCACATTTAACATTTTCATGTAGTCAGTTTAGTGCAACTTTAAACTTTATGCTGTTAAAAAAGTGAGGGTGTTGATGTTTTTGAAACTATATTCCATCCAGTGCGACAGTAAAGGAGAGTTCTTGTATCATCTGTACTATTATTGTAAGGAAATGTTTCTGAAGACCCTATAGCTAGAAGTCTCCTATAAAATCAAAATGCCTCAGAATAAATGAAGACTATCTCATGAATCTGAATTTAGTCATTCCAGAAGAAGCTGTCCCAGAGTAGATTTTATTCTTTTTTTAGTTTGAGAGGAAAATGTTTTAAGATTTCAAATAAATTTTTTCAAGTAATATTTATTTGATTATATTTTTAATTGTTTTATAAGATGACTGAAATAGCAAATAATGAGATTCTAAATGGATTTGTAATTTAGTTTTGTAATTTGTAACTATACTTTCTTACCCCTTAATACCAAGTCTTCATATGCCAAAATTAGTTGTTTACTGTTGTTTAACATTGATTTATTTTGACATGCAATCAAACTGTTAAATAGATTGTTCAAAACATAGATACAACAGTTCTGCATTTGAAAAACCGATATTCTAACACGATAATACAATACAATACTGGGGGAATCTGGAGTGGCAATGAAAGAGAACAGCTCTGATTCCATTAGTGTGATGAATTCCCACTGTGAAAACTTCCTTCCCTCCACCAATACTGATCAGCAACTCAGAGACTCGCTTAGGGGCATTGAAAATAATAAATTCTCAGCCAATCATATTCATAAAATTCATTATTTATGAAAACTTGGGTGACAGGTAGTATCAAATACACACAAATGTGCTTTACCTATTAATAGCCAGCATTTATACACACTTTTGAGCTTATAAAGCACTTTTAAAATATTATCTCATTTTATCCTCACAACAACTGTTAGATAGGGATTACTATTATCTCCATTTTACAGATGACAAAGTTGAGACTGACAGAGTTTAAGTAACATGAACAGATTTACACAGCAATTAAGCGTCTAAGGCTTCATTCGAATGCGAATATTCCTGACCCTAGACCCAGCACTATATTCACTCTGTTCAGTATATAGTATAACCACTGTCCAATACTGATCAAACAAATCCTACAATCCTCAAAGACCCACAGAAGGAAGACTCCTATTCTAAGGGGAGCATAGCAAAGGTATTCTGGGGGTAACCGACCATAAAAGGAAATACTGCAAAATCAATTATTGATTACTAAGTTTGGCATTTATATTATGTTTTTCATTTTCCTGTTGCAAAACTTTGATTTTGTGTGAGACTATAAGTGGGTATCGAGGAAAAATAATTACTAAATAAAGGCTTAAGTGTTTCTAGGGACAGTGATTGGAGCTACATCTTTTTTCTCCAGCAATAGAACGTAATCCATCAGTTTTGTTCAAAACTAATTCCATTGGACAGTCATTTTACACAAGTCACTTTTCTGCCTCCTTAACTTGCTTGTTGGTAAAATGAGGGAAAACTATGTCATCTACTTAGCTCACAGGGATATAATGATATGAAATTAGGAAAGGGGAACCTTTATATTTTGGTTAATAAAAAGTTCCTAACCATAAGGACCACGGCCACTCAAAGGGTTTATAATTCATAAAAACATAAATGTGTCACACTCAAGGAAGACTGGGTGAGGCCTCACATATGTGTCTAGTTACTGTCTGTCCCTCATTAAAATGTGAGCTCTTGAAGACAAAGCCTATTTTTTTAAAGTGCTTAATAAATACTTGTTGACTGACTTCAAGGTAGCGGGTATCATTTAACAAATAAGGAAACTGAGGTCCAGAGAGGTTAAGTGACTTGTTAGTGTTCACACAGCTAATAAATGCCATTGCTGGTAAGGTGATCTGGCCAACTGATTTCCATCAGGCTTCTTTTCAGCTCTGCACCAGACCTGTTCCTATCTCTCTAGTCAATTGCCTCCAGCACTTTTTATTTATGTTGCAGACATGTTATTTTTACCTTTTGGTGCCTGTTATTTTTTTGATAGAATGTAACTATTGTGAAGGCAAGTGTGCTCACCTAGCACAGTCTGATACTTTGTTTTTGTTCTGGATACATGATTTCATTAGTGTAGGGAGTTTCAGAGGAGATCCTCTACCATTATTTTGCACTTACAAACTGAAGAGCTGAAGTGAATTTGCACAGGGTCATAAACAGTGAATATCAAAGAAACCCCATTTATCCACAAAACAAAGAATATATACACAGGAGACTACCCATCAGACCACACAGAACGAAGGAGCGCTTCCGCTGGAAGTGAAATTAGCTCAGCCAAGGAAGGAAGCGTCCTAGACCTCCCCCAGAGTCTCCGGTGTACCCACCTGAAGCGGGGCTGGCATGACCCACGCCTCTCTGCAGACTGGAGGCCAGAAGGGCCCACAGCCTCCAGGAGCTCTCCTCCCTCTCCCTGGCCCCGGCCAGCTTCTCCCCGCCTCCCACGCAGCCCCGGGGGCAGCGACCCGCACCGAGGGCAGAGCCCCGCACCAAAGGGCTTTGGGACGGAGTACATGCGAGAGAATCTCCGAAGGGAAGGCGTTCGGAAGGAACGGGCCAGAAAGGCCGAGTCTGGCTGAGTCTGGAGGGAAAGTGTAGAAATGACAGACAGAAGGGAGGCGGCAGTGACGGGGAAGTATTCGAGTTCTTGGACCAGAGGAGCTTGAACACGGAGCTCGGGGAGTGCGTGAACACGCGGGAAGGCCGCAGGAGGGGGAGGGGCAGGCTGCTGGGGTCAGGAGTCGGTCCGGAGGTGGCCCGGTCCCGGGGGCGCCCTGGGCCCGCGGGTGGAGCTGGGGAGGGCTGGAGCAGACAGCCCCCGAGGCGGGCTCTGGGTCTGACGGAGGGTGGCCGCGGCCCACGCACGGAAGGTGAGGCCCAAAGGCCCGGCACCCGGCTGCGGATGGACCTCTCCTGACCCCGGGAAGGTCACTGCACTGCTCAGGGCTCACGGGAGCCGTCTAGCATCACAAACTACAAACCAGCCGCTATTTCCTACGGGAAAGTTCCCGGTACCAACAGAACCCTGATGAGCCCAGTTAAAAAGCAAAGAAACCCAAGGCTGCAGTACCTACCCCCCACGGGGCGGTGGCGCTCTAAGGGGAAGAGAGGAAGCTTGGGAAGCGCTTTGAAAGCCTTCAGAGGGCTCTACGAAGGTCAACGACTCTTAGGGATTGCTCAGGGTACGGCGCTTTCTCCAAGAGCCATGACGCCCTTCCCCAGCCGCTCCTCCTCAGTCCTACCGAGCGTCGGGCCGGTGTTGTTGTGGGAGGGTCTGGACTCGGGAAGAAGAGGGGGGGCCTTGCCTCGAATATCCTCAGCCAAAAGTTCTCGGGAAGGAGACGCCACGTGCCCGCGCGCGTGCGCACACGAGCGCCCCGTGCCGCTTCCCGCCAGCCCATCTTAGGGACCCGCCCTACGCGCTCGTGCGTGCCTGTTTCAAAAAAAAAAAAGAGCAACGAGAGGCAGGAGTGCGCATGCGTCTTGGGTAAACTATTGAGTCTCCTGGACCGGTTGCCAGAGCAACGGAGGAGCTGTTCTAAGTCGCGTTGCTGGAGGGCCCTGGGAGCCGGCTATTGGTATGAAAGCTGAAGGCTGAGGGCGTCCTCTGGTTCTGGCCCAGATTCCCAGGGGTGGAGGGGAGGGGGCGATAAACACGGGAGCAAAGAAAGGCGGCGGGGAGAGGAGGCTGCGGGGATGAGTGACCGGACGCGGGGGAGCCAAGGTGCCGGTGCTGGGGGTCAAGCTTTTGGTGTCCGTGAGGAAAAAGCCTGGGGCGGGGGTGAAAGTCCTAGTGCCGTTTTAACTCCTAAAGGGCGCTAATGCTACTATTGTTATCGCCACTTAGCAGATGCAGAATCTGAGGCTTAGGGACGTGAGTGGCTTGGCCAGAGCCAGTCCTATGGCCAGCCAGGAGGTGTATGAATGCCAAGGTGCCCCCAGGGAACACTTTTAAATGGGGAAGTTGGTGAAAGGAGTCATGTTCCAACAAATGTCAGGCGCAGAATCTTAGCTGCTTAAAGTTATGTAACGATTGAATTAAGTCCATTGTGGCTGAGCCTTAGGTTCCTTGAAAGAGCGGTAGATTTGGAGTCGAAGGACCTGCCTCTATTATAAGTTTTTAAAGACCTATTTTCTGCCAAGGGTCACACAGCTAGTGTCTGAGGCCAGATTTGAATTCAGGTCTTCCTGACTCCAGACCCAGTGTTCCATCAACTGTGCCACCTAAACAAATATATTGGTGTTTAGTGTTGTTTGTAATGAAATATTTAATTTATTGAATTGAAACCCAAAGACATGAAGAAATAGCAACTAATTAGAAGGGCAGCTCACAATTTTCAACAGATATGCAACTAAAGGAGTTGCTGAAGTTGATCATATCAAGTCAAGTAAATAAGCATTTATTAAATATCTACTATGTAACATGCCTAAAGAAAATAAAATTTTAATTTCTTGGTTGAACATGAGCAAAAACAATCACTATGGAGATAATTATAGCTTTGGAACAAGCTGTCTGTTTAGAGGGGGAAAGAAAAGAGAAACCATACATGGTGCAAAGGAGAGATCACTACATTAAAAGTCAGAAGACCTGAGTTCACATCCTACCACTACTTCCTAGGTGAGGGATCATTTAACCTGACATATGTTCCCTCATTTGTAAAATGAGGATGGACTAAATTCCAGGTTTAAATCTTCGATCTGGTGAAGATGGATAAAAGGACAAAGAAGAATCTATTGGACAATATGTTCAAACTCAAGAAATGGAAGAAGTCAGAACTTTGTACACTATTCAGAAGTCTCATAGCATGCCTAAATAATTTCTTCAAAAAGAGAATTCGAAGACATTAGATGACCAGTGGCTTTCCTTGCCCATGGTGAGACTTGGCAGTGATAATTGATACTTCACACAGATTTATTTCCTAAACAGTAAAGAAGACAGTTGGAGATGAGAAACTATATCATTTCATGAAATGTTGGAAAGTTGTAAAGCAAGAAAGAAAAGAGCTTTGTGTAGAAGTTTTGGAATGAAACTCAACTTAAACCAGAGCATGGTAAATAATGTTTATAGATGTGTATCATCCAAGTCCATGAGTCAGAGGAAATGCTGAAGAATTCACAGGGCAGATAGTTTGAACTCTAGGTAGGCATTGTGTGGTTCTTAAACAAGAGAGTGAGATTTAGACAATAAACAGACACAAAATAGTAAAAAAAAAAAAAAGTGCTCTTTTTACTATAACAATCTATTCTCATCAACACTAATACTGGAACCACCAAATTTAGAATCAATATTTCAGTCCTTAATGTCCTATATGAGAATTTGGTACCTAAATGGTTCCTAAAAAGTTGAAGTTGGAAAGAATAGCTGAACTAGACCTGCAAAAGAAGTCTGTACCAAAAGCAAAATAGTTTTGAATCTTTAGCAAATTGATTCAGTGTATTTCAAAGAGGGGAAGATACCAGAAGTGGTGGAAAATTGCAGACATTTGTAAGAATGTTGTATACGTATATATAAGTAAACATGTGTGTGTGTGTGTATATATGTGTGTGTGTGTGTGTGTGTGTGTGTGTGTGTGTGTGTGTGTAAAAGAATAAAGATCATTTCCCAATTAATAGATGGTTAAAGGATATGAACAGGTAATTTTCAGACAAAGAAATAAAAGCTATTTATCATATGAAAAAATACTCTAAATTACAATTGATTCCAAAGTTCTACCTCACACCCATCAAATTGGCTATTATGACCCAAAAAATGATAAATGTTGAAGGGAATGTGAGAAAATTGAGACACTAATGTACTGTTGGTAGAACTGTGAATTGATCTAGTCATTCTGGAGAGTTAATTTGGAACTGTGCCCAAAGAGCTATAAAGCTTTGCAAACCCTTTGATCCAACAATCCCACTACTGTATGTATCCAAAGAGATTTTTTTGAAAGGGAAAGAAACTTGAAAATTGAAGATAAAGTTATAAATTGGGGAATGGCTAAATAAGTTGTGTATATGGTTGTAATGGAATATTATTGTGCTATAAGAAATGACAAGTGGGATGTTTCTGAAAAAACCTGGAAAGACATAAACTGATACAGAATGAAGTGAGCAGAACCAGGAGAACATTATATACAGTAACAGAAATATTGTTTGATGAACAAGTGTAAATGACTTAGCTATTCTCAGTAATACAATGATCCAAGACAATTCCAAAGGACTCATGATGAAGAAAGAAACGCTATCTGCCTCCAGAGAAAAAAGCTGATGCTGTCTGAATACAGACCAAAGCTTACTATTTTTCACTTTCTTTCTTTCTTTCTTTTAGTTTTCTTGCACAAAATGACTAATACGGAAATGTCCTACATGATTATGCATGCATAACCTATATCAGATTGTTTACTGTCTCGGAATAGGGAGAGGCAGAAAGAAGGATAGAATTTCAAACTCAAAACTTTAACAAAATATTAATTGTTTTGACATGTAATTGGGGAAAAATAAAAATTATTTTTTAAAAATGACTTTCATCAAATAAGGTGTTTCCTAGGAATAGATTTAAGAAACACATAATTCCATCATAGATGCAACCACAAAAGAGATAATTTTGTCCAAAAGCAAGCTCAAGACCCAAAACAAGGAAATATTTACTTGCAAAAGATGTTTGCTAATATCATGGAAACTATTCTGCTCTCAATCCAAATAAACAAGAAAGTACTATTAAATGATCAAGTCCATCTGCTATTCTTGTTTGTGGATCTTTGTGCAAACTGCATCAAACCCCTCAGTGAGATCCATGACCTCTCAAAATAAAATGACCTCAAAATACCCCTAGGAAAAAGTAAATCACTGAAGAATATATATTATCCAAATTATGATATATATCCTGGACAGGTACTGCAGGAGGGTGACAAAGTGGACCTTTTGTTATTTATTAAAAAGGTAAGAATGACCTGAATTTTATTTGAGACATTGTTTAGGGTTTTTAATGACCCCTAAGCTACTCCATGAAACAAAAAAAACCATTTTTACTGGCAATTTTTGAATGATGATTTATTGCTGCCAATCATGGATAACCATAGCTTCTAAAGAATCAAAATTGCAAGTGACTCAAAGGGAGATGGAGAGATAAACAGTAACAAACATTTATTAAGCATCTAGCAAAAGGGCCAAGCACTATGTTAGGCATATAAACACAAACGTGAGATAGCCTCTGCCCACAAGGAACTTATATTCTAATAGGGCATATAACACATATAAGAGAATGGTGGCTAAGGAAGGGATTGTGAATGGAGCCATTAGTTGGAAGATTTACACACCCTTTCCTATAGTGATGGGTAATATCGATTTGATTTTCATTCTTAGAACGAGAGTGGCAGCTAAGAAGGTAGCAAAGTTAAATGTAAACATTGAAAAATTTTAAGTTGAGTAACCGTCTCAAATCTTTAAATGTTCATGTCCTCCAAATTTCAGTACCCTGCTCTACCCTAGTTGATGCTTTGGATAATAGTCCTTCTGTATTTTGCTTTAGTCAACTCACATCTGGAGAATTAAGTTGTGGTGGCCACATTTTTGGAAAAATATTAACCAGTGCAAAAGAGAGCAAAGAGAAGTTGGGGAAAGGAGGAGTGATGTCTAAAATAATGTTCTACAAAGAATAGTTGAAGCAAGAGAGGAGCTAAACCTGGAAAAAGGAAGTCTTAGGGATGGATGATATGATAGCTGCCTAATTCGCCTTGTTCTGTTTGAACTGAGGACAGAAGTAGGGATAATGGTTGTTGTAAGATCTATAGAAAGAAACTTAGGCTTGATATAAGGACAAACATCCAGTAATTAGAACTGTTGAGTAAAGGAATGAGTTGCTTTGGGAGGTGATTATTTCTCCTTAGTTAAAAAGGGCCCAGAAAAGTCTAGATAGAACTTGTGAGGAGGTGTTATATAAGGAAATTCTTAGGTACAAGTTGAACTGGGTAGCTTCTAGCAGCTATTCCAACTATGGTTCTGTGACTTAGGGTAACTTATTTTTGAAGAACATCTAAAGATCTACAGAAAAATAATCTCTTTTCCACTCCAAGTAATATTTCATAGTGGTGGTTTCCCTGATATTTCATAATAAACAAAGATCATTCAGTTATTATCAATAATAAACACCTGATCATTAACAGTGGAAGAAACTATCATTGACACTATTACTGCATTTTAATCATTGCTAAATTTTACCATAGATTTAAAAATGGAATAGATCTTAGAAGTCATCTAACCAACACCACCATTTTACAGGAAAAGGAAATTGACGTCAGAGATGTTACTTAGCCATACAAAAACCAAAAAAAAGAAATAATCCCTAGGGAATTTATCACAGAATCTTAGAACTAGAGCAGAACTTAGAGATTATCTAAGCCAACTTGTACCTTCCTATAAATCTCTTCTATCATATCCTCCAACAAGTGGTCAAATGGCCCGTGCTTGAAGAGATCCAATGAGGGCAAATCTACTCTCTACCAAGGTAACCTATCATATTATTTTAGTTAGCCCTAATTGTTAAAAAACAAATCTGTTGCCTCTCTGGAGCTTCCTTCCAGTTATTAAAAGGCTGACCTCAGTGGAAGGGAATGACTCTTCCAGTTCTCTCTGTTTTCAATGGACTTGAAACTAGCGAAAAAGAAATCCTCAAGTTGTTAGAAGGCAACAGATTCAAACATTTATGATGCACCCAGTATTAGAAAGAAATCAAAACACAGTGGTAGCTATTAGCTACAGTGATTATTAAAAGTGACCAGATGAAAATAGAAGTGGATAATTGTATTTTTAGTATGCAGATTCACTATATTTAAATAAAATTTGTCCCATTAAGGCAAAGCAACAAACATTTATTAAATATTTACTATGTACTAGGCATTGAAGTAAACCATAGGGGCTACAAATACAAACAAAAACCCTCAGTGGGGGCAATGGAGAAAGATAGCACCTGGAGGGAAGATGAAAAGGGGAAAAAGGAGATAGCCATGTGGGGCATGCTGTTGAAGTTCAAAAAGCTAGACTGATTCCCCTCCCCAAAAAGAAAGAACTTCCTAATTAGAAAAATGGGCCAGCATGGTATAAAGAGATGTTCCGGGGCTAGAAGGCCATGGGATTAGATGAATGGAATGTTCCAGGGTGAGGAAGCCCCAGGCATGGAAAAAGATAAAAGGACAGCTGAGCCAAGGGGAAAAGCAGAGCCAAGAAGGGATTAAAGTTTGGCCAACAAAATGTGTCTGATAAGGGATCATGAAATTGACATGGATTTCAGTGTCAGCTGTTCTAGTTACCCTTCTTCACGTGTTACATATACCTATATGAATTTAACTTTTGGAAATGTATAGTAGTAAAGAGTTCAAGTTTAACCACAGTCATAGTCAAGATAATTCTTTGTAATATTTCAGTCCTTAAATGAAAATGTGACCTCCCCTGTGTGGGGACTTCCACCATTATAGATCATAACCTTTCCACATTTCTTTATGGAACTGTGTGGTTCATAACCATGTCCCCTAAAAGTAAGCAAGCCTTTCTCTGGTCCACAGACACAGTCTTTCAACACTTATGCTATCTTCCTGTTACCTTTCCCTCTTCCTACTTTATCAGTCCACCTCCTTTTACTCATCATACGTTTCCTTGACAGTGTCCTTTATGCCACTTCTTACATCATCATTGGTGATAAATTGCACTCTATTTACAAGTACTCAGAATCTTTCTTTTGATATTGCGGTCATTTGCAATTTGATTCTTCTGAGGTTGTGGTGTTCTCTGATTTGCAGCTATATAGCCTGTCCTGGAAAAATAGTACTGTTAAAAAAAAAAACAAAACAACTTTTAGAAGATTGAGTTTGGACCATTGAAAAATTTGTATTTTTCTAAATTTGATCCAGACCTGGATCTCCTTCAGATACTCAGTTCTAAGCCTAGATAACTGATTATCTATAAGATATAAATACTTGTGGACTATCCCACAAGTCCAACAAAATATCATCATATGAGCACTATACATTTTTAGACATTTAGCTTTTCCTTTGTGGATGGCTAGTGACTCTCACTGAGAAGGCCCTGTAGGGTTTGAGGACTTGATGCATTCATTACAGTGTTTTTTGCAAACAGAAACCTCTATAATGAGTAAACATTAAAGGTGATTCTTCTTTTTGGATTTTGTATAGGACATCTTTGAAAGCTAGGGATATCTTCAGTAAGCACATCTCCCTGATCAATGCCTCTTTTGATGTTATCACTCAGGAGATTGCTGAACAAAGTTAATGCTGTGGTTGCATCTGTGATGGAATTCTGTGTTACTGTTACACATGTAAAGGAGATAGATTGTGGAGAACCTGTAAAGGTACCTTTTTTTTGATAATCAAGACACAACAGATACCATGGGATCTTATAATCTACATATTTCCAAGCTAGTTGTATGAATGTGATTGTGTGGACTGCTGTAGAAAATTGTCTATGATGCCTAGCATTGTTCCTTGCAGAGTAATTGATGAATGTTTGTTGAATTTAATTTCAAAAATTATCTGTGAATTTCATATTGTATGTAAGTACACCATTTTCAAAAAGATTTTATACTTGAGTACACAAAATATCTGTGGTTTTTATTGTATCATGAAGTGAAACTGTTTCTAATCTTCCATTATGCCATCATGTAATGTCTGAGAATTAACTCGAACTCTAGAGAATCAGCCTTGGCCTGGGCTCCTCATTAGTTGGCATGGAAATCAAATGATGGCTAGTCAAAACAGTTTAGGGGCTCCTGAGGCCTACATTAAGTGGAACTCCTCTAAGAAGTGATGATAGTCAGTCTTCTGTCCATTTTCCGTTTTAAAGAATTAACAGCTTGTTTAAACATGTCAGATTGGAGTTACTACTATATTTTCATGAGTATGTTTTCATCATTATGCTTTCTTCTAATTTGATATTGACATTTTTCCTTTGCTCTAACTTGTTGATGTGACTGTTGTTTTTCAAATGACTTCTATAATGGTATCCAGTTGTTTCTGGTCTGTTAAGATACAGTTAATTTCATTTTTTATATTATTTGATCTATATTGTTTTCGGCTTCTGACATTTCTTGAATAAAATATTCATGATATTAAATCATATAAGGTTTCTGAATAATCTACAAGGATTTTGCCTCTTTCCTTTTTTATGTAAAGCCATATTTTACAATGTATTTTTCTCTATCTTCCCATTACCCATCATAATGTTGAAATTATCAAGCTATATATTGACTTTTATTTGAGAACTTATAAAGTTCTTAATATTTTTCTACCTCTTTATAATCAATAATAGGTATTCATTCATAAACTCAAATTATTTTAATGATAATCTGTTTGCTTACATTCATTATGTGAATTTCAATGTGAAATAGTCAGGTGTCCTATGAAATGAGATAGTGCAACAAAGCGGATAGATAGATAGCCTTGGAGTCAGGATTACCTCATTCATATCCCATCTCTGACTTGTATTGGCTGCATGACCCTAATCCAGTCACTTGACTTCTCTGTGTTTCTATTTCTTCATCTGTAAAGTTAAGAGAACTGGAATTGATGGCCTCCAAGATCCCTTCTGATGCTAAATCTATGATACTATGATATTTCAGATTACATTTGGGTCTATGATGCAAGCAACTACACTAACTCTTTAATTTCCTACCTGAGGAAAATATCTTCATATTTAGCAGCAACTACTTTGTCTTCTCATTTGATATATGGTGAAAACATTGATATAAATGAGCTAAATTAGTTCTTTAGTAGTCTTTCAAGTCATTGATTATTAGATAAAACTCACAAATTAAAAGTACCAATTGTGAAATCTTTCTAAGTGGTCTAAGAATTATGTGATTCTTAGTATCCCCTGGCCATCTTAAAGAGTAGATTCATTCTTGTCCTTAGGACTATACTTGAAACCTTTGTGGTGTGGTAGAATGTGTTCTCCATTGACATCACTTTAAAGAAGCCTGGGGTACCTCCATGCCACAATGAGACATTAAAATAGGAATTTTTTTTGGAGGTTGTTATTCTTTGTGCTAATTTGAGCCTAACAATGCCAAAAAAATAAAAAGTCTTTACCAGCCCACACCTCACCATCCATACATGGAACCACTGGTTACAGCAAATGGAGAAATTTTGAATGCTATGAATAAGTTCACTTTCTTTGGTGGTATACTTTTCAGGGATGTACATATAGATGATGAAGACAACGCACACATTTCCAGAACTAGCTCCATATTTGGGAGGCTCCAAAGGAAAATGTGGGAGAGAAGCATAAGTATGAGGCTGCCTACCTAGCTGAAGGTCTACAGAGCTCTTGTGCTGACTTCATTGTCATTTGCCTATGAAACCTGAACAATCTATCAGTGTCATGCTAGGAATCTGAATCACTTCCTTTTGAATTGTCTTAGGAAGATTCTGAAGATCATCTGGCAAGATAACATACTAGATACTAAGTAGTCTGTTCTGAGCTGAACTGCAGAGAGCAACTCCGATGGGCTGGCCATCTTGTGCAAATGCCAAAAGTATATTTCCCTAAAAGACTATTTTAAGAACTCACTCAGGGCAAGTGCTCACACAGAAGTCAGAAGAAGTGATACAAGGACATTCTCAAGGTGTCTCTGAAGAACTCTGAAAACAATTGTGAGATGTGGGAGATACTGGCCAGGATCGTTCAGCATGGCATACCCATATCCAAGAAGGTCCTGTGCTATATGAGCAAAGCAGACCTGCAGTAGCTCAAAAGAAATGTGAGATGCACAAATTTAGAGATATCTCCATTCCAAATGTTCATGTGGACTATTTGTATCTGATCTGTGGTAGAGCCTTCTGAGCTTGTATTGGTCTGATCAGCCATAGCTGGACACACCATACCTTGACCCCAACATAGTGATGTCATTTTGGTCTTCAACAACCAACCACCATTCTTCAGCCTCCCATACTCCCAAGAGACCTTGTATTTAACTTTGATTTATATATTTCTATTACCTCCATATCTATCCTTTCCCTAAGCCCAATGAGAAGGTATTTGTTTATTTATTTGACAGACAATAAATCACTGTGTCAGTTTTATAACACTGAAAATAGTTAATGAATTTAGAATTGTCTCTCAGATTAGATTTACCATGTCATTTTATGAAGAAATTTTTGAGTGCTCATCATCTGACAATTAGATTATTACAACTGGCAGGATCTCTCTGCTGCCTCTAATCTCTTCTTATATATAAGCCCTACTGAATTGTGTTGTCAGATTTACCTTTCTAAAATATCCCTATCCTGATAGTATGTCATAGTCCTTTGTTCAAGAATCCACAGGATTTCTCTGTTGCCTACTGCATCAATTTAATAGCAATAGCTAGCATTTATATAACACTTACAGGGACCAGGCACTGTGTTAAGTGCTCTTTACAAATATTACCTCATTTGTTCCTCACAACAACCTAAGGCAGTAGGTGCTATTATTATCTACATTTTTACCAATGAAGAAACTGAGGCAAAAAGCTGAGTGACTTGCCCAGGGCCACATACGGCATGTGTCTGAAACCAGATTTGAAATGAGCTCTTCCTGCCTCTAGGCTCAGCACTCAATTCACTCTGTCATTTCACTGCCTCCAATTCTCTCAAACTCTTCCGTCTGGCTTTCCAAGACCCTGTATGGTTTAACTCTGCCTACCTAGCCTCGCAACAAGTACCTTCCACCTAGTCTTTTCATCACCTCCGAGCCTCAGCCCTACACCCACTATCCTCTTTCCTCTCTTTATTCAAGTCCAAGGAGAATTGGTCCTGGCCCAGATATTTCGTTGACACAGGGAACTGCTGGATGAGGAAAGTGCTACTGTCAATGCAAGTTGGCTCCCTCACAATAGCTTATGATCTTAGAGAGTTACCTGGAACACTGAGTAGTTATTTCAGTTTTAATCCCACATCATGAAGCTTTCTTTGAACTCTCCAATTTTTTAATGCATTTGTTCCTTTTATGAAATTCTACTATCCCTAGTCAGATTATAAGCTACTTAAAGGCAAGGATCATAATTTGTATTTCTCTTGTATTTTAAGAGCATTTATTAAAAGCATTCAGCAGGTATTTGTTGATTCATTTAAAACATCTATATAAAACTTAATGCTACTTTCTTCAGAAATGTAAACTTAGAGTTAAATTTTTGTGCTCTGCAAGACTTTATTTTGTTCAGTTTGATGTGGTGATGTAATTCTGTTTTTCTATATAGGAACTTAAGGAGTATAAAGTGATGACTTCTGTTATAGAGAGGCATCATCACTCTGTTTTAGAAAAAAGAAGATAACTTCTGATTCAGCATGATAAGAAATTATTCTAAGGTGCATCCTTAATTTTTTTAAAAATACTACAATAAGATTACCCTTAATTTTGTATTTTATTCACCATAGGCAGAAATAAAGAAAATTATTTGCTCACCAACTACAAGCCAGGAGATGTTAGCAGAATGGAAAGTAGCTAAGCAGTCCCATGGGTGCTGCGGGCAACTTCTACTCTAGCATTTGCTTCAGGTCCCTCTTAGTTAGCTGGTAGTTTTATTCTATGTAGGAAACCAATTTAGTTTACCAAAAATTAATAGTATACACTTACATGTACATTTCTTTTTGGTGTACTAGAAGTCAAGATTAGCCTGAAGTCTAATTTAATTATAGTTCTGCAACATATGTTTAGGCATGTAAAAGTTTTATAATTCATAATGAGTTTATTGCATATTATAATTATGACTTTAGCAATTAAATGAAAAATTACTACTGTGTAGTTGATTTAAATGAGGAAGCCAAGTTCTGACTTTAAAAGTTAAGGTAACAACAGGTCAAACATTCTTCAGTTTAGTATGTTTATTTTTTTATTTTAACTAGTGACATAAAATTTGAGTATCAAGTATTGTCAAGCCTTAGTTTTCTGTTAATTGATAATTTATGTACAGTATGCATGTGAATTTTTGCTCATGTTTTTCCAACTTTTTTAGGGCCATGCTAAAAATTTAGCTATTACTGCAGTTGCTTTACAAGATCACATTTTACACGATCTTCAGATCCAAAATCTTTCAGTGATAAATCTTCGTAACGTAAAGAAGCAGAATAAAGATAGTGGATACAAACCTCCAAAAAAATACATAAAAGCAGTAGTGGATACTGGACTGAAAAAGAAAGCTACACAAACCTCTAGAGGAGAAGAACAAGAGAAAGAATATGTTCTTGATCCACATCCTCCCCCACTCACTCTAGGTAAGTTGGGCTGATGGGGGATTCTTTGGGCCAATTAATCTAATTCTTTATTAGAATAGTAAAATATGAAGTCAGAAACATGTATACATCAAAGTTAACAAATGATTTCAATGGAATTCCCTGCTGTCCAAGGAGATTCAGGGATGTTAGCCTAAATTGTCTTTCCCTAACTTCCAGTTAGATGCCTGGATTACTTGTATATAAAGCATGTTCTGTGCTATGGCTGATCACACTCCACTTATAGATAGTAGGGAACATTGAGGTTAGACAACAGAAACAATCTAGTTTGAAGAATTACATGAAATACTAAGAAGGGAGGATTCAGCCGATACAATTCATCACATTGAAGAGGCTTTGGAGCCTGCTCTGGAAGAGTCTTGATGATGTATCCCAGCAGGTCAGAAAGAACATACTTGGGAGCTCAAGCTTTGTCTCTTCCTCCAAGTTCTCTGGATAACTTTGAGGCATTAGTGTATCTGTTTTCTAATGCTGCTGCCTCAAGCTCCCTGCAGTTGTATTCCCCACTGTTTGGTGCCAGTGACTAGCCCCTTAGTGCCATTTAATATCCATTAGCAGAAGAACTTTTGCTGTGGAAATATAACAAGAATAAAAGTACCGGTATCTCTCTGCAGCACCTCGGAAGCACTCTCTAAATAGACTATACTGCACAGTCACTGAGAAGAGTGGATTCAAACTGAATATAGTTTCTACAAAGCCTTGGTCCCTTCAGGCTCACATTCTAAATCCAGAGATCCAAAGATCTTTCCTCATTCCTCAGGCATTGATTCTGGACTGGCTACAAAACCCAGCTTGTACTCAGTTCCCATATTCCCAGACTTCCAGAATGCTGAATGTTGGAACTTCAAGTGGTTCTCTCTCCTGATCTTTTGAAATTCAGAAAATCACAGTTTCCAACTTCTTTTGCCTAAAATGAAAAAAAAAATTCTACCAAAGGAAGCAAAGAACTGAGGCCCATAATCTCAGGCCAGATGCTAGTCTCAAGCTTATAGTATTACCTCTCACCAGACAGCATTAACAAAGGAGTCAAACCAAAAGCAAAGAGTCACCCAGAAAATAGCCTGAGACTGATAAAGGCTATTGGATGTTGCCTCCATGTCTTATACAGACTCAAGTGCAACCAGTCAGAGAGGCTGCCCTGTATTGGTCACACAAACTAACAGACTGGGTCTAACTACAGAACATCTGTGTCCTCCCTAACCGCTCCACAGTACTTCAGCTGAAGTCATCCCAGCTCTCCTGAAAACCAGCTCCCCAGCCCTTCCACACAGGGAATTGCATAAATGGAGCATGCCAGCACACTCTGGATGTGTACCAGCTCCTGGTGACACAAAGTGAGGGAACAGGCTACAAAGTAAGGTAGATATTTTCCTGGGATACCTTAACAAACAACATATTTGCCACTATGAGGCTATTAAGTATAATCTTACAGGAAAGGCACTAGAGATGCTTTCTACATATCCTGGCTGGCCCTGATGTTCCATTAAAAAAAGTGCTTGGCTTTTAGCAGAAAAGACATTTAAAATCACTTAAATACAATAAAAATTAAATTTAATTAATTAAATAAAATTAATTAAATTGATTAAATAAAATCACTTAAATTTGGCATAAAGGAAAGATAGAAGTCTGGCTGTGGGTTGTTATAATGATGTTAAATATTGCTATGAGAATTTATCCAGAAAATTCTATACTATGTTTTCAGTTTAGTACAGTGAAAATAATTTAATAGATTATGTAATTTTTCTTCAGTTTACTTAGCAAAAGATAGCTGACACCTTAGGCATAAAAAATCTGTACTTCAATAGCATTTACCCATACTTAGACTTAAAAGGTTTGTTCTCAAGTTGATCCTGGGGCAAAAGCCATAAAGAATTAACACCTGTACTTGGACACCTAATTGAACAGAAGAAAGAAACATATAACAGTAAGATAAAAGCCAGAGATGGGGAAACATAGATATTTCTGGCAAGCGCACTCTCAGAAAATGTACTTTTATTAATTATAGTATTCATAGTAGTAACACTGAACTTAAAATAGTGGCTTTTCTTGAATTTTCTTTGGGGAAAAAGGAAAATCTCCTATGTTTGACCATACTTCAGAAATTAATTTATAGGTAAATTTCAAGTTAAATCCTTTTAAGAGTTTTTTACTTGTCTGCAAGAAAAGATCCATCTTTGTTAAGAAACACACAACAGTAAGATAAAAGCCAGAGATGGAGGAAACATAGATATTTCTGGCAAGCAAACTCTCAGAAAATGTACTTTTATTAATTACAGTATTCATAGTGTAACATTGAACTTAAGATAGTGGCTTTTCTTGAATTTTCTTTGGGAAAGAGGAAAATCTTCTACTGTTTGATCATACTTCAGAAATTAATTTATAAGTAAATTTTAAGTTAAATCCTTTTAAGAGTTTTTTACTCATCTGCAAGAAAGATCCATCTTTGTTTTTACAAATAATAGAAAATATTCTTCATTAAATTTTAACTCCAAAGTCTTTGACATGAATTAGAAGTGACCCTAGCGTACAGGGGAAATACAAACTTTAGCAGGTATGACCAAGATGGAGAGACTTTGGGTTCAGACCCATCAATGACCTCTAGTCTGTCTAAACATGAACCATCTAGGTTACAAGTTCAGGGAGGCTCATAGCCAAAAGGTTAGCCAATAAGTGGCAAATTTTGTTGACTGTAGTAAGTCATTAAGGAATGAAAATGTTGTGATCTATGAATAGATAGAGGGAGAATATATATACTGAGAAAATCACTGATCTTTTCAAACTTTAAAGTATGAAACTTACAAGTATGCTTCACCTTGTTGAATTATACGAATTAATTTTAAAAATCAAAATACATTTGAAGTTTCAGTTAAAGGAGAACTGTAAAATCTATTTTTTGTAAATTTTCTTTTGATAATACAGCTAATTCCAATCTCAGGGTTAGCATGGTACAGGACAAAGGACATCAGCTTTGGAATCAAGGGACCTGGCTTCAAAGCCCACCACTATCACTCATTTACCCATCTGACCTTGAGGAAGGTACCGAACCTCTCTCAACTTCAGTTTTCTTGGCTATAAATTTAGGAGGTTGGACTATGTTCTAAATCTATGATCCAGTTTATGTTGATTTTTCCGTATGAATCATAATAACGTGAATTTATTAAGAGTACAAAAATCTAAGAAATACGATTAAGTATCTGGTAAATGACATAACTAAAAGATGACTATTGCTGGAATCATCTTCCTGAGTTCTAATTTGGCTTCAGATACTAACTAGCCATGTGACCCTGGGCAAATCACTTCATCCTTTTTACCTCAGTTTCCCCATCTTCAAAATTAGCTGGAGAAAGAAATTGCAAATCACTCCAGTATCTTTGCTAAGAAAACCCTAGATGGGATAACAGAGAGTCAAACTCTACTAAAACAACACAATGACAACAAAACTTTCTTGAAGTGATTGGGGAAGGCTTCCAGGAAAATTTAAAATTTAAACTGGGCCTTGAAGGCTCAGTAAAGTTTGGAGAGAAGAGAAAAGTACAAGGTAGAAGAAAGATCCATAGAGAGAAAAAGTGATTTCAAAGGACATTGAATAGATCAGTCTGTCTTCGAATGAAATGTTCTTCTCAGAAAGTAGTAAGAATAAAGTTGTTAAGTAAAGTTCCATTCAACAGATACAATTTAAGCAGCTTTTCTATGCCAAGCATTGTGTTAGGTAATTGAAATACAAGGACAGAAATGAAAAACAGTTCTTCAGGTTGCCTTTGTTCTGTCCAGGGCTACAACATGTAAACAGAAAAGTAAGTACAACATCTAAGCTGCAAATAGGAAGATCATGCCATGTTTCCCATAGGAGATGACACATGAACTGAGCTCTTTAAAGGAGTGAGGGATTCCAAGCGGCAAAGATGAAAAGGGAGAGTGTTCCAGACTTGGGGGATAGATAGCCTCTGCAAAAGCATGAAGATGAGAGAAGGAAAATAGATTGAAGGAGCAGTGAGGAGGCCAAATAGCTAGGATGCAGAATGCATTTACTTCGGCTGTCATATAAAATAAAGCTAGAGGCCAGGTTGTGAGGAATTTGAAATGTCAAGCTGAGGTGCCTGTTTTTATCTTGAAAGTAAAAGAGAATATAACTGAAGATAGTTGAACCAAGGACAATACTGTCAAATCTGTGACTTAGGAAGATTATTTTAGCATCTTTGTGGAGAACGAAAGGATAAAAGACTGAAAATGGAGATCAATTATGACACTATTCCAACAGTCCAGAAAAGAAGTGGATAAGAGTGTTAGCCACGTAAGTGGAAACAAGGGATCTCATGGGAGAGACATGGGAACAGAATGAATAAAACATGGCGACCTATTGGATGTGGGAGAGGGAGGGCCAGTGTGTAAAGGCAACTGAAGAGTCAAGGATGATTCATAGTTTGTGAATCTGGGTGACTAGAAGGACAGGGTTGTCCTTAACAATGACAAGAAAGGGTAATTTGGAGGACAGGTTTACAGAAGATCATGAGTTCTACTTTGGAACTTTATAGAGGGACTTAAGGACCAGGTAAAGGTGCTTAGATTTTATCTCATTTGTCATGGGAGGCAGTTGAATGTTTTTGAGCAGGATACAGTATAGTAGAAGTAGTGTGAGTAATGTGGTGCAGAATAGGTTAGTCTAAGGAGAAACTGGAGGCAGAGAAACTATTTAGGAGACCATTGCAATAATACAGAGTGAAAGTACTAAGGGCATAAGTGAATGAGGTGGTAAAGACATGTTTGACATTGAGAAAACAGGAAACAGAAAGGAAGGGGAAAATTTGAGAGTGAGAAAAAAATTATAGAACTCAGTATATGGGTGGAAAGGTAAAGAAGCAAAGATAACTTGGAAATTTGATGGCACCCCTAAAAGAGAGAGGACTGATTTGGGAGATGATGGGAAATTTTGTTTTAGACATGTTTTTGAGTTGATTATGGATCATCTAAGTGGCAGTTCATTCTAAGGAACAGAAGGAAAGAAGAGCACTAGGGAGAGATAGAGGCAGATGTAGAGAGGCAGGAGGAGGGCCAGGGTATTACAGTTTTACAGAGGTGAAGGAAAGAGAGAACTCTAAGGAAAAAGCAGAGACCAGATGCTGCAGAAACTGAGAAAAAGGCTATGGAATGTATTAATGAAGAGATCATTTGTGACAATCAAGAATTTAGTTTTAACATAGTTGTGCAGGGAATAGAGGGGAATATAGCAAATATAGGCTAAAATTTGGCATTTGAAAAGAAATAAAATTATAGTTTTATTAGGGCCATAGAGCCATCTTATTTTAGGATAGGGAGACCTATTTCCCCAGGGAAAAGAATTAGGAGAGATGGAGGATTGATTAATAATGTTGGGGAAAGAAGGATAACTCGTGGACCGTAGTCGTAGAAGAGATAGAAGAAAATGGAATTGAGAGTACAGGTAAATGTGAGCCTTTAAATTGTAAAGAGAGAAATAGGGATGTGGATATAACCTTGTGAGGAGTAGGAGGAGGAAACAGCTCATGGGTAGTCTTATTTTTAACGTAAAATTAGAGGTGACCTGTTGTACCAACAGTGGACAGAGCAGAAGACAGGATCTGGGAGCTTAAGGAAAATGGAGAAGGCATGAAACAGTCACTGTGGGAGGCACCCTAAACATTTTATAAAATGGAGGATCAAGGGCCAAGCTGAAGTTAGATTTGTAGCTCACCCTTGTTGCTAACAATGATCCATGACTCTGGATCTGAACCGGAGAAGAAGACAGTAAAAATTATCTGGAGGAGTGAAGAGAATGAGTCAGATGCAAGAGATGTTTGTTTTATAGATAAAAAGAGGAAGATTTGGCAACTTATTTTTATATGTGGTAGGAGTGAGAGTTAAGGGTGACACTGAGTTGTAAACCTGAGTGACTGGAGGAATGGTGGTACCCTTACCAGTAAAAGGGAATTTCAGAAGAGAGGAAGTTTGGGGAAAAGGTAATGAGTTCTGAATCGAACACGTTGAGTTTGAAATGTTTCTGGGACATCCAGTTGGAAACTTTGAAGAAGCAGCCTCAGAGCCATGAACAATGATGAAAACACTGAAAAGATCTCGACATCCAGAAATTACAAGGTGACACACTGATCAGTTGGTTAATCATACTGAAGGAAAAGAACAATCTCATTGGCTGGCAATAGCTATAAAAATTCAATTGCTTGCATAAAAGCTAAAAATGTAGAAGTGACAAGGAAAGAACATAAAAGAGAAGGGAAAATTGTGGTTGCCAGAAATCTTCACACAAAATATAGATAAGAACCAGGCAACAGTTAGAAGAGGTTATAATCACAGCAAGCTTTAGACTGCCCTACAGTCAGAGAGGGGATAAAAAGACATTTATTTAAGTCAGGAGTCTGTCAAGAGCATGTATAGAATATTTGATGAATCACTATTATCCTATTAAAACCTATTTTCTTTTCCTATGTGTATTTGCATGATAAGCTCTGGAATCTATTTCCTTTTATATTGAATAGAGTGTTGTTTTTAAAAAAGTATTTTGGGTTATTATTTTTCAGTGCATGTGAATGTATTATTTCCTTTCAAAGATCTCATTTTAGGATATATGGCCTCCACGTGGATCAGTGTGGTGATCTTATTAAAGAGGTGTCCATTAAAATAATGTTTCACTATTTATAGAGTTAAACAGAAATCTTAATCTTTTTGTTGTTGTTAGACTGGATCTCGTTCTCTCATCCAGACTGGAAATGCAGGTCCACTCTTGGGCCATATCCCTAATACTGACAAGTAGAGTATGTTGAACCCACTCCATTTTTCTTTCCTGGGCTAGTTCACCCCTTCTTTGGAAAAGTTGGTAGTCCTTCCTGAGGACTCAGACTTACCATGAACATCTGGTCAGCTTTAACTTTACTGCATTCCCAAATCCACTAGCATCAGTGTCTATAGGTATACATAACAATACTAATCATCTTTAGGACATTTTAATAACTATACAGTAAAACTGACTGTTTAGAATTCTCAGGAAATGTTATCTTATATTATCTTAAAAAGCCACATTTTCCAGACAGTCAGGAGTTTATGAACCAAAACTTATGATTTTTAAATTTTGAATAGGAATCTTATTATACTTTGCCTTTTTTTTTTTGAGGTAATCAAGGTTAAGTGACTTTCCCAGGGTCACATAGCTAGTAAGTGTCTGAGGCTAGATTTGAACTGAAGGAGAAGAGTCTTCCTGATTCCAGGCCCAGTGCTTTATCTATTGTGCCACTTAGCTGCCCTATCTTACCTTCTTAAACATAATATTCTAAAGATAATATTAATTTTCTTTAACACATTTATTATAGCCATCAATTACTCTATTGTGCTAAAAGGTAGAGTTGTGTTCTCAAATCAAATTGAAAATATGAACCAAAGCTAATGTGATTTTTTTAATTCATGTTTTCTTTTTACAATTTTTCTATCTCCAACTTTGCTGTTATTAATTACTTCTTATGTGTCTACAGGTCCCACAGGATATCTGCTTTGCCTAATTTTCTATTTCAATCCCTATAGTGATAAGAAACCAGATCATCATACTTGTTAGAATTGTATGCCAACTAAGAGTAAATAATCTTTGACTTAAGGCCTGAGTAGAGTCTCTTTTGTACTTAAAATTCATATGTTCCTAGAACTTATAATATCTAGTTTAGTAGTGGAGCCTTTTTCTTTGCTTACTTCCTGGTCTTTGCTTATATAACTGAAATTGATGAGTAAATAACTCTATTGCAGATAGATAAGGTATCATCACAACACTTTTCCTATGCAATGCTCTTTATCAACTATCAAATTTACCTATGTCTCTTAAATTTTAACCAGCCACTAGAGACAGGAAGATACAAGAAATGATAATTGATGGGAAAGGTTGTTCTTAAATCCAGTTCATAAACTAGAGATTTCATGTTTTCTTTAATAATCAATATCTCAGTGAATATACTTATATAGGCATAATTCCACTTCAAGCAAACTGGACAGATGAGGATTCAGATTTTTTTTTAATTTAGGGAGAGATTTTTTACAAAAACGGAGTCTACAAAGGATTAGATTCACTGCAGGATAGCTTTCAGCAGCAAGGTTTTGGGGAACGTTGACTATATTTTGATATTTCAAAGACCTGTGATTTCATCAGTGCAATTACTCCCTCAGGAGACGGTCTCCGTGAGTTACTAGAGCCAAAACAATTCACAACATAATGACCAATTTCCCAAGCAGAAGGTTTCATAGAAGGCTGTATTAAAGTGCAGGGGGAGAAGGGGTAAAGAAGCATGTCTGCTCTCAGGCTGCTCTTAAAAGACAGGTACAGTCTGTTAGCGCTCCACTGGGGGGAGTCTGAGAATCCAGGTTCGCCTCTAAGCCATGAGGATGTGGCTTTAAGAGAGGACATTTATATGGAATTGAATTTGTTTCATTTGCACACAACTTTCAGCCACCGTGGGGAAGAAGGCTTAGTAGTCTATAATAATATAATGGAACCTAGTTACTTTTTTGGCAACGGGTATCTGGGTTCTCCTCAATGTGCCATAATTTGGGTGCAGCAATGGTATAATAATAGTATGTTTACATATCTAAAGATCCACTAGTTGTTAGGGTTGATTTTATTGGTAAATTCACAGCCATGAATAATTTTTTTCACATTGGTACCTTTTTAGTTTTTATTTTCTCTGCTTCTCACCCTCAAATCTTAACAATGAAAAGGTGAATTCATTTTTCTAATTGTTTCTTCTTTAAATCTTAACTTTCCAAACAGATTTGATAGCCCCTTGATGATATCTGTCTTAAACTTATTTCCCTTCTCTCTGATGCCTCATTTAGTACTGGGCAAATAGTATGTACTCCTTAAATTAGTTGGTTGATTGACTATCATCTAATAAAAAGTATAAGAATTAGTATTCCTTTTTCCCATGATATTACTTTCTCTTCCCTTAGAGAAAAAAGCCAGCTGTAGAAATGTGAAATAAGAACATAAAAGTAATTATAAGATATATTAAATATAACTAATGTGTTTAGAGGAATACTTCTTACAACAATTATATGTTAAGTTCAATATTCTAAAATATATTTTAACTGACATGTTGTGTTTTTTTTTAAACTTTAGCACAGAAGTTGGGTTTGATTGAACCTCCCCCACTGCCTCTATCTGCTGAAGAATGGGCAAAAGTAAAAGAGAGGTCCATAAAGCAAGGGGATTCTATGCATCCGTGTTCAATATGTAGAGAAGAATTTGAGCTTCAGTCACAAGTAATCTACAGAAATGGCATTGGAATTTAGCTGTCTATCAGAATTTTAACATAGACTGCTCTGCGTCTTTAAGCTATTTAATGAATATACTTCAATGTCTTGCATAGCTCCCCTTCACTACACAATACATTATAGTAAAGGTAATGGGATGATGAGAAACAAGGGAGAAGGAGATAGATCAGTAACAGATGAAAATGTTCATGATTGTCCACGGTAATAGAACCAACTACAATATTCCATTTTACTTAACTTCCTTTGGCATAGCCGCAAGTAATTATGAACAAGTCTCATGTCTTCTCCTGAATATCCCCAGCCCTTCATTATATTTGATATTAACTCAGTTCTAGTTCCCTTGCCATGCATTTATCTTTCGGGAATTGTTTCTCAGCCCTCTAAAATTTGCTTAAGAATATAATGGAAATATATTTCACTCTGAGCCCTACCTGCAACCAGGAAGTGTTCTTGCCCTTCTCCTCACAGAATTTATTAAAATATAGAATTTTTCCTTTTGTGGGCCCCAAAGCTACCTCTCCCTAGATTTTGGACCTTGGTATCTCCTTGGTCTCTTATCTTGAAGTCTCTGCTTCCTCTCTTGTTTTGCCCCATCTTTCTCCTGGCTAGCCTGAAGTAAATTATGCCAGCCATATCACTTGGGCCTTTCTTCCTCACCAGCTACTGGCCAGAACTTGGCTCCTTGTACCCTTGGTCATGATTCTTTCACCTAGAGCAATTTACCATCTAATTTTGAACTCCAGATCCCAACTGGTGCTTGCTCTAGCTCATTACTCTTGGCTAAACTAAGCTGAAAGAAAGAGGCTTGATGGATGTTCACTTTCCCATCTCAATGTGATGAGTTCCTGGCCTCACTAGGGCTCCTCCCTATGAAGAGATCTTGAAGACCGATTCTGTGGGGCTTCAAAAATCACAATAACCAAATGTACTTATGGACATAGAGTATATGTTATCAAGTCAGAGTTGAGCTCAATTCGACGAGCATTTATTGACTTCCTACTTGCTCTGTAAGGCACTTTAGGAGATTCATAGATGAAGGAGAGAGATGCCCTCAAGAAGCCGACAGTCTAATGGAGTTTATTCATGGGGAATTTCTATTTTTAAAGAAAATAAATAACTTTGTGAATCATAGTCATGCAAGAAGAAAGTATATTTTATAATGAAAGTCTCCATAGTACATGGAGGAAAACTCTTAAATTATGGAAACTAAATTTTCTTAATATTCATCATTCATTAAGCTTCCTATCACCACAGTAAGATATGTGATATAGTACCATGTTTATAGGCATTATGTACTACCTTATATTGTACTTTTTACATGTTTTATCCTTGCTCCCCACCCAGTTAGATTATAAACTCCTGGGGATGAGGAACTATTTTAGACTTCTCTATATTCTCTCATTAACACTATAGACTATATGCTTATTTAATGAATGAATTAACCAAATGAACTGTTTCACTTCTTGGGTGCCACATGTTAGGAACTAAGAGGGTAACTCAGAGCATAGCGAATGGCCTTAAGATCATGCCATACATGAATCACTTGAAGGACTGGAGATATTTAGGAGAAGACTTTTGAGGGACTTGACCACTGTCCACAATTATTTGAAAGCTGTCATGCAGAAGAGGCTTGTTCTGCTTGGGAGGCAGTGTGCTTCAGGAGAAAGAGCACTGGATCTGAAGAGAGTGGACTTGGGTTTGAATCTTGGCTCTTCCTCTTACGTCATTTGTGTGACCTTAGACCAGTCTGTGGACTTCAGTTTCCTCAGCCATGAGAATATTGACCTAGATGACCCTGAAGATACTTCCATATCTGAATTCAGCCTTATGAGTGTAGATTTGACAAGAGAAAAGAGAACTAGTACAAAGGATATTAGTTAAGAAAAGCAAATTTCCATTCTATAGAACTTCTTAATGGTTAGAATTCTCTGAAACTGGAATGGCCAACCTTGGAAGGCAGCAGTCTCTCCCTCCATGAGATATTATCAAATAGGGAAAAATCATCATTTCTTGAGAGTTAGATAGGATATTCCTATTTAGGTATTAAGTTAGATCAGATGGCAAGATTTGGGCAAGATGAAAAATTCAAATCGGAGAGCATTCATTGTTGTATGCAATGTTATTTTGTGTATGTTGACCTAAACTGAAGTTCCTCAAACCCAGCCTTCCATCTCTTGCTTCAGTTCCTTGGCCCTGGCTGACCCCCACACTTGGAATGCTTTGCCCTCTCTCCTCTCTTCCTCTTAGCTTCCTGGCTTCCTTTAAGACTCAGCCCAAGTCCCACTTTCTATACAATGCCCCAGCTGCTAATGCCATGTCTTCCCATGTTACCTAACATCTGCTCCCTATGCATCTTGTACTTTACAAGCTGTCTTTCTACTTTGAAAAAATACTCCTTGAGGGGAGTGATTGATTCTGCTTTTCTTATATTCTCAGTTCTTAGCACAGTGACTGGCACACATTAAGTGCTTAATAAATGCTGTTTTACAGATTTTAGGATCAGAAGGAAGCCTAAAATCCATAGCCATCTAAACCTCAAACTTCACTGATTCATACAAATCTTCACCCATAATAGGGAGAGCCATAGAAGTTTGAACTAATGAATATGTCCACAACCATAAATTATTTGGTATTTTTCAGGTTCAAATTCTCATGCTATTTTCAAATTAATATTATTTGTGAATTTTTTTTAAGGACTAGCCAGATCTTGATTGCTCAGATGTTAGATACTTTGAAATGTCCTTTAATTTAAAAAATAACTGTGTAGTTACCCTTTAGGACTAGAACACTAAACATAATTTAGGAATAAATGATGTCATAGTAACATGAGTTAATTCAGCTCTCCTGTAAAGTAGAGGAAGAACTGCTTCTTAATTATTTGGTTTAAAAGGAAGATTTGATGGGGAGAAGTATAGGATAGAACACTGTTCACTTCCTTTCATTCTCTACAATTTCAAGTATTTATTAAGTTCCTACTATGTGTCCAAGTGCTGTGTTTAGGTGTTAGGGGTATAAGTACAAAGAACGCAACAGTCCCTACTTAGAAGGAGTATTCTATTCTAATAGGGGAGACAAGTACGTATAAAAACCTATACAGAAGAAATATAAATACAAATATATACAAAGTAGTTAAATGCAAGGTAGTTTGAGAAGGAGGGTACCAGCAAATGAGGTGAATCTGGGAAGACTTCATGAATAAGATAGTGCTTGAGCTACATTTTAAAGAAAGAAAGGAACATTGCCAGCATGTGGGTAGACCAGGGCAGGCAATAAAATGGGATACAGAGTGTGCTATGTAAGGAGCAGAAAGTAGGCCAGTTTGGCTGACCTTCAGAGTGCAGGAGGGGAAGTCATGTACAATGAAACTGGAAAGATAGGTTGGGGCCAGCTTGTAAAGAGTTTTTAAAGCTAAACTGAGAAGTTTATATGTAATTCTAGAGGCTATAGGAAACCACTGGAGTTGATTGGGGAAAGGATTCACACGATCAGATTTATGCTTAAGGAAAATGTCTTCAGTGGCAGTGTGAGATGGAGGAAAGAGAGGGGAAAGACTTGAGACAGGGAGACCCAATTAGGAGGACATGTTGCATGATCTAGTCGAAAGGTTATTAAGAGCCTGAATTAAGGTGGTAACTGTGTGAATTCAGAGAAGGGATGAGATGAGAGAGATTTTATGAGTGACAGTAAGACTTGGGAACTGATTGGATATGTCTGACGTGGGAGAGCGAAGTATTCAGTATGATGCTGAGGTTACAAATCTGGGAGACTGGAAGGATGTTAGTACTTTCTACAGAAATGGGGAAGTTTGAAAGAAGGAAGGGCTTAGAGGAAAGAATTACAAGGTCAGTTTTAGACATGCTGAGCTTGAGATGTCGCCAGGATGTCCAGTTTGAAATATCCAATAGGAAACTGGTCATACAGGACTGAAACTTGGGAGAGACCTCAGATGGATTTGTAAATTTGGGAGTCATCTTTAAAGGTGAAAACCATGGGAGCTTCTGAGATTATCAAGAAAGAATATGGAGAAGGAGGAAAGAAGAGGACCTGGGCCAGAGTCTTAGAGAACACTCACAATTAAGGGGCATAATGTGGTTGATGAACCAGCAAAAGATAGGAGGAATATTCATATAGGTGGGAGGAGGGAAGAGCACCATGAAAAGAGGAAGGAGAGGAAGGAGAGGACAGTGGTCTGATTCAGAAGATGGCATAGGTACATTTGTTTATTTCATTACATTTTGTCGTTTTATGTGGTTGTTCATTATTCATTATTAACTTCATTTGCCTAGTGTATCTAGTTTCTTTTTAAATTTTCTTACATTTTGGACCCACCTACATGACAAATAAGAGATTGAATGAACCCCATACATCTCTGAGATAGACAAATGTTATCCCCATTTTACAGATGAGGAAACAGATTAAACAGTTCAAGTAATGCGTTTGAGGCCACCCAAGAAGTTATGACACAGACAGATTAGAATTTAGTTCTCATTAGCATCCCTGTTGCTACAGACTTTTTTTGCGGCACATTAACTGCCACTTACTGATTTATTTTAGTTATCTGAGAGAATATTTGCCCTGTAGCAGGTATTTACAAAGACCTCACTATGTTTTATCCTGTTCTTATATATACTGAATTCTAACTATATTAAAATATATCTTGAAGCATCTGTTGATGAAATACTTGAAAAGATTCTTTTAATAAAGGATGAGTGAGTAATTGCCTTACATATATGATTGTTATTAGATAGATTAAATGGTAATTATTCAGAAAGGACCCAGAACTTTTTGGGTGGTGGGGAGGGACTGAAGGCAAAAACTATTTCAATGGACTTATTTAGAACATTCTGAGCTGTATTTTTCCCCATGTTTTCCTACTTTAAGGGAAAGTGTAGATTGCACAAAGGCAGGTAGGCTAATTCTTGTGAAAACAGGACAGTGCTCCTAAACTCAGGCTGTCTGACTGTACTAAGGTTTAACTGGGGAGTGTTAAAGAATGCTCTCATTAAAGGTTACTTCAGATTCTGCACAAAAAAAGGGAAATGCCTTTGGCTTTTTTCTTTTTTTTCTTTTTCTTTCTTTTTTTTTGTCCTACATGTTTCCTTAACTTTCTTCCCTGAAGGGGGGAAAAAAGCTACTGAATCTGAAAGCTTTCCCTTCAGCTGGCTGTTAGCCACTAATCCTTTTGTGTTTGCCAGCTCAATGGTGCAGACTCGTTGTTCTAGTTTCACCCCTTTGCCAGTTCTCCCTTCCACTAATAACCAACTGCTTTTTTTTTCTTTTTCTTTTTCTCTTTTTGGTCTAATGCTCTATCTTTTGTCATGGCACAGATAACCACCATTTGGTGGGAATTTGGGTCAGAGAAAGGTGAAGTTTTCATGAAGCTTGTGAGCATACTTTCTCTGCATTTTTCTGAAAAATAGAGCCATTCATATGTCTTCATGATATATTGCTTCTTAAATTTGAGTGTCATTTGGTGGAACAAAGCCCCCCAAAAAAGTATTTACTTAACATTTCTCTGCTTCCTTCCCTCACCATCCCCCATGCCCCTATTCTGATTCCTACCACTACCCTTTACATACATACAATCACTCTTATTATCTGTCCAGGAAATATACCTACCCTTAATTGCTTTATTTTCAAATATAGATTATCTGAATAATTCAATTTAAAACTAGTGAGGGTAAATTTAGCTTATTCATTCTGACTTCATATGTATGCATTCACTTTTGAGGTACTAAATGAATTGTTACAGATTATTTTTTCCTCTTTTGTGTTCTCTATTACATTTCAACATTACAGTTTTTCAACTTATGAAGCACAGATTAGTTTGGGGTTGGTTTTTTTTTTCAAAAGAAGCAACAACATAGTTAACCTTTTGTGTATTCAGAACTTTTCTTTTAATTAATATGTTTGTGGTGCATCCCTTTTAAACTAATTTAAACTTCAAACAATTTTTTGTTTTCCTGTGAACAACAGGTGCTGCTTTCATGTTCTCATGTATTTCACAAAGTAAGTAAATCCTGTTTTAACTCTTATAATAAAGTATGCAATACATCATTCTTGTAACTTAAAGAATCTAGCCTAGCCTTTCTCAATTTAAAGTCTTCCAAAAAGAGCCATTTATTTTATCCTTAATCACCATTTATAGTTGGAAACATGACTTAAGGCTACAATACAATTCATCCTGTTTTTTAAATGGTGAATTTTATGTGACAAAAGAACCACAAATGTTTGTATAGCAGATTGTTATTAATAATGTACATCAAAGTGAATGATAGCTTAATTCACATGATTTAACTTCATGTTAGTCTTACACATAACAATATACCTTTACAGCAGTTCATTTCTAGAAGGTTTTGATGTCTTCATGTTTATTCCTGTAAAATACGATTTTTGGAACAGGATTCATGAAGAAGGTGTTAATATCTGATGAAACTTTTTCACATTATAATCTAAATTAGACATTCTCATAATTATGAGAGAAAAGAACACTGTAATTACATTAGAAGTAAATGTGTTGTTTATAAGTAATTACTCACAAAATCTTACATGAACTTTTTCCTCAGGCATGTCTCCAGGCTTTTGAAAAGTTCACAGGTAAAAAAACTTGCCCTCTGTGTAGAAAGCAGCAGTATCAGACGAGAGTGATACATGATGGAGCTCGACTTTTTAAAATAAAATGTGCAACAAGGTAAGAACTACTTCAGATGAATCATTCCAATACCCAATTAAAAATAAATCCATAACAAACCCAAATATGAAGCATTGAGATCTATGTAATTACAAACAATTTCAAAATATGTGCCTGATCTGAACAATCTGGCAAGGCTTTGGAGTATGGTGAAGTGACAGTGATTGTATGTTTTCCAAGGACCAATTGAGAAAATCACATCACCAGCTGGGCCTGAAGGTGAAGAATTTTTCTTCGCTATCCACTTTAAAAGACTATCTAGTGTCAGAAGGGTTTGTAGTCTATATCACCCTGCACTGGTGAGATGACTGGTTCATGACTTAGGGATGTGCTTTTTGGTCATCGTAAATCTCTTCAATCAAATATCTCTGTTCTTAGGATACAGGCCTATTGGAGAGGGTATATTGTTCGAAAGTGGTACAGAAAACTGAGGCAAACCATACCTCCCAAAGATGCCAAATTAAGAAGAAAATTCTTTGAAGAAAAGGTAGATATGAAATTTCTAAATATGGTTTCTATTTTCTCTTGGGGATTTGTCCCTACAGGTATTAACTGTACCACATTGGTTTGGCATTAGAGTCTTTTAACCTACATAAGCAACCAAACTGTTCATCATATCTCATTCAGTGTTTAATATTTTTTTCCAATTCTGTCCAGTTAGACAAGTTTTCCAGTTGTTATTTTCTCTTGAGAAAGCTGTTATTAAGGTAAAAATTAAAGGTATTTCCTAGTGACTTGTTTCCATTTCTGCTCCATAACATTGACTCTTTAAAGCATGCTACGTTTTCTTTATAATAATTTCCGTTCATCTTTGTATTAAGTAGTGATTCTTCAACTTTTTAGCTTTCAGGACTTTATCTTTATTTCCCTTTACTTCTGTGCCCTACTAAAAAGTTCTGTATGATTTTTAAGCAAATTAAATTGAATTAAAATTATATTTTTGACAATTTTATGATAGTTCATAAAATATTTCATCAAAATTTTCTTAACACTTAAAAATAAGATTATATCTAGAACAATTTGAATAAACTACATTTGATTCAGTAAATTGAAATTGTTTGAATCTATTGACCAATTTCATTTGAACTAGTTGAACGAATAATCCTGTGCTGAAAGAATCTAAGTTTATAATACTCCTCTAGGTTGTCTGCAGTAGTTGACTTTACTGGCCACAGTCTCTCTTCCCTTGGCTTCTTTGGCACCAAACTCTCCTGATCCTCCTTTGACGTTTCTAATTAACTACTGCTTCTCTCTCCTTTGTTGCCCCTTCTTACTCCAACCTCTACATGGAGACATTGGCTACTGTTCTGTTTTCTTCCCCTAAGATGCTTTCCCTCCCTGAACCCAATTTCACCTCTCAGTGCACAACATGGTTATCCCGTCCTGTTTTGTGCTGTTGTTACCACTGTGCATATCTTATCTCCCCGATGAAATTATAAGTTCCTTGAGAGAACTATGTCTCATTTAGCTTTGTGCATGAACAAATATTTGTACAAAACACTGTGGAAGGACTTGAGGGAGACATGCATGTTAGCTTTGTCTATCTCTAGAACAGTGTTTTGTACAGATGGCTTTACCCTGAAATTATTCAAATATAGCACAGTGATTTCTTTGGGCAAGTAATGTTCTTTTGGGGAAAAACTAGTGATCCGATTTTTGTACATCATATGGTAAAAATGGAAAGAGAAAGCAGAGAATCACAGTTGTAAGTCCTCACCATCATCATGAACAGTAAATACCAAGGGTCTAAGAAGTCTAGGATACCATACTAGGAACACTTGGTCTCACTAATATGCAGTTTTTTAACAGTAATACATTAAGAAAGGACAAAAGGAATAAGGACTTTTTTTCTATTTTAATTCAATATTTCACTTTTCCCAATTATATGTAAAAACAATTTTAACATTTTTTCAAATTTTGGGTTCCAAATTCTCTCTCCCCTCCATTGAAAAGGCAAGCAACTTGACATAGGTTATATGTGTGTAATCATGCAAAACACGTTTCCATGTAAGTCTTGCTGTGAAGAAAAAATTCAAGAAAAATAAAGAAAAAATATCTTCAATCTAATAAGTATTTATTAAGTACCTACTAGATGCCAGGCACTATGCTAAGCACTTTAAAAATAACTCATTGGATCCAGAGAGCTAGATATGATTATTATACCCATTTTACAAACGAGGACACTGAGGCAAACAGAAGTTAAGTGTTACAACCACTGCCCAAGTAACACAGCTAATGAATGTCTGAGATCAAATTGGAACTCATGTGTTCGTGATTCCTGGCCCAACTCTCCATCCACTGCGCCACCTGGATGCCTCAAGTAAACAATTTTTATTCTCACTCTTTTAAAAACTGATTCTTATTCTCTGTCTTAAACTATTACGATTATATTTTAGTCCAGTTTAACCATCTAATAATACATTAAATGTCTCCCACATTCCCCATGATAATATATTGTTTATTTAAACACATAATGTTCATTCTGTAGTGTTTGGTCAGATTCATGATTCTCCTAGCCCAATGTTAGGTCTCTTACAATAGCACCAAGGACATGAATGGTTGTCCTTCATGTTATCAATTTCACAGTTTTGGGTAACACCCCTAAATTTTTCTTTAGAATTTTTCATTCATTAGTTTACTTGACTCTTCTCAGTTTTTTAGCCTTTAAAACTTTTTAGGACAAATTATTCCATAAATTCTTTTCTCATTATGTAAAATAATTATTTATTTTATTTGTTTTAAATTTATCTTGGGCTTCATAAAATGAAATGAATTCTATGATTGGTGATTCCATGTTCATTCCAATTTTGTCCTTAACCATTTTTATTGACACTGACTTTAGTTTTCTTTACTTAAGTAATCATTATAGTCTATACTTACATAATAGTTTCCTTTAATCTTGATAATTTAATTCATTTTTAAAATTAGCTGTTTCAAATCAACCGTTTCCCTCTGCACCTCTTTTGATACCATCTCAGAGAGTTACCCCTCCTTTAAAATCCTTTAAAAAGGATTTTTTTAAAAAAGAGCAAGAAGAGAAAAAAAGTCAGTGAAAGCAATGAACAAAATGAGAAAATATGATAATATATTCAATATTCCCACCCCTAGACCACCCTCCCACCTCTGGATTGGAGGAGAGAGAAATTTTCTTGTCTCTTCTTTGGGGCCAACCTCATTCTTTGTAATCTTGCAACCTTTGTTTTCAGCTGTTGGTTGTTATTGCTGTAATTGACATGCCTGTAGCTTTCTTGGTTCCACCACTTCACTCTATGTCAGTCCTTATGAGTCCATGCTTTTCTCTCTTCATCATATTTTTTTCTTATACCACAGTAATATTCCTTTACATTCATGTATCACAATCTGCTTAGCCATTCACCTATCAGTGGGCATACGTTTTGTTTACAGTTCTTTGCTATGACAAAGGACTCTAAATATTTTGGTGTATGCAGGGCCTTTCTTTATCACTGACCTCCTTGGAGTATATTCTTAACAGGAGTATATAAAAATCGAAGGGTATGGACATTTTAGACCGTGTTGTTGTTGTCCATCCTTCGTTCTGGAAGAGGACGGTGACATCTGGAAAGTGATGTCATGACTTGCTAGTGAATTGGATTTAAGTGAGACAGGGCTGTGCAAAGTCACCAGCCTCACTCTCTGGAGCCATCTGTATCCAATGACAAGATATAAATCAGGACAACTGGAAATGGCCCTGGATACAGTGGGAGACTTTGACCTTTTTAAACTAAGGTCTTTCCCAGATCTCAGTTGGTTTGGGGCAATGCCCATTCAATGATTTTAGACATTTTATTTACATAATTCCACATTGTTTCTAGAATGATTGTATAATTTTGTTTTCTGTACCTTCTGATATATTTGCCAAGATATATCATCCACAACCAGACATTTAATTCAAGGTAGGCAAAGATGAACCATGATTTGTACAAGTCACATAAAATTTTAAATATTAATGTTATTTTTGCAGAAGAACAATATTACCTGCACAAAGAAAACCCAGTGTCAGATTTGAATGCTTTTTAAAGTGAATTCAGTTCAGCAAACATTGTATAATACACTATGCTAGGCACTAAGGTTGATATATAAAGACATGTCCTCTGCCCTCAAGAAACTTACCATTTTCTAGAAAACATAAGATGTATACACAGATAACTAAAGCACATGACAAATGTTCTCATTTTCTTTTCCTCTAATGCTTGTCTTGATCATTTAATCAGTAATTTTTCCAAGTATCATAAGTATTTATTAGGTACAGAATATAATCAAGATTCTGGTTTAGTGGGATCCCATTAAAGTTCAATTATAATCAAGAATCCACATCTTCAAAATGTGTAATAGTGAAATTAGCATATCAGGAAGTAACAAAAATACATTTGAATCCCTGAGATAAATAAGTTGGCTTGGGTCTAATTTAGCTTTACGGGCACACTTAACCTAAGCAGTGACCAATCCTTTGAGTTCTGTACAGCTGAGATACAGACATGAGGTCACAAGTGAAAGAACTAGGTATAACGGGTCATGGGGGACACAGAATGAGCGAAGGGTTCAGACTTGCAGCAGCAATGACCCAGACAGCATGGCTGATGGGCCTTGTGCTACCCCTGTTGCAAGCACTGTCAGACTGGAAGAACCACTGGTGGAGACATAGTTGCTTATGGTAATCTGATCTTTAGCTCCTTAGCTTATTGACACTCCTATATGGTTTTACAGGTAGAAAGCTTTACAGATTGAGTGATATAGGGAATTCACTGCCCTCTGTTTTGGCATCCTGCCCATATTATGACTTTTTATGCCTTCCTCAGAATCAGGTGAACCACTATTGGTCCAAGGGAGGTTTGTCCTTTGTGTTCCCAGGAGAATAAAAACATTTTTTTAGGGTCTTTGCTAGTCCATAGGTAGTAGGAACAAAGTGGGAAACTGGCCCAGACTGATGTTGCTATAAAGAATAGGACATCCACTAAAAACAGCCTCTAGATTATGGTAACAGAGCTCCTGTCAAAGAGCTGTTAAGATCTCAGGAGCCCGAGAGCATCGCAGGGTCACATGGCAGGGACAGGTTATCTCCTCACACTGGGAACATAGACAACAACTTGGTTTTTAGTAGCCCCTACAAGTGTCCCTGTGACCCTGCTTAAAAGGTGTTTCAGCCCTGGGAAAGCCTCATGTCTCTGGGAAAGGAGAAGGGAATTAGTGAAAGGGAGGCAGTGGTGTAACAGCACTAGTAACAGTGGACTCTTCAAGTTAGAATTGGAAGGTCATTGAAGCCCACTCCTCATTTTACCACAGAGACTCTGGGAGCCGAAGCCCCTCCTTGCCTGAGACCTCCCAGGAACAGAGCACAATGGGAACCCAGTTTCTTGGATTTCAAATGCAGTAGCTCCCATTGTTGTTCCAGTGTTGCTGCTAAATATTTGTGTGACCTTGAACAAGTTACCTTTTTGAGCCCATTTCCTAGTCTGTGAAATGAAGGAGTTGGAATAGGTCATGGGCTCCTAAGACTTGGGAGCCAGGTGGTACTTAACAGGTTATTTAGTAAAAAACCCATCTTTTTTTACAGTTGAGGAAACTGAGACCTAAAAGGTTATGTCTTGCCCAAGAGGACACAAGTAGTGAAAGGACTTGCCCAAAGTCATATAATCAAGCAATAATCAACTCACTTGGGGTTTATTGTGTGCCAGTCACCAGACTAAGTGATGGGATACAAAAATAAAGCAAAAAGAGTTCATATTCTAATGGGGAGGCAACACGTAGAGGAATAGGTACCTACAAGACGCAGAGTACATGGAAAGTGACCCTAAACTTCTTAACAATGTCTACCCCTACTCCCATATCCAGGTCATTCCAGAATCATGTTCTTATTTTGGGGAACAGTCCATATCAAGAAACATTATTCCTGATCAATTTTCAAACACACATACGTTAATTTCCCTAGAAAAAAAGGAAATTAGATGTTTTTCTCATTCCTCTGAGACTTGTAAGCCTTCTCTGATTGGAAAGTAACGTACTATTTCTCAAATGCCAGTTTTAGTTCTCAAATCTTTTCAATTTATTTTTTTCCAGTAAAAGGAAACTTTATCGAGCACCTCCCAAAGACAATAGCCTCAACCTGACCCATACCCTCTCTATAGCTATACACTCCCTCCTCATGATATTCATAATTCTCTTAAGTAATTTATCACTTTCTTAACAATATCTTTCACCTTTCCCTGGAAGTTGTTAATCTCTATCTATGTCAATTTATTTTGTTTTCAAGAAATGACTGTCCACTAAAGAGACTGAAGTAATTCATTCTTTTATATTTATATTTTCTAGAGTTTCTTGATGAATTCTCCTCTGTTATTCACTCGAGTTTCTTGATGAATTCTCTTCTGTTATTCACTCTTGCCCTCTGAAACACATTCAATAAGTTCTTAGTATGCTGACTTCAGAAATATACCTTATTCATTCTTCTTCCTTTTAAATAATTGTATTACCGTTTTAAAAATAGCTTTACTTTCTGAGTCTAATTTCACATTTTATTTATACCATATTTACTAATAAGCATTAAATTATCTAATAGAAACTTCTGAAAATGAGATACTTAGGTTAAAACTTATATATATATATATGTATACATATATATACATATATATATGTATGTACACACACACACACATACATATATATATATATATATATAAACTAAGAATCAAGAAACCTGGCTTCTAGTCTTGACTCTATCACTAACTAGCTCATGGAATTTCAAAGCATAGAGAGGTTAAGTGACTTGCTCAATTTTCTTATCTTTAAATGGAAATAATAATGTATGTTATTTCTACTTAATAGGGTTATTCTGAGAATCAAATAATACATATATATATTTAAAGTACTATATCATTGTATAAAATGTTTACTCCGCAATAGAAGTTATGAATAAAAAAGTTTAGAAATTATATTTAACCTTTTGTAGACATAATTTTCTTTAGAAAGTTTCAAAACTATTGCATTCTGCATTTTATTTGAAATGTTTTTTTACTTTTACATTATCTTTCCTGGAGGGGTCCCATTCCAATTCCAAGGCAGCTTCTGCCTACCATTTCATGTAGTTCTGAGGTGGAAGATGTAAATTGTTGTCGTTTCTCATTGAATTTCTTGATCGTTATTTGGTCCAGTGCAAACTTCAGGGTTTTGCTGAAGTACATCTGTGTGGAGAAGGCAGATCCAAGATGGCAGAGTAGAAGCAGGGAGCTGCTTGAGCTATCCCCACCAAATCCCTCAAAATACTGTAAAAAATGACTCTAAACAAATTCTAGAGGAGCTGAAGTATATCTGTGGGAATATAGCTGTGCAGCCTAATTCTTGATCAAGTAGCTATTTTAACAGGATCCTCCAGGTCTTTGTATAAGCTTTCCCCTTTGCCTGGACTTCACTCTTTGAATCCCTAATTTCCTTCAAAGTTCAGCTCAAGTTCACATTGTATATGACATTCCAGAGAGAGAGAGAGAGAGAGAGAGAGAGAGAGACATAACCTTTTTAAATCGCTGCTGTGTGCCAGTTTTTTGTGCTAAGCAAAGGGGATATAAATATAGGCAAACGAGATATCTCCTATCCTCAAAGTGCTTACATTCTAATAGGAAAAGATAACAAAAGGGGAAGCTAGAAAGGATGAGGGGGAGGAAAGAGCATAGTTCCTGTATAAAAGACTTTTACTGATTCTCACAGGTGTTAGTGCCTTCTCCCTGCAAAAAATTACATTATTTCTTTTGTGTGTACGTATGTATGTATGTACATGCATATGTGTACATGTAATCTTTCCCAGTAGTATGTGATCTTCTTGAGGTAAAAAAAAAAATGACAAAATTGACTTGGCAAAATAATATCCCAAAAGAAAGTATATTTAATGACTTAAAAGAACAAGTTATTTATCACTTTTTAACAAAACTTTTTTATGTATTTACTAAATCAAGTTCCTAAATGACCTCTTCTGGGCAACACTTTATTAGCCAGATTTGATTTATTATATTTGAAAATAATAACTTCATTTTAATATATTGCCTTCATTTACATTGGGTTTTCTGCAATCAGTTTAAGTCCATGAAGTTTTATTATATTTATTTACATGTGATACAAATAAAAGATTTCTAATTGCCTTGGTTTTCCATATAGGTTCATTAGAATCTCTGAGCTAAAGGAAGTCTTAGAAGTGACATAGCAAGCTGTCCTTAGTGCCCAAGTCCACTGCCTCAAGTTTCCCAGTATAGTATGCTACTCTACTTCTGCTTTATTCTTCCCATCTACCCTATGCCCATGTAAATATATACTATATATACATAAATATAGATGTAGGGTAGGGGATAACTCATCTGCTTATATTTGTATTCCCTTTGCTTAGTACAAAAAAACTGGCCCACAATACAGGCATATATATATATATATATATATATATGTTTATGTGTATATATATATATATATATATATATATATACATATATATATGCCAGTTAAAAATAAATTCAAATAAAATATGTATTTATTATGCTATACAAACACATTTATTAAGTTATATATATATTATGTTGTACAATAGGGAAACAATACCCTCACTGATAACATCCAGCTGCAATTGCACATTTATGTAATACCCCAAGGTCTTCAAAGAACTTGACAATTATCTCATTTTATCATCACAGAAACCCTGAGAGGTAGGTGCTGTTATTATCCCTGTTTTACAGATGAGGAAACTGAGGCAGGCAGAGATGAAGGACTTTGCACAAGGTTACACAGCTGGTAAGTGCCTGTGGGTGGATTTGGTCAGTCTCTTGACTCTGGGCTAAGCACATCTTTCACTGAGATGCCCAGCTCTACCTGCTTCTAAGTGACTTAGCATCTCCATGGGTCTCATTTTCCTCACCTGTAAAATGAGAGGCTAAGCTACATAACCTCTGAGGTGCCACAATATGACCCATAATGAGAATGTGCACTTCAATATGGATTTAAAAAGATAAATTGTAAAGGCACAATTTGAGTTTAAGATAAACCCTCTTAACTGCCCTCCATTAAAAAGGGAATGTATAAATGTTTTTAATATATTCATTTATATCTAATATAGACAATGTAGTAATCATTCTAATACTAAAAATAACCTGGAGTCTTCAGACAGCTGGAAACTTCTTTAAAAGAAAGGATTTACTGTCCTGAGTGATTTTTTAAAGTTAATAAGCATCATATCATAGATTTAGAACCAGAAGGGACCTCAGAGGTCATGTAGTTCAATCCCTCTTATTACAGATGACAGAACTCAGGCCTGAAAAGGTTAAGTGATTTGCCCAAGATGGTGTTGCCTTAGTGACCACATACACCATTAAGGAGACATATAATTAAAAAACTTTATAGGTGATCAAAAGATAACCCACGTTAATGGGTCCTTCTTAAAACCACATTTCTCTGCATAGGCCCTTCTGAATCTTATATTATTACATAATGACATAGGATTTAAAAAAATTTTAACAATGGTACATGCTTAAGATGTAATTCTGTAAGTCCCATAGTTTTTTTAAGACCAAAAAAAAACCAAAAAACAAAACAAAATATCCCAGCTTGCTCCTCTAGCTAAAAGTAAATTGCAAGACCCTTGGAGCCCAGTAGGTGTCAATAGAGCCATTATTTAAGGATAGATTGTGTCTGTGTTTATGGATTTTAATGGAATAAATGGCAATCAGAAGGGGGCAAATCATTTTGTACCTTCCTCATGAAAATCACAATAACTGACATTAAACTCAGAAGTACATATGCAGCTGTCACCTCAGATTCAGTAGGGTGAAAATAGAATTCCTTTTGCAATGATTTTTTATACATAGTACTTTCCAGCTACTGTGGGCATTTCCCATCTCACTGAGCTTCATGTCAAAGGATTTGAGATGGAAAGTACCTTTGGAGTTATCTAATCCAACCTACTCATTTTATAGATAGAGACATGAGCTGCTCAAGGTCACACAAGTAGGAATTCAGCTGGAATTCAAACCCAAGTGCCCTCTCACTCCAGAGTCATTACTCTTTCCACTGCCCCATGTTAAAGGGCACCAGCCAGTCTGTGCCCGGTTGGGATAATGCTTGTGCTGCTGGGGTCCTTGCAAATAAGCATACCCTCCTATATTCATGGCTTTTGCCATTACCTTCCTCCTCCCCATAGGGAGTGTCTTTTTTCCCACCTTTACTGCACCAGTCTCCCTCTCATGTGACACTCCATTGCATCCTGGGCCATATCCAGACATACAGTAAATATCAGGCCACTGGATGTGGACGGCATAGGAGAAGAAAGTGTTTGGTGACCTTGCACAGCCCTCTGTCACTCAAATTGAAATCAACTGCAAGTCATATCATCATCTTGATGTCATGGTCCTCTTGGAGAACAAAGGACAAACACAACAATCACCTTCCTGGCACCCCCTCCTCCCTTTGTCCTGCTTTTATAAAAACGTAAACTTTTGTAAAGACTGAGAATCTTTTGGGTTCCACATGCATGTTCATCTCTCTTGCAGCAAACCTGGTTTTCACATGTCTTGTGACATTGTGATTGCCTGGTGACACCCATTACAAGTGATAAAACCTCAGGGTAGAGAAGTTCTATCTGCTACATCCTTCACGATGGTGCCCCCTTTAATTTGTGTCTTCTCTGTTATCTTATAAGTTAACTACAGTCATTTTCCTGGAGACTTCCCACCCACTCCCTCCTCAAAACCTCTCTGAAAGTGGACTCCAAAAGAGAACCACTCTGGCTTCCTCACTTCCCTAGCCCCCTCAAAACCTAGCCAGCTTTGGCTACCATTGTACTTGCCACTTTCCAGATGTTAACAATCTTTATCTCTAGAAATTGCTGTTACTTTGTGTGTACTTTCTATTTACTTGTTTGCATGTTATAACCAACAAAAAAAATGAGCTTCTTAAGCCCAGAGATGGCTCTGTTTTATTCTGTCCTTATCCCCAGTGCCTGGCACAATACTTTTTACACAATAGGCATTTAATAAATATTTCTTGAGTTGTCCAGTTTCCATTGAAACTTGCCATCTTATTCCTCTCCTTGAGACTTTTCTACCTTGGAGTCTTTGCTGTAACCATATTCATAGAATAAGTTCTTTCTCCCATCCATGAAACACGCCCCTACTTTTTTGAAATTGTACTTTAGAACAACTGCCTCCAAAACTTCTAATCATTAAAAACTAACGCTATTTTCAAACTCATGACATCATTTCTGACCTACTCTTGGGCTCCTAACACACTCTTGATCTATATTAGTGGTAGTTTTCATCCCCCATTAGTTAGTTCATCTTCCTCAAGACTGGCAAAGAGCCAGTCTAATCTCTACTTTGTACCCCTTGAATGTGTATAGTAGTGCTATTCACCTCCTGTGTACTAAATAACTCATGTTTGATACTATACAAAATTGATACTATCCAAAATACAGCATAGGAAGTAGTTTCAGTTAGATGGAAGGTAGAGAAAGCTACCATTGAGTCAAACTCCATAACTCCATATTATTCAAGCTTGAGAATACAAGCAAGTCCTAATTAGTACAAATAATGAACCTCCTGAAAGTGGTTGCATTATTCCATTTCTCACTGCGTATTTCCATGGGATATTCACAATTATGATATTTTACATAATTATAACTTCAAATAATATGAATTCTAATGCGTACAACCACTTCAGGGGATTTTTTATTCATAATAATCAGGACCTGGCTGTATTGTGTAGGATCCATCTAGTGACTTTGATTGCAATGTCATTTAAAGAGCTAGATTTTAGAAAAAAATAAAGTTTATTTTATATTGTCTTTGTTAGCAAGGCAAAAGAATATTCTTAACTCCTGTTCGTAATAACCAGTAGCAAGTATATTCACTAATACCTATATCAACATTTTCATGTTGTAGTGGTACATTTTCTTGTGTTTGGATTTAAGGAAAGGGCAAAGTTATTTTAGTTTGGTCATGCAGGAGTGAAATAGATATCAAATAATATTTTAAAACTAGATCAACTTAATAAAAACCGCTAAGTTAAAAATAGCAACAGTAATAGCTATAAATAATAATCACTGTGCTAAGGGCTTTACAATTAGGATTTTATTTGATCCCCAGAACAACCCTGGGAAGTAGGCGCTATTATTAACTCCATTTTAGTGATGAGGAAACTGAGGCAAACAGAGGCTGTGACTTGCCCAAGGTCACAGAGCCAGCGTAGGAAGCCAAATTTGAACTGACCTTTCTCTGGCTGCACACACAGCGCTGCCACTAGCGGCCTTGTAGCAAAAGTGAGCAAGCACTATGAATGGGTTTGTAAATAAAAGCATTAGCCATCATCTACATATGGAAACGTCTACAAAAGTCTTTCACTTTCCAATTTTGCTTAAAATTATGTTTTAGGTTATAAATTCATAAACTACTTAAAAGATAATTCTTCTAAGGAGAGCTATAGTATTTTAGCACTAATTACCAAACTAAATCTATGTGAAGATCAATATGAATGGCATGTTTGAATTAACTGTTTTCCTTTAGATGTCTATAGATAGAGATATATATGGATATATCTGTATTTTTTATTTAAGAGGTCAGCAATTTTTTAAAATCTGATAATCAAGATAGCCTTAATATCTCAACATGAATGTTTCATTAGCATCTCAAGCTCAATATGCCCAAAATGGAATTTAGCTAAAACTGTCTTCAAATGCTACCCCTTCTTCCTTATTCACACCTATATCTGCTGAAGACATTTGATTCTCCCCACTTACCCAGGTCCAAAACTTCAGAATCATTTTGAACTTCTCTTACTCTCATCAGTCACATTCACTGAGTTATAAATTCCTTTATAATTTCTCTACCTACATTTTCCTCAACTCCTTTTCCTTTCTTCTACCATCACTACCACTACTCAAACTCAGCCCATTGGATAAAATAGCATTTTTCTCATGGGTTCCTTACCTGTCCTATGCTCACAAAGAATTTAAAATACATTTATTCCTGTTGTGTTTGACTTCCTAATGCAGACAGGCAGATCAAGCATTTACTAAACACTTGACTATGTGCCAGGCACTGAGCTAACCACTGGGAATACAAATACATTACAAGGAAACGAGACAGTGCCCTGCCCTGGGGAGCCTACATTCTAAGGGGGAGGATGAAGAGATGATTCATAAAGAGCAACTAGAGAGGGATATGGTGACCTCATAAAAAATGCTTGCCACATTCCCTATCTGTAGCACCCTCTACTTCTCTATTAAAAAAATTTAGTAACGAAAATTTATTTTCTCTCTCTTCAACTTTCCAATCAAATTAAAATTCCTTTATTGACCATATACAAAAATGTATATGTTACATTCTGCATCCTAAATCTATCAGTCCTTTGTCAGGAGGCAGATAGTATGTGTCATCATTAATCCATTATAGTTACGGATGGTCATTATATTTATCTTAAGCTTCCAAAGTTATTTGTCTTTACAGTAGTGTTGTTATTGTATAAATTGTTCTCCTGGCTCTTCATTTCATTCTTCATCAGTTTTTATAAGTCTTCAAAATTGTTCCTTTTAAAAAATATTGATGTTCTGCTATTAATTATTCTTCTGGTTGTGTTTATTTCACTCTGTATCACTTCATATAAATTTTACCACGTCTCTTTGAAATCATCTATTTCCTCATTTTTATAAGATAATAATATGCCATCACATTCATATACCACAACTTATTCAGGCATTCCTCAATTGATGGATATTCCTTTAGTTTCCAGTTTTTGTCACCACCAAAACAGCTGCTAAAAATATTACTATATATCTAGTATCTTTTTATATTTCTTTTATCTTTGGGGGGCTGTAGGTCTAGCAGTGGTATAGTTGAGTCAAAGGTATAACAATGCTGTTTAATAATATTTTGCATATGATTCTAAGTTGCTTTTCAGAATTGTTGTATCCATTAGTTTAATATGCTAACAAATATGTGGAGGGGAGGGGAATGGAGGGCAAAGGATACATTAGGGAAGAATGGGACAAAAGAGGGAAAAATTTGTTAACACACATATTTGAATTGTGCAAGTAGAACTACATAAAAAAATGAAAGGAATAGGGGGAACAGATAACATTTGAACTTCACTTTCATGTAAACTGACCAAAATGAGGCAGCACACACACACACACACTAATTTAGTGTAAGAATATATTTCACCTTAACAGAGATATAAATAAAAATATGAAGCAAGGAAAAGGCAGCATAAAAGGAAGGGTAGATTCATGAAGTGATTAGTCATAAGCAAAATAAACCCTAAGCTTGGAGAAAGGATAGTGGAGAGGTTAAATGGGGGGAAAAAAGAAAAGAGTAACAATTTGATATAAATAAGGAGTAAACGGTAAAAACAAAGTAAGAAAAGAAAAAAATTAAGATAATAAGATGGAGAAAAATCAATACTAGTGAATGGGAACTATTACAATTATGAATGTGAATGGGATTAATTCACCCAGAAAACAAAAGATTTGCAGAAAGAATTGGAAAGCAAACTCCAACAAAATGTGCTTTACAAAAAACACACTTGAAACAGCTTCTGTGTAATTAAAGGAAAAATTAAATAAATTATGAGGAAAAATAAATAGTAAAACTACAATTGTGGAGGAACTCAATTTACCACTGTCAGGCAATCCTAAAGAAATCTAACCAGAATATAAACAAAATAGAAGTTAGAAACCTAAATAGAATTTCAGAAAAATTAGTTATGCTAGACCTCACACAATTATTGAATAGAAATGGAAAGGAATATCCATATTTCTCAGCTGTGCATGGCACCTTTTTATAAAAACTGATTATATCTTGGGATATGAAAATCTTCTAAACAAATGCAGGAAAAATTATACACTTACTTCACTGACCACAATGCAATAAGAACTATATTAAATAAAGGAAGAGCCAGTGAAAAAAATTAAAAACCAACTGTACTAAATAATTTAATCCTAAAAAATTGATGGATCAAAGAAGAGATCATAAAAATGACAAGTAATTTCAATAAAGATAGTGACAACAAGATGCAACATACCAAAATTTTGGGAGGCAGTCAAAACAATCTTTAAAAAGATTTACTTTATAAATATTTTATAAAAATAATTTATTTTATAAAAAATATGTCTCAACATTTTTATGAACAAAATAGAGAGAAAAACAGATCAGTGAATTGGGAATACAACTAAAAATACTATGAAAACCACTTTTTAAAAAGCCAATTAAGCAACAAAAATGTATAATTTGCATTAGAGGATTAGAGATTTAGAATATCTATCTGAAAATCGAAGACATAATTAATAACATTGAAAACAACAGCAAAACCACTGAATTAGCAGGTGACTTTTAAAAATAAAATAGATAAACCATTAGCTAATTTCATTAAAAAGATGAAAACTAAATTACTAGTATGAAAAATAAGAAAGCACTCAAAACAAATGAATAATAAATGATATTATTCCAAACTGTTTTGCCCAACTGTATGACAAAAAAACCTGACAAATAAAATAAATGAATATTTATAATAAATATAAATATCTACATAAACATAATAAACAATACAATTTCAAAAGAGAAAAGTGAAAAAATCATAAAAGAATCTGAAGAAAAAAAATTCCAAGACCAGATTGACTCACAAGAGAATTTTATCAAACATTAAAGGAATAATAATTAAATTAATAATTTGCAGTTACATAGCAAATAAGGGATCCTACCAAATCCCTTCTATTATACAGATATGGTCTAGATATGTAAAGCAGGAAGAGTTAAAACAGATAAAACTATAAATCAATGTCCCTAATGAACATTGATGAAAAAATTTTAAAATATGCATTTCATAAAGATTCTACATTATGGGCACTTTGTAGTTATAAAAAAGAATGCCAGATTGGTTTAATATTAGGACTACTATATACTTAATCATATTAATAACAAAATAAAAAATCATGATTATATCTATAGATACAGAAAAAAACATTGACAAATACAATGTCCATTTCTCTCCAAAAACACTAGAAAACATAGGAGCAAATGGTCCTTAAAGTAATAAAATAGTACTTCCTTAAAACCAAGAGAGAGACCATCATATGTAATGGAAATAACTAGGATCCTTTCTAATACGATCAGAAGTGAAACAAGGATGACTACTGTCATAATTCCCATTTGACAAATTACTAGAAAAATTAGTTTTAGCAATAAGAAAAGAAAAATAAATTGAGGAAATAACATAATTAATGAAGAAACAAAATTGTAACTTTTGCAGGTGATGTGATGGTGTATTTAAAGAATCCTAAAGAGGCAACTAAAAAATTAATTAAAACAAAAATGTTAGTAAATTTGCAGACTATAAAATATATATACAAATCATTAGTGTTGTTGTTTATTACCAATAGAATACATGACTAGCTGTTTGACCTTGTGCAAATCATTCAACCTCTGTTTACCTTAGTTTCCTCAATTGTAAAAAAAGGAGAGAGCATCTTCTTCCCAGGACCGTTGTGAGAATCAGACAGTACCTCGCACGTTTTAGGCACTATGTGAATGGGAATGGTAGTAATGATGATTGCATGTTACATTGTAGCTTTAAATGTACCTCCCTCATTTCCTCAGTTACATTGTTAGCTTCTAAAGGGGAAGAGACCCTATCTTCTCTGAATTCCCTATCCCCCTACTCCCACTCCTTAGCACAGTTTCTTGCCTGTAATAGGACAATAAGTTTTTGTTGAATTAAATATAGAATATCAATTTCAACTAAGAATTCAGTTCATTTTAATGTATACATTTCAAAAAGGTTTTCTGAATTGAAAATTAGCACTAAATAAAAGTATAAAACTGGAACATAAAGCACAGAGCACAGCCCTTGAGACTAAAACTAGGCTTAGTAGATAAGAAATTACTTTCCCAATGGCCCATTCATTTTTAAAACTAGGTTGAAAGCTAAAAGGAAAATAACTTCATCATGCCATGACTCCCTTTAAATTTCATTTGTGATTACATAGTTGCTGTTTTTTCTTTTATTGGTCCCTTCCAATTTTGCCTTCTGACCACATGTATTCAACACCACCACTGTCCAACTTTTAAAATGTGCTTAAAACTTTATAAAGTTTTTAGAGATTTCCATACCTGGCTTAAGGGATATCAAAGTAATAGAACATAGCAGAAGTTTATGTCAAATATGATCCCTCTGATAAGGAAGGATAAATGAGGTAGAATGTTATGGTAGAAAGAACATTGTAACTGGAATCAGAGAACCTAGGTTCAAACCCTAACCTTGCTACATAATCACTATTGTGACCCTTCAGATGGGTTAACTGAGGCAGTTAGACTAGATCAATCAACAAGCATTTATTAAGAGCTTGCTATTTGCCAGGGACTACGCTAGACACTGGGGTACAATTGCTGTTGTTTGTTGTTTATCCTTCATTCTTAATGAGGACCATGACGCTGGGAAGTGAACTGGATTTAAATGAGGCAGGACTGTGCAAAGTTACCCTCCTCAGTCTTTCCCTCCAGAGTCAATCTGGATCCAGTAGCAAGATATAGATCAGGACAACTGTAGATGGCCCCCCCGGGACACGACGAAAGAGATGAAATAGTTCTTGTCCTCAAGGGGCTTATCACAGACTCTAAGAACTAGAACAGACCTTAGGGGCTGTCCAACCCAAAATGTGCCTATGAAAGAATCCCATCAGTCACATTCCCAACAAGTGAAATTCTCAAATTCTATGGTTTCAAGAGATAAGGAATGAAAGACAGATTTAGTATTTTAAACATTTTAAATCATTTAGGAAATATTCCTTAACTATTTAAAGTTTCAGGATCTGAACAAGATGTTTGTGTGTGTGTGTGTGTGTGTGTGTGTGTGTGTGTGTGTGTGTGTGTGTGTGTGTTCTTTGGACTAGTTCACTTGTCTTCCTGTAGGCTTAAGTTTTTATCCCTATCTATACTTGAGGTTTCTCCTCACTTTTAGTTTTCCTGTGTGTCATATTTCCACAAATAGAAATATTGTGGACAATGAGAGTTGCTTTGTTTTTGTCTTTGATGCAGTTTGACAGTAATTTCTTGATTTATTCTTCCTCCATTAAATCTTTCCTTACAAACTGGAAAAACAGTTAAAGAAGTCTGTCAAAACTATCATTTTTGGTAGAATAAGCAATATTTTGCACCTTCATACTGAGGGAAGAGATGTCTGTTTCATCATCTGTTCCCTGGGACCAAGATTAGACATTGCAATTAATCTGATTTCAGGCGCCTTTTAGGGTTTTCATTTACATTATTATAATCATTGCTTTTTGTTCTCTTTGTTCTGCTCACTTCACTCTGCATCCGGCCACTAAAGTGTTCCCAGCGTTTCTCTGAATTCCTCATATTTATCCTTCTTTTAGCACAATATTCCATTCTATTAACAAACCACAATTTTTCAGCCATCCTCCAATGATGGGCATCCGCTTTGTTTCCAATCTTCTGATACCACTAAAAGGACTGTGAATATTTTGACCTCACTTTTATCTCCTTGAAGTACATGCATAATAGTGAGAAAGAATTGTTTTTTCTTAACTAGTGGTACAAAATCTGCTGTGCTTTCAAATGTCACTGCAATAGTCCTAATAAAATTGATTCACAATACAATTCAAAGAAACAGTGTTACAAGTATTGATTCCTTCAGAATATATTGAAATCTTGTGACGAGATAATAAATCGTGGCAATACAACAGATGTCAAATGTTGAGTTTAATATGCTTAAGTGTAACAGAATTAGAATTTCAGCCAGAAATATCTTTGCCAGAGTAGTAAGTTGGTCAGATACAGTAGTCTCTACTACACTAATTCATTCAAGTTCTTACTAATTTAGATCAAAGCAGCTTGGAAAGGTCACCGAAACGATGTTATGCTAATATCTGTCACCAGTGTGTACAGAAAGCCCCAAGTGTTGCCTAGAATGTAGTGTGTTTGGTCCTTGAATTTCTTTGATCCTTATCTAGAAACCTTGCTTGCATATGTCATTTGATTGAGGTATGGTCTTTTATTGCTGCAATTAAATCTTTTCAAATGCATTACATTATCTCTACCTTAGCTAAAAGTCCTGACCATTGTTTAAGAAGTTAGGTAAGTAATTTGTAAGATGATGTAGTTGACTTTGGGCTCCCCTTTTCTTCCCCACACCGCCTGCGTGTGATTTCTTGGACAATTTTCATTTAAATCTCACCAAACAGAGTAATGGTCTTGAAGTTTGTTTAGTCCTTTGACTTCCTTTATCACCCGGAGATGGCAAACATTCTGTTGCTAACTTGAAGTGGCTCCAAGCAGCAAGACTTGGAGGATATTAAACCAGTAAAAGCTTATCAACTGATTCATTGATATGCTGTAAATTCCAGTCTTTTCATTTTGCTTTTGAGAGTTTCCATAAGTCAACACATTAGTAAGCAATTTGCTGACTTCAAGACGGATCACTTTAAAGGGTCTCCTTGGCAGACAAAGCTCGCCTGGTGCTTTTGTGACAATAATCTTTCTTAATGTGCGTCTGGTGTGTTACTTGTAAATGACTGCTAATTGTTTCATATGTTAATAGCCCAATGTTTTAGCGACTGAGCTAAATCACATATTTCAAATATATAGGATAGTTTTATGTACATTAAGAAAAACACATACTTAAAATAGAAATTCTCCTCTTTCAAACTTCTGTTTCCCTTAGATTGGGATGTTTCTGTTGACTCAAATTATTTTAAGCATTACATTTTTTTTTTTACTAAAATCAATTAGAATTTTTTCTTTTTACAAAATTCTGCTTCTCAAATGGCCAGAGATAATCTAAATACAGTATTTAGTGAAGTAATAAAACAAAGAAGGAAAAAAAATAAACATCAGGATTTGCCAGCTAATATAAGACTGATTCCTCTTGGCACTGTTCCCTTTCCACCCTCACCATGATCCCTCTCCCCAGCTCACTCCCTATACCCAGTAAAGCCTGGTGCACATAGCCGGGACAAAATAAATATATGCTGAAATGCAGCTTTGGGGGGAGGGGGATGGGGGAGGGGAGTGGTAGGCAAAAACACTGGACCAAAAGACTTTAATCAAAATCCTTCCTCAGAGAGAAACTGTGGGACCCTGGGCAAGTCATCTTGCCTCTGTTAGCTTTAGTTTCCTCAACTATAAAATGAGTATGATAGTAGCACCTTCCCTCCAAGGTCCTTGTGAAGACCTTGAGATAATAAGTATATAGTGCTTTCTAAATTTTAAAATACTGTATAAATGCTGGCTATTCTTATTATTTGATCCTTTAATACTTTAAAATATCAGTCAAGTTAATTCACTTTTCAATCAGAAATATCATTATACACTCTAGATAATGTGTGGTAAAAATTTGCAATAGAGGTAACATGCCATAAAATGTTACTTAGCCACTTAATAGAGTATGTTATCATTTAATCATAGTTCTGGAAGTGACCCTGAGAATCATGAAAATAAAGCTCTTTACCCTGTTCTTTAAATACTTCAATGAATCTATGATCTCATGCATGAGGATTATTTTCCTCAAATGGGGCAATTTGCAATTTCACTTGTGTCTTCTTATCCTATATAAGTATTGTCCATTGCTATCCATAAATTCTCCTTAGAAGATTTACTTAATATGTCAGTCACATTTTTTCAATCAGTCCATTTACAATCAATAAGCATTTAAGCACCTACTATGTACCAGGTACTATTCTAGGGATGCAAAGAGAAAATCTCTCCCCTCAGGAAAGGCAGCCTCCCTCTTAAGTCTTCTAACATTCCATTGATACCAATGAAGTATTCCAGCTGCCCATTTTATTAACTCTTTTTTTCACTAAATGACTGGCCCACTTTTTTTTTCTTTATCATATTTGATTAATATTTTTATGCCATTTGTTACTAGTATGTCATCATTAATAATATACTATACTTACTTAGACCTACTATGTGTCTTCGGCATTACCCTTTAGGTTACTTGAAATGATTCTTTGGACTTTGTGGTGTTCTACTCCGTTCTACCTTAAAGAGAAAATTCAGAACTCATCTTAATATCTTCCAAAATCTTGCCACATATATAGCCAAGAAGTCATTTGCAATTTAAATCAGTTTCCTCTTCAAATCAAATCTATAACTATTGAGTGAAGCATAATGCAAATTCTGAAGAGAATGGAGAAGAGCAGCAAAGTTGACTTTTACTCTGTCCTTGCTTACTTACTGTCTTCTGGGGGAGACAAGACAAAGAGGAAGGACATAATAACAAAGCCAGGCAAAAAAAAAATTCCAGATGAAATTATATCAGTAAAATGACTTTTCTCCATCCATCTGTCCATCCTCCTCCTGGGCCTCTCTGCAGTCACTTCTGCCTCCTCCTGCAGACACTCTCTAGACACTGCTCTCTCTGGTTCTCCTCTTCACTCTCTGACTGCTTGCTGGTTCTTCCCATAGCTCATGATCACTAATTGGGTAGCCTCTGGAGTCCTGTACTAAACCTTCTTCTTTCCTCCCTTTCTACTGTCTCATTGGGGTTCAATTACTATCCCCATGCATGTGACTCCCGATTTATACATCCAGTCCGAGCCTCTCATCCAAGCTAGCTGTGCATGCCTTTCAGATATTTTGTCCTGCATGTTCCATAAACATCTCAAATTCAACATGCTCCAAACAGAACTCACTGTCTTTCTCCCCAAATTCTCTTGCTTTCTGACTTTTCCCCATTACTGTTGAGGGTACACAATCCTTCCAATCACTCAGACTCAAAATATCAACATCATCCTTACCTCTGATTTGTAATCACACCACACAGCCAATCAGTTGCCAAATTTTATCATTTCTGCCATCATAACATTTTATATATATAGATAGATAGATAGATATAGATATATGTATATGTCTTTTCGCACAGTCATCAACTTAATTCAGGCCCTCATCTTCTCTTGCCTGCTACATGGCAGTAGTGTTCTAATTGGGGTCTCCACCTCAGTCTATCTCCCTGCTTCATTCTGTCTTTCACTCAAATGCCAGGATGACTTTTCTAAAGGATAGGTCTGACCATGTCATATTCTCTCTCCCTTCCCCTTCCCATTGAGCTCCAGGAGATCCTTCTTTATCCCTAAGATCAAATATAAAGTCCTCTAATATTTAAAATTCTTCATAACCCTTCCTAACAGCCTTCAACCATATCGAGCAACACTGCTTTACTTGACTTTCCTTAAATATGACATACCCTTTCTGTGTCTTTTTACTAGTTTCCCTTCACACCTAGAATACTCTGCCCCTTTACCTCTACTTCTTAACTTCCCTGGATTCCTTCAAGATTCCACTCAAATCATGCCTTCTGCAAGAGATCTTTCAAAAAAAACAAACTACCCTCATTGGTGCTTTCCCTTCACATTACCTTCCATCAATTCTGATAGATCTTGTAATATATCTAGTTATTTACATGTTATCTCTTCCATTAGCATGTAATTGCCTTAAGGGCAGGGATTATTCTTGCCTTTCTATCCACCAGCACTTAGCACAGTGACCTGGCACATAGTAAAAAATAAATGCTTGTTAATTCAGGGAATGAGTGCTTCCAATCTTGGAAATCTTCATGAAAAAAGAAGCATTTGAACAGGGCTCTGAAGGATATGTAAGGTAAACTTGGTCAGCAGAAAAGAGAAATAAGGGCAGGAGCTGGGAGGCATCACCTAGTCCAGTTCATTTCAAAGAGCAGAAGTGCCTTGTCCAAAGTTATGCCTAGAATTCAGAGCAAAATCAGCTTAGAGAAATATCTGTAGCGAAGTGATTCAGCAATTTGGCCTTGTCCCTTTTCTGGTCAATATTTTATCAATAACAGATGAATGCATAGCTGGCATGCTTATCACATTGCAGAGGATACAGAACTGAGAAAAGTACCCAGTGCATTATATGGCACAATTGCAATCCCAAAAGAACTTTCTAAACTAGAACAATGGAATACATTTAATGAGATAAAATTGAGTAGGGATAAATGTATTATAGTCACTTCTGGGTGCCATAGTTTAAGAAAGGGAAGAAAGGGCCCGATAAGATGGCATGTACCCACAGTCCTAAGGAGGTCTCAATACCACGTCACATGATCATCAGGTAGACGAATGCAGAAAAGGAGGGGGTGGTTCAAGATGGACTTTTTCCATCAAGTCTATACTGATGTTTCCTTTCTTTGAATTTTTCTAATATTTTAAATCAATATTGTCACTTTATAAGCCTCATTTGTAAAGATTTATTTCTTTTAGGGATGTATTGACTCCTTAAAAAGCTGTCACTACAATTTTAGGTACATTGCCACCAAGTTGAGGTAGCATACTATGGCCATATATTCCAAAGAGTAAATCTTAAGTCAGCATTTAAGAAGAGATTAGCATGCTTTTCCAAACCTTATTTGAATCAAAATTCTCTCTTAAAACATACATGGGAAACATGACTTTTTGGAATGGTTAGCAGATCCTGTTGCTAGGTATATATTCCAAGGAGTTCAGTGATAAAGAGAAAGCTTCCCATACACACCAAAATATAGAAGCACTTGGTGTTATAGCAAAAATTAGAAAGCAAAGTGGATAGCTCTAGATTGGGGAATAGCTAGCAAAGTGTGGCACATGAATGTAATAGACTCTTACCTCTTGGTAAGAAATGATGAATACAGAGAAGCACAGGAAGACTTTGCAAAATGAAGTAGGAAGGACCAGGAAAACCAAGTACACAATAGACAGCAACAATAAATGGAAAGGACAGTAACAAAACAATCAAAACCAAATGCTACAAATTATAATGATGAAGCCTGACCATAAAGAAGAGCTAGGAGGGCACACCCCCCTCCCTTCTTTGTAGAGTTGGGGGACTGTGGAGGACTGAAAACAGTCTGGAATTATAGTCACACTGGGAAGTGGAGTTTTGCTAAACTGACTTTTTTTCCCCTTGATATAAAGGATGGATCTCTGAGACGTAAAATGAGGAGGTTAAACTAGATGATCTCTAAGATGCCGTGTGTTCTAGCTCTGTGAGAAGGGAACTATGAGTCATATAAAGACATAAACAAAAAATGTTTAAATATAGAAAAAATTAAACTAATAATTTCTGAACAAAACTTAAAAAGCAGCAACTCTCTGCTGTCTTTTCTCACTGTCCATGTATGTAACTATTACCATTCCTATTCCTTCCTGTTGAAGTCTTCAGAGAAAGACTCTACTCCCTTTTCTTTCTTTTTTAACTTTGATATAAAAAAAAAAAAAGACATGCCCAAGCCTCCCCTTCTTCAGAGACATCGTTTGGCATCAAAAGTCAAGTCGTTTATTTCACACTGGGTTCTAATAATATCCTAGGACTGCAGAGTTTTACAAAGTGCATTACATTCATAATCTCAGTGAATATTCACAACCACAGGTATCTGCTCCATATAGCAGATAAGGAAACTGGAACTTAGTGACACTGACCATGGTTTGGCAAACGGCAGAAACCAACTTGAACTCCAGTTTTCTGACTCCAAGTTCAGTGTTCATTCTTTTACAACACACACTGCCTCAGAATTCCTCTTTCTTAGTATTTTCCCCCCCAGCATTTTGTCTACAAGAATGGTGAAGTTTTTAATGCCCCTTGGAGAGCCACCTTACTGGAATTAAAGAACCAAGGGCACATTATATAACATCATAATGGATGATTGGAATGGAAAAAAAAATTATTGTGCTTATCTGAATTTCTGCCATCCATCTCATGGCACTTTAAAAAAAGAAAAAATTTATCATGCACTTATTTTTAAACAAAATAGATTACGACTACATATATACGTGTATATGTGTGTGTCTGTGTGTGTATAAAATTCATGTTACATACGGTAAATCCAAAGCATCTTATTAGTTATCCCCTCTCTACGCCTTTCCTATCCTTTGTCTACTCAGTTCCGTATGTCTACACTTTTCCTTTGACGTCGTCAGGCAGTCATGTGCTCTTCTGCACATTTCATTTTCTTTGTTTTATGTAATTTCATATACATTTTCCCCAAAATCTTTACATTCCTGTTATTCTCCATTTGCTCATGATCATTCCTGAAACAGATAAAAATTCCAAATGACCCTCCATCCTGGGCAATACTCTACTGCCATAGTGCTGATGCAGTGGCCACCAAAAAGGCAGTAGACATTAACTGTGGATACCCCATCTGCCCAACAAACAGTCAGTTGACATGCTATGAGAGAAACTGAGTCATACATCCATGTTACCTATGAGATACTAAAATACCTGGAGGAAGGTCTTCAGCAAGTTGTGGGGATCCTCACCAGAAGATGTTTAGACATAGACAGGAATCCTAGAGAATAAGAAGTTATTCATCTGTATGTGTGGAAGGAAGCAGTACTCCAACTGATGAGATCAGAGATTGAATGAAGTGATTATTACATAATATTATAATTATTATACTAAGTCCCTATAGTATTCCATTGCCCTGATACACCATAGTTTACTTAGTGATTCACTAATTAATGTTTAGGTAGTTTAACGTTGTCTGCAACTAAAAACTGCTAGATAGATCTTTTAACAGGTATCTGCTGAGAGGCAGTGTGGAATGATAGCTAGCATGGTATGGGTTCAAATTCTACCTAGCTATGTGACTATGAGAAATTCACTTTACTTCTCTGAACCTCAGTTTCCTCCTCTGTAAAACTGCCATCATCACTTAGCAACTCCCCCTCTTTTGACACTTATACCATCCAAATATATCACCCAATCCAGATCCTGGTGGCAATTATTGACCAACTTACAGAACATTCCTTTTTCCTCAGTAAGTCCAAGGACTTGTTCAAAGACTCTTTTTCCTCTCCATCTTCTGCCCTTATAGGAAGGGACTTCAACATATCTGATGTTCAGTCACATACCCTAACTTCTCAGTTCTTCAGTCTACTCAAGATACATGACCTACACATGGGGACAGTCATACCTTTGATCTTGCGATCACCCAAAAGAATTCCACCTCTATGGTCAGCAACTCCAAAATTCCTTTATCTGACCATAATCTTCTATCATTCCATCTTTCTTTTTGTCTTACTCCCCCCCCCCCCACATACACACACACACACACACACACACACACGCTCTTTGCCCATACTACAATGTCTAATCCTTCCATCCCTCAGTACTTTTCTCAAGTCATCATGCATACTCAGGCTACCCTCTCCTCCCCAGCCTTGACCTCTTGGTGCATCAGTGCAATCTATATTATGTTCTGCTCTCATATCCCCTGCACTCTCATCCTGTTGTTGATCAAGTCGTGCCAAATCCCAACCCTGTATTACTCCCACCATCTCCTTCCTCCACTCCCATTCAGATAATGCTCAGCAGATCTGGAAGAAGTCACAAAACCATGCCAACTGATTCACTACAAATGTATGATCTCAACTAGGCCCTCTCTGAAGCAAGGCAATCCTACTCTTGTATCTCTTTGCATTTATCCAAGTATTTGCTCCAAATCTTTTCTTCTCTCCAGATTCCCATGACAACCTTTTCTCCTAATCTTCTCACCTAAGGACCCGACCTCATACTTAGAGGCTGCTGGTGGCATCGTGGCTAGAGCGTGGGCCCTGGAGTCAATAAGCGCTGAGTTTAAATCCAGCCTCAGACACTTACTGGCTATGTGACCCTGGGCAAGTCAATTCACCCTTCTTTGCTTCATTTTCTTCAACTGCAAAATGAGGATAGTAATAGCCCTTACACCCATGGTTGTTGTGAGGATTACGTATTTGTAAAAAGCACTTCTCACTGTGCCTGAGACATAGTAGGTGCCGTGGAACTGCTTAGTCCCTTCCCTTCCACCTATGTCAGAGAGAGACAGAGACAACATTCACTCTGAGCTCCTTCTCCTTTAGTTTTTCTCATCATCTTCACTATCTCTGTTTTCCTTCAGATCTCTGATTAAGAAGGGACCCTTCTCTTTAGCAAGGCCATCTCCTTTGTATGTCCCTTAATCTCACCTCCTCTTCTTTTTTTCAAGTAACATTCATCTACCCTTCCCCCATTGGGCAAATAAAAAACAAATCCCTCAATACATAGTCTTGCAAAATAAATTCCCACATAACCACGTCTGAAAATGTATGTTTCTTCCTGCATTTTAAATTCATTACCTCTCTGGCAGGAAGTGAGTGGAGTATTTCATCTTCATTCTCTTGAACACATAATTTATCATTACATTGATCACAATTCTAAAGTTTCTCCAAGTTGATTTTCTCTATTGTTATCATTGAACTGTTTTGGTTTTCACTTCACACTGCATCCATTTGTAGAAGTTTTCCCAGTTTCTTCTCATATTTTCTATTTCATCATTTCTTATGACATAATAATATTCCATTGCATTCATATACTACAATTTGTTTAGGCACTTTCCATTAGAAAGATATTCCCTTAGTTTCCAAATTTGGGCTAACATGAAAAGAGTGCTTTAAATATATTTGTGCACATAGATCCTCTTCCTCTTTTTTTTTATTTCTTTGGAGGTATAGGTTGAGGAATGTTTCTATGTAGATCCCAGTTAGGGCAAATAATTAATTCCACAGTGTTTGCCTTGTTTAAATTTGTACTGCATATTAGCATTGAACTAGAATCAATTACTATATTTTACATAATTATAACTTCATAGTGCCAATAAGCAACCACTTCTCATTATATGCACTAATGAGTACACTATTTTCAATTAATTTTGTTGATTCTCTATGGTTCTTTAAACACACCCTAACATCATCTGCAAAAATCAATAATTTTGTTTTCTCTTTGCTTATGCTTGTCCTTTTGATTTCTTTCTATTCTTTTTGCTATTGCTGGTATTTCTAGCATTGTTAAATAGTAGTTGAAATACTAGGCATCTTTGTTTTATTCCTTATCTTACTGGAAAGGTTTCTAACTTTTCTCCATTACATCTCTTGGATTTAAATAAAATACTATGTACTATATATTTTCTTAAAGAGGCCCACTTATTCCTATGATGCCTAGAGTTTTTAATAAAAATAAGTATTGAATTTTGCCAAGTTTTTTTAGCATCTATTGACATCATCATATTAGTTTTATTGTTTATATTATTAACATGACCTTTTATATTATTATTCTTTATTTTGAACCCACCTTGAAATCTTGATATAAACCCAAGTTGGTCATAGTGAATGATGTTTTTAATATGTTACTGTAACCTAGTTGCTAATATTTTATTTAAAATTTTTGTATCAGTATTCCTTAAAGATTTGTAATCTCCTTTCTCTGCTTTCTCTCCTTAGTTTATGTATAAAAACCTAATTTTATCATAGCAAGAGAATTAATGGTACCTTTTCTTATTATTTAACTGTCTTTGGAATTAGTTATTTTTCCAGTGTTTAATATATTTCACTGTGAATCCATTGGTCATGGAGTTTTTCCTTTTGGAATTCACTCATGGCTTGTTCATTTTCTTTGTTTTGATACTGGATTTTTAAAATAGTATATTCCTTCCTTTCTTATTCTGAGTATTTCATATTTTGTCTATTCCTCTGTTTCCTCCAAGTTCAGTTTTGCGAATATGCAAATGATCAAGATAATTTTTAATAATTTCTTTTATTTCTTCTTCAGTTGCTATGTTTTCCTTTTTTCATTTTTATACAAATAATATCCTCTCTTATTATAAATAATAATTATTAATAATTACTATAAAAATAATTTTCTGATCAGGCTTTCTATCCCTTTATTAGTTTCCCCCCTCAAAAAAAAAACCTAACTCTTAGGTTTATTGATGAATTCACTGACCTATTTTGCTTTCAGTTTTATTATACTCTTCTTTGATTTTCAGAATTTCTACTTATTTTCCAGTTGGGGATTTTTTTATTTGTTCAAGCTTTTTTAATTGTATAATGAATTCATTGACTTGTTTCTCTCTTTTGTTGATGAAAACATTTAGAGATATAAATTTCCCCCTTAGAACTGCTTTAGCTGCATCCCATAAGTTTTGGCACATTGCCTTATAATCATCATTTTCTTTGATGAAATCTTTATTGTTTCTATTGTATTTGTATTCTTAGTGCTTATTAGCACAATGCCTGGCACATAGTAAACACTTAATAAATGACTTACCTATCTAAAATGCCCCACAGCCATTAGGGCAGCTGAGCTCACAGAATTGTTTGATTTCTTACCTAAACTCAAATTCATCATTTTGTTTGCTTTAAACTAATCCAAAATTTAAAAATTAATAATAAATAAGTTTTCCTCCTTTCTTAGTTCACAGAAATCAGCAACAGGATCTTGTCTTCATATGACACAAACATAGAAGAACTCTTTTCCGAAATTGATTATTGCATAGCTGCTAACAGAAGCATTCTTAAGCAGTTTGAAAAAAGGTGTGATCGGGAAATTACAGAAGATGACTGGGAAAAAATACAAATGCAGGTCGACTTAGAGTTATGGTTTTTTTGTTTGTTTGTTTACTGAAGTAAACTCTAACTGTACTAACTACCAGTAAAAAGCAACACATTTTTCAGGAGACAAGAAGGCATGTTGTGTCTAACAGTGGTGAGGCAGGGTGGTAAGCTAATTCATTTCCTAAATGGGCTTCCTCTTATAAAACTCTCTACAAAGTTGTAGGCAGCTAGGTGGATTGGAGGATAAAGTGCAGGGACTGGAGTCAGGAAAATTTATCTACCTGATCCAGCCTCAGACTCTTAGTAGGTGTATAACTCTGGACAAGTCACTTAACCCTGTTTGCCTCAGTTTCTTCATCTGTAAAATGAGCTGGAGAAGGAAATGAAAACTACTCCAGTATCTTTGCCAAGAAAACCCCAAAAGGGGTCATGAAAGGTCAGACAGAACTAAAGAACAGGAGTTGTAACAAAAAAAGATCTATAATTCTTTCTGTCTCTCCCTCTCCTCAAACCCCTAGTCAAAGCTAGTGTTGTAACAAAACACCTTAGTGTAAAATCTCTTTTTCCTTCTTTCCCCTCAAGTTACCTCTTCCCAATGGCATTCTCACCTAAACTAGCAAATGCCTGTGGACAATTTTATAAAGACGATATAAACTTTAAAACAAAAAAAATGTAAACAAACTTTTCCCAGGCTTAAAGGGTGTGAGTTCAGGCTCCCATTAGAAAGTCCAAGGAGAAAATGGAGATACATTGCAGTCGAGAGGATTTCCAGGCCAGCTCCACCCCTTCAGGCAGGTTTCTCTATCTGAACTTCCACTGTCCAGGCTCCACCCACTGTGTTGATCCCTCACCTTGGCTCCCTGCACAATCACCTTCAGTTCTGAGCTGAAATGCTTCTGTGCCCATTTGAAAAGATCAGGAGCCCTTAGTCCCAAGGGACTATCAGGATTCTCCCTGATCTGCTCCCTTGGCACTTCATGCCTTTTTGACTTAGATTTTCTTCTTCAATAACTCTTCCTCTTGAGAGACTTCATATTAACTTATGGTGATTATCTAGTGTTTTCCAAATCTTCATCTCTATAGGTTATGCTACCACCAGGCAATAGCCTTTTACCAAATATCCAAACAATTCTGGGATTCTGAATGATCATATTTGTTTGGTTGTCTGGTTTTTGTTTATTTAAAATTGTTCCTCCTGTTGGTCCATGCAAAGGTACCATAACAATCCTTGTTCTGAAGACAAATATATCTCTCCCTCTAGCTTAGCTGCTTTTCTAAACCAAATTACTCATAGGCAAACAAGCCTTCTCAAAGCTTCCCCTCCTTGGAAAGGTTGGGAATGATCCAAGCCCACAGGAGTCTTAGCCTCTACTCTAAGAAGCAGGATGCTAGTCAACACATCCAAAGGAAAAGTCTCCTTGGACCAGTTGTCCTTTCCTACCTTGTGCCCACCCCACCCCCCAACTATTGTGATTCTGTTGTTTCCTCGCCCACAGTTAATCTTTGAACTCGTGGCACTGGCCTTTTTCTTCCTGGAACAAATTTCATCTCCCAACTACCAGCAGTTTCACTGGCAGTCCCCTCCCACCTCACCCTTTAAAAATGGAAATGTTGTAAAAAGGGAAGACTAGCCATACAGTTTTATTTTTGTGCAAAGTCCTGCCTATTTCCAACTCTGACAACTCTAAAAACAATCCTGGATGGAGGCTGATAGAAAGTGCAAGGAAAGACAAACAAGGAGGAAGATTTCAAGGAATTGGACTGGAAAAAAGCATCAAGTACAGAAACTTATTTTAACATAAAAATGTGAAGATGTCCAAAAAAGCCTGTAATTACCAGATAGTAGTCGCTTAAAACCAAGTGGGTTTTTTATTATTATGTTGATGAATAAGTTACTTCATGCTACTTGGGAAAAAGGAATCATTTCTCAGAAATATTCAAAATATATGAAGTAATTTGCTTTTTCACAGCAATATATCACAACTTGGTGGTAGACTATTTAAGCCTTTCAAAACAAATTAACTCCAGATAGCAATCTAAATCTATTTTTCTTCATTATTGTCATTATAGATGTCATGGCTAACATTTCTACAGCACTTTAAGGTTTGTGAAGCACTTCACAAATATTATCATTTCATTTGATCCTCAACAACCCTGGTAGATACTAATGGTACTAATATTATTCACATTTCGCAAACCAAGAAACTGAGGCAAACATCTTTTAAGTGACTTGCCCAGGATACAGCGAAGTGTTTATGTCAGGATTTGATCTCAAGTCTTTGTGATTCCAATCCCAACATTCTATCCACCGTATCACCTAGCAAGACAGTACAGCAAGAGTAACAACAGGCGACTTTATCATTCCGAACCTCAATTTCCTCATCTATAAAATGGGGAAGAGGGGGTCTGGACCAGATGGACTCTGAGATCTCTTCCAACTCTAGAACTATGAGTCTATGATCTTTTACACCAGTGAAAGCATAAGGTTTGACCATTAATCATACCCATATGCCCAAAAGTATATACATCATTTTGGGAAAAGTTTATCTCAATTTTAAAAGAGTGGCCAGAGATTTTGCTTAAGTGAATACTATACATACTGCTCATCACCAGTGAGATCTACTAGGCAGTATTTATTTTATTTTATTTTTTTAGAAAATTCAAACCATATTTCAAAAAGGATGGAATCTGTCCACAAAATTTAGTCTCAGTCCTCATAAAAGTTGTGTTCAATTTTAAGACTGGGTCACTTAATACAGAAATAGACAATGGCAATTTCCAGTCAGTAAATTGTCTAACCCTCACTAAATATTAACCTCACAGGTTTGTTGTGAGGAAAGTGTTTTGTAAACTGTTAAGTGTTTAATACTGTGCAGTGGAGAAGAATGCTCAGGTAGGCTATTTCTTGACATATTTGACTACTGTTTAAATCTTTGCCCAAGTAACAGTCCTTTAAAAATTTTCTTGTGTTGCAGGCATTTCACCAAGAGATATTTGACTGTTCCATTTGCCTTACACCCCTCTCTCTGAGCAATCATCTTCTGTTTACACCCTCAGAAAAAACTGATAATCGACATTCCCGGGAGACTGTTCTCTTGTCCTGCTCACATATGTTTCATCATACTTGTCTCCTGGCTTTGGAGGATTTTTCCTTGGGAGAAATACATACTTGTCCCCTATGCCGCTCCTATTATCAAAAGAGAATTCTTGAATGCTAAATTTACATTAAATTACATGGTTCTACTCAAGAAAAGTTACATAATTTTGAGAAAAGTTTGTCTTAATTTTAAAAGAATAGCCAGAGATTTTGCTTAAGACTGTACTGTACACACTGCTCATCCCCACTGACGCACAAGGCAGAATTCATTTCTTTTTATAAATTCAAATCATATTTCAAAAATGATGGGGTCTGCCAGCAAATTATCTTAGTTTTCTTAAAAGTTATGTTCAGATTTAAGACTGGGTCACTTAATACAGAAAAATGAGTAGTTAGACAATGGAAATTTCCAATCACTAAGTTGTCAACATCCTTTCAGAAATTAGATTTCAGATAACTGTTACAGGGACATTTAGGTGGTAGAGTACCAGGTCTAGAGTCAAGAAGACTCGAGATCCCACCTTAGACACTTAGTATCTGTGGAAGTGTAAGTGCAAGTCATTTGCCCTGTTTCCCTTTGTTTCCTCATCTGTAAAATGAGTTGGAGAAGGAAATGACAAATCATTCCAGTATCTTTGCCAAGAAAATCCCAAATGGGGTTATGGACATTGGACATGACTGAAATGACCGAACAACAATTAAACAAACTCTTTCCTATGTAATTCTGATTGACCCTAAAGGAAAAAGTAGGGAAAAGAAAATAGGTTTTGAACCAAATAGGGCTCCCACAGGATGTTCTGCTCTTTAGCAGAACAAAATCTATGGTGGACCTGAGAAAGAGTGCCATACACCAGAACCCCTAGAAAAAAAGTTCTGAGTCTGGAAAGAACATTTACCTGAGGACAGAATCCTAGAGGTCCTACATGTATCTAAGGTCATGAGGGAAGCTGGTTAGCTCCATGTGACAACCTGGAAAGGAGAATGGCAAGCTTCTGACATGATTCATTTTGGCAACACACACAGAAAAGATAAGCTCCTCCCAACCGGAGGAGGAAGGATTTTTTAATCCCCCTCCCAAACATTCCTTTGGGCCAAAGAGAATTCAGTAAAAAAGACAATGGAACTGGAAGCCAAGGACATTTCTGTGGCAACTCATCAATTTAGGTGATGTTCTGCATCAGCACAATAACTGTTAGGGGCAATGATCCTTGGTAACTCCAGTGTACATTTAGGCCAGGGCCCCTCAGAACAGAAGCAGGAGAGAAACAACTAACTTTCCTCTTGGTGATATAACAACATGACTGAGCAGCAGCAGATGACATCTGGACACCACTTGTTCTTCCACAATTTGGCTACTGTTATCATTTATATGGTAAAAATTAACTTCTTCAGTAAAATACATACATTATTATTATATTTTAAGCTCCTGATTTTCTTTGTTAGTTATTTATTGTTGATGTTCAGCTGTTTCTGACCCCATTTGGGGTTTTCTTGACAAAGATATTGGAGTGGTTTCCTTCTCCAGCTCATTTTACAGATGAGGAAACTGAGGCAAATAGGGTCAAATGACTTGCCTAGGATGACACAGCTAGGAAGCATTTGGGGCCAGATTTTAACTTAGGTCTTCCTGCTCCCCGGCCTGGTGCTCTATTCACTGCACCACCTAGCTTCCCCCTTTATTAGTTAATTGTCTTTTTTTAAAAACAAAACTTTCATATATATACATACAATTATCCCTTCCACATCACTGGGATATGACATGGAAAGGAAGTGTGGTACCCCCATGATCTGGAAAATCTATGCAAAAATTTTTGGCCATCTCTTCATACCAGAGAAGTCTGAATTATTATGATATTAAAAGATAAAATATGTTGATATCATACAATACTATATATGTACATATGTTATGCATTTCTGAGTTTCTAAACTTTTTCTGTCATCTGCTGGCCTACATATGTCATCTGTGACTTCTGCAAAACTCCCAAAAAGTTTCCATTTAACTTTTTATGCTGATCCACGATATTTTGAAAATGCAATGAGGAAAGTCATGATGTGGAAGGAATGACTGTATACACCACACACACACACATACACACACACACACACACACACACACACACACACACACACACACACGCATGCATATTTCACTTTGTTTTAGGGAGGAATATTACTGTTCTATGTAAAAACCTTGTATAGCTAAACTACAAAATGAAAAAGAAACCTATATCCTTCAAAAGTTATGTCTGCAAAATATTTTCATCCCTTAATATAATACAACACCAACTATGCTTCCCTGTATAAATTATGACAAGCATAGGAGAGTTTCTATTTTTTTTGTTAGAAATACACTATCAAGTAAAAAAAATATTTCCTAAGAAACTAGACTTTGGTATGTGAAGATTGTTGCCTTATTCAAAACTTAAATCTTAGGACAATTTTAGCTATCCAAATGTGGGATGCGTAGCCTTGAAAGGTGGTTGATGCTTTCTCGCTGGAGCTGACTGGTCATCTGTTGGAGGTTTTGTAGAGAGCACTATTAATCTTATCCAACTACTCTCATCCAATAAAACAAGCATTTATTAAGCATCTGTGCAAGGCACCATGCTAGGTGCTAGGAATACCAAGATAGAAGTGGTCCTGGCCTTCAAGGAGCTTATATTCTATATCAGGTCATTTAAGGAAACAGAAAACTCAAAGAATTAGGGGAATAGGAAGTATGGCCTATGAACTAGGACATAATTGAAGCTAGAGACTCTATGAGGAAGAGGGGAGGAAAAACTATTGCAGGTACTTGGGACAAAGAAACGGGAACTGAGAAACTTGGGGAAAAGGCCAGTTTATCTGAAACAGAAGTAACAGAAGTATCTTAAGGAGAGTGGTATGAAATAAACCTGAAAAGTAGGCTGCAGGCAGATCATTTGTTTTAAATGTCAAGCTGATTTTATATTTTCTCC
>CM053770.1:67284501-67329035 GCA_028658325.1 Potorous gilbertii
AACTCCTAGGAACATTGTAGCCAAATTCCAGAGTTCCCAGGTCAAGGAGAAAATATTGCCAGCAGCTAGAAACAATTCCAGTATTGTGGAAATACAATCAGGATAACACAAGATCTAGCAGCTTCTACATTAATGGATCAAAGGGCATGGAATATGATATTCCAGAAGTCAAAGGAACTAGAACTAAAACCAAGAATCACCTACCCAACAAAACTGAGTATTATACTTCAGGGGAAAAAATTGTCTTTCAATGAATTAGAGGACTTTCAAGCATTCTTGATGAAAAGACCAGAGCTAAAAAGGAAAATTTGACTTCAAACACAAGAATGAAGAGAAGTATGAAAAGATAAACAGCAAAGAGAAGTTATAAAGGATTTAACTAAAGTTGAACTATTTACATTCCTACATGGAAAGACAATGTTTGTAACTCTTGAAACTTTTCAGTATCTGGGTAGTTGGTGGGATTGCACACACACACACACACACACACACACACACACACAGAGCACAGAGTAAATTGAATAGGATGGGATCATATCTTAAAAAAATGAAATTAAGTGGTGAGAGAAATCTATTGGGAGGAGAAAGGGAGAAATAGAATGGGTCAAATTATTTCTCTTAAAGAGACAAGCAAAAGACTTTTTAGTGGAGAGAAAAAGAGGGGAGGTGAGAGAAAAACAGGAAGTTTACTCTCATCACATTCAACTAAAGGAAGGAATAAAATGCACACTCATTTTGGTATGAAAACCTATCTTACAATACAGGAAAGTGGGGGAGAAGGGGATAAGCACGATTGGGGGGATGATGGAAGGGAGGGCAATGGGAGGAGGGAGCAATTTGAAGTCAACACTCTTTGGGGGGACAGGATTAAAAGAGAGAGTAGAAGCAATGGGGGTCAGGATAGGATGGAGGGATATATAGTTAGTCTTACACAACATGACTATTATGGAAGTCATTTGCAAAACTACACAGATATGGCCTATATTGAATTGCTTGTCTTCCCAAAGGAAATGGGTGGGGAAGGAGGGATGAAGAGAAGTTGGAACTCAGAATTTAACTGTTGAGTATTCTTCTTGCTACTAGAAAATAAGAAATACAGGTATAGAAAGTTATCTGACCCTATAGGACAAAAGAGAAGATGGGGACAAGAGAAGGGAGGGATGATAGAAGAGAGGGCAGATTGGTGATAGGGGAAATTAGAATGCTCGGTGTATTGGGGTGGAGGGAGGGGACAAATAGGGAGAAAATTTGGAACCCAAAATTTTGTGAAAATGATTGTTAAAAATTAAATAAATAAATTTTAAAAAAAGAAAAAAGGAAGTGAAAACTAAAAAAAAAAAAAATGAAATTAGAGAATGGACCTGGAGAAAATGCCAGTTCTAAAAAAAAGTATTGTGACCATTCTGCCTTTCCTCCTTAGGTATATTTTTAATGGGAATTCAATTTGTTGTCCTATTAGTCTCCTGCTTTAGATAGGATGTACCCGAGTCATAATGAATATAGATGGGGCTGATGGAAAATGTTGAGCTCAACTGCAGATCATTTTTTAATGGGACTAATGAAATGGAAGCAATTGTAGCTTAGGGGATAGAAAGATGATATAAGGGTCAGGAAGAAGACCTAGCTTCTAGGATCATAGATTTAGAGGTAGAAGGGACTTCAAGACTCCTCATTCCAATCCACTTACTTTATAGATGAGGAAACTGAGGCCCAACAAGGTTAGATAATTTCTCCAAATTCACATGGGTAGTAAGGGGCAAAAGTGGGATTTGAATTCACATTCCATGAATCTAAGTTTAGTATTCTAAAAATTCTGTCTTTTGCTTCTCTAGATGAGTCATTTAACCACTCACTGGCCCAGGTAACTATCAAGACTATAAGCTGTAACACAGCTGCTGACTTACATTGGCAGGAAACAAGCTACCTTTGCGTATGGTTCCCTATACTAATTAAATCAGGCCTGATTAAAAAAAGAAATCAAAACTAAAAACAACCAAATTCCTAGACAAACCAGAAGTAGAAAGGTGAACCAGCATATATTTCATGTTGTTGATATCTCCTACAAGGAAGTGAAACTTACAGAACAATCATTTTATAATGAATCTGAGACTTGTAGATGGAACTGATTACATTTAAGGAAATACCCTGGAGTTCATGCCAGGGTGCTGTGCTTCCTAAGTGACATGGTCTGATCATTAGGTTTCTTGATATTTCAGTAGTCCAAAGTTTAAAGTCTAGTTAAACCCCTTTGGATGCAGTCCAATCTGGTCCCGGATTAATACTGAATTCTTCCTTCTTGTAAAGTGTTACAGCAGCATTCCAGTGTCATCTGATCTGATTTTATTTAGAGGTAGGAGAGGCAGTAAGGTATCTCATATTATTTTAGGGGTGCCTAGAAAGACTTTTTGCCATATATATGTTCCTCACTCAGGCACCTGAAACTCAGCTTTTAGAATAGGGGTTCTTAACTTTTTTTTGGTGACATATATATGCTGCTTTGGCAATCTGGTAAAGCTTGTGGACTCTTTCTCAGAATAGTGTTTTCAAATACATAAAATAAAATACATAGAATTACAAAGGAAACCAATTATTTTGAAATACAATTATCAAAACAAAAAAAAACCCCACCAACTTCATAGACTCCAGATTAAGAACCCCTGTTATATATATATTCATTTCTTTAGGGTTACCTACTGAAAATTCAAATAATTTTGTCAGGGGTGATGTATTAAATCAGTAGTATCAAACTGAAATAAAAAGGAACTCTGCTCCTACAGCACATTGACTTAGAAAATCACAAATTAACATTATCTATGTTGTATTTTTATTTATTTTGTTAAATTTTCCTAATTATATTTTAATCTGGTTTGGGTCTCTTGCAGTTGAGTTTGACATCTCTGGATTGCCTCTTAATCAGCTTTGTGTAAATTACTTTATAAGGTAAATTTTTTATTTAAGGGCAGTGTATTGGATACTTGAAGAGATTCTGAAAGTTTAGAAAATATTGAAAAGACATTGTAGGTGTGATTAAGTCAGTCGACATAGTGGGTATAGTGGCATGTATATTGCAGAAAGGAAAATGTATAATCAGGATATCAAATGGTCTGAAAATCTTTCATTTTTCTTATATTCCCCCCCGAAAAAAATCCTGACAAGGGAATCTCAGGGTTTAAGAGCTGGAAAGAAACTTAGGGATCATAATATCCCAACTTTTTATTTTACATATATGAGGAAACTGATGCCCAGAGAGAGGAAGTAGCTTACCCAAGGTCATTTAGTTCATGATGGTGTATCGGGGCATGAGTGTGGATACATTTTTTTAATTAAAGAAAGGAAGAATACTTACCATAGATTGTTGAACAGCTCTTAAGGAGGCTAGAGGGTATAATTGGACTGCAAAAGTCCAAGGCAGAGAAGAATGGCAGGATGTGACAAGAAACTTAAAGTGATCTGGCTCCCTTTCAAACCCTGTAAAACGTGTAAAAAACATCCCTGCCTGGTGGTTCAGGAGCAGGTAGGGTAGGCTAAGCCAAATATACAGAATGCAAAGTCAATATATTAAAGTTTGTGTTAATGTATAACTATTCCTGGTACAAGTCCTTACAAGGGATTGCAGGTCCTAGCCAAGTATGAATATGACACTATGTTTGTTACTTACTTACCAAGATTAATATTCAAGGTTTCAGATTCCTGCCAGGAGAACACATGAGTAAAAGAGAGGATAGAATACCAGATGACCAACCATGTGGAAAAACATATGCACACACATATAAATAATATGTGTGTCTCTGTATACAATATACATATGTATATGTATACGAAGTATATATATGAATATGCACACATATATATGAATATGTACATATATGTTATATATACATATATAGGTCTAACAAACTGAGAGCAAATTCAAACTAAGTGAGGATATGAGGAATGATAAAAGGCACAGATAGATCAGTCAAACTGATGTTATAACTGCAGATGTCTAAACAAGAACAGTTGTTCTTAAGGGGCCAGGCCTTTTACCCAGTAGTTGAAGAAGGCTGTCCCTTCAAGACGAATCAAAGGGACAAAAGAATGAGAACATGCCTAAAAAGATAATTGAGATGTATGAGAATATGAAAAATACCAATCTGTAGGGAAATAAGAGAAATATTTATCTATAGAGTGGTAGTAGATGGAATGGAAGAACCACAACCTTCAGTAAAATCAGAATTAAAGATAGTGATGTTAGAGATGAAGGAACATTAGAGGTTATCGTCCAGCCCCATCAATTTACAGAGGATGAAACTGGAGACCAAGGGAAGTAAGGGGACTTGTCCAAGATTATATGGAAGCAAATAAATGAGCCAGGATTTGAAGAAAAGTCCTCTGGCCAGAGCTTTTTCTATTACACTATGATAGTCTCTTCCCCTTATTTTACAGGGTGTGTGTATATGGGAAAACTGAGTCTCAGAGATGAGGTGACAATCAAAGTCATGTAAACAATCGGTAGAACTGGGGTTTGCACACAGAAGGACCATAATGTTCCAGAGAAGGTCTGATTAGGGTAGAATGAGCACAGTGGAGCCATCATCTCTTAGTTCTGGAAGCTGCACTTTTCTTAATGTAGCCTTTTTGTTTTTTTGACTGCAGCATCATACCACTTGCAGTCCCTGAAGCCTCAAGATCTTTTTTAGAACAATTGCTCTCTAATCATGTCTCTTATGTCTTTTACTTCCGGAAGTGATTTGTGTGTGTACACATGTAGAAGGAGAAGTCTTTATTCTTATCTCTGTTGAATTCCAAACATTCTGCCAAGATTCTTTTGGATCCTGACTCTGTTATCCAGTACATCAGCTTAGTGACATATGGAAGAAAAAGAGGGTAATCTCCCCCTGAGATTATGTCCCATTTACACTACACACAAACACACACACAAACTATACACATATACATGTATGCACACATATACATATAAACAAACATATATTCTGTATACATATATGTAGATATAAGTGGATATATATCCTTATGTTGGATATAGATGTATACTCACACAAATAAATATATATAAATAGCCAGTTTTGTAGGTTCATACTGTGTTGCCTCCTCCATTAGAATGTGAACTCCCTGAAAGCAGAGATTGTTTTTGCCTTTCTTTATATCTCTACTTTTTAGCATACAGTACCTGGTATTTAAATGCTTGTTGACTGATAGAAAGGATAGAAAGTGGCCTGTAGATAGAATGATGCTCTAATGAAATTTTCTTACAATATATTAATGTATTACTAGACCAGCCACACTAGAGCAGAGCACATTGTTGGTAAGAGCATGATGCTAACAAGGTAAAAACTTGGGAGATATTTTTTTCTCTGTAGGTATCTGATCACTTAACACATTAAAAAAGGGAAATGTTTCCCCTTCCTCTTCCCTACCCGCAACAGATTGGCTTGGGTCTCCAAAGGGCAGTATTTCATCTATTAGCACTAGGGCTATAGGTCAGAGTAGCTGCTTAGTGGCTTTATACCTGGGCAAGCCACCAGGTGGTTCTCTAATCTTGCTATGCCTGCTCACTCAAGAGAGCATACATAAATATGCCCTGTCATTCCAGCCCTGAGCTACCATACTATTCATACTATATATACGCAGATAGCACCAACCATGCACCAAATCTTTGTACAATCCCCAGTGTTTTCTAGGTCTTTATGCTTAATGTCTAAATATTCTAATAGTTCATGATTCCCTTTCAGCTTATACCTCTCCCCAGTGGATCCCAATCTCTTCACTTTCTTCCTTAATGTATCCCTAAAGTCCTCATTCAATTGGCATACAGGCTAGATTTTATTTACTAGACCGAAAGTGAAAAGAGCACTCCCTGACATTCAGCTCTTGTAATAATTACACTTAATTTCTAGCTGGCTGTCAAACAGATCTCTTCAAATCATCATGCTAGTAAACTATTCAGTACTTTAACAGTCTAGGGCCCAAGATGGGTAGCTTCTTTCTCCAGGTCATTTTGCTCATCCTTGTGGCTAATAGAGCTAGAAGTCTGAGGTTGAATATGGTGATTAGTATGTCTAGTATGTTTATGGATAAACCTAGAAAGTCACCAACCTCTTTTGCCATCTTGTCCCACCTTTGGCAGTCTATATATCTATATCTATATCTATATATATCTATATCTATATCTATATCTATATAGTCAATTTCCTGTGTCTTGCCCTGGTGTTACAGACTAGCAAGAGAACTTCCAGGCAAAAGTAATGATCCCTGGAAGAACGGGATGCAAAGTGTTAAAAGTTCTACCAGACAGTGAGAGAATTATTAAGTACATTAGAGGTCGAGTCCGATATAAAGGATAAAATAATTTCAATCATATTAAAAGAAGATTTTGCATAACCAAAATCAATGCAACTAGGATAAGAAAAGGAGCAACTGATTGGGGAAAATTTGCATAGGATATCTTGGAAAGGGTTGTATGTTTAAGATACAGTGGGGGCTACTGTAATACAAACATATAACACCCCAACATATTTCTGAAGAGTTAAGTAGTCAAAGGTTATGAACAAATAATTCTCAAATGAAGAATTATAAACCTAGCAATCATATGAAAGATTGCTCCAAATAACTGAGTTTTGTTTTATATCTGACAAACTAGCAAAGGTTACACATGATCAGAACAGTTAATTTTGAAGGGATGTCACAGGCATTCTCATATACTGTGGGCTGTATACTGTATGTATATACAAATATAGACATGTTATCCATTTGTATAACATTTTGGAATACAATGTGGAATTAAGCAAAGAAAGACTAAAATTCTGTACCCCTCGAGGCAGCTGGGTAGCATGGTAGATAGAATCCTGGTCCTGGAGTCAGGAAGATCTGAGTTCAAATGTGGCCTTAGCCATACATTAGCTGTATGGCCCAAGACAAGTCACTGAACTGTATACCTAATATTCATCATCTATTAAATGCAGATAGTAATAACACCTTCCAGCAAAAAATGTGATAATATTTTAAAAGTGATTTTCAAATCTAAAAGTGCTATAAAAAGTTAGCTATAGCTATTATGTGACCTTGGGCAAATCACAAACCTCCCCGGGGTCCAAGCAACTCTAAAACTTTAAGCTTAAGGAAAGTTAGCTATCTGCTTTTGCAGAATGAATTTCCTAAACCCATGAAATTAAAAGTTTAGGACAAAAAGAAGTGTGTGTGTGTGTGTGTGTCTGTGTGTGTCATAGTGCTGTAAGTTTGAGGACTCCCTTCTTAGGTTCTGAAAAAGGTTTGGAATGGACATCTATCAAGTGCAAGAGTTTGGGAGGCGGCTGAACATTATTACTCTATTTTTATCTCTTCTCCCTTTATTTTTTTCCCTTTTGCTCAGCTAAAATCAACCAGCAAGATGGTATCAAGTAGTTCATAAAAGTTGTGGTTGAGGGTACAAGGGAATGGTGATTGGAGATGAACTTTCCACTGGTCTTCCTTCACTTTCTCCTAGCATAAAAAACCTGGCATAGCGTTCATTGTCTTACCATAATAATATCTCTGTACAACATTAACCAGACATAACATGGTTAGTTTCTAAAGATGGATTTTGTCCTATCCTGCCTAGATACTTGTGTTAATAATGGATCAGATTCATCAACTACCTGCTTAGGACTGGCCACTGAGTAGGACTACACACAAACATCTACTCTCTGGGGAAGGAGGGGGGAGGGAAACACCAACTATGACAGCACTGGTTACCTGATACCCTTCTTCACAGTTAGTTTGAATAGATAAAGCCACAAGTCGCTTTGTGTTGAGAGTAAAGCATTAAGTCCTCGTCTCTAAGGTACTTGACTTGTTGCCAAACCTGCACACCCACTGGGGAAATGGTCCCACCCCTGCAGCAAAACAGATACCCCTCCCCCTTTTTATTCTCCTTTTGGAGAAATTATCATGATTTATAATGGTAGGATTAAAAATATAGAAATGGTCTGCTGGAGCATAGAAATGATAGGCATGAGTTAACCTGATCCAAGATTTCCTCTTTTTAAATGACAGAGCTATTTCACATTGGGTGTATTGGCCTTGCTTGTATTTCAGATGATTAGTTGTATCCCAAATGCCACTGTTTTCATGTTTACTAATTGACTAAATGAGAGGCAGTGTGTTAGAGTGGACAGAAAGACAGCCTCCCAGTCAAGAAGACCCAGACTTTAGTCCCTGCACTTTAATCTCATTCCCCTAGCAGCAAACCTAGGGGTGGCAGTAGAGTAGTTGATCTATATTTGTAGAGGGAGCTTTCGTCCTAGGGAATTCCTAATGCCTATGAAATTATAGGTCCAGGTTATCTCCACCCTCCCTAAAAAGAACATGTAAAGTTTTTGACCAAAAACTTAGAAGGGTAATTTTCCTATGGGACCTAAATTGATGAGGGTCTAAGTTGAAAATTATGAACATCTTGACAGAAGCTAGTATGAAGCTATGTGATTCAATTTTTTGCCACCATAATTGTCCATTCTATTAATTTAATTAGTTCTTAGTATGCTAAGAACTGGCTTTGCGCAAGGTATGGATAATTCAGACACACACACACACACACACACACATACACAAAACCAAATAAACAGCCCCTGCCTTCAAGGAGTTTACAACTTATTCATAGATAGATAAATACAAGGCAGTTTGAGGCAGAATCAGGGAAGGTAGTAAGGTGAGTTTGAAGGAAAAGAAGGTTTCTGAAAGGCAGAGTTGAAGAGAGAATCCATTCTCGGTATGGGGGGCAGAGAGGCTCCAAGGATGGGGAACCTGCAGCCTCGAGGCACATGTGACCCTCTAGATCCTCAGGTGCAGCCTTGAGGCTGCAGGTTTCCCATCCTTGAGATAGACTTTTCAAAGTCTTAGAGGAGAGATGAAATCCCGAGTTTGGGAAACAGTCAGTAGTCCAGTTTATCTGGAACATAGAATGTACAAGTGGAAAGAATATGACATGCCTGGAAAGATACATTCTACGTAGATTTTGGAGTTATTTAAATGTAAAGCAGAAGAAATTTGGTTACGAATATTGAGGCAATAGGGAGCTACCAAAGACTTTTGAGCAGGGCAATGGTGCAAGCTTGTCTATATACTTTAGGAAGATTTTAGTAGCTTTGTGGAGGATGGATGGAATAGTATTGAGACAGAAGGCAGAGAGATCAAGGGGGAGGATATTATAATAATCCAGGAGAAAAATAATCATGGCCTGGGCTAGGGTAGGGGCCTTTTAAGTAGAGACAAGGGAATGAATAAGAGGAGTGATAGAAGGGGTATCAATAGGACATTGAAACAGAATTTACTCTAGGACTTTTCCTTAAACTTCCTGAAGTTTGTCCTTGGAGAGGCTAAGCCTAGTGTAGTAGAAAGAACACTGGATTTCTGACCTAAAGATCCTTTGTGAGCTTGGCCAAGTCTTTTTATCTTCCTGGGTCTCAGTTTCCTCTATAAAATGAGAGGGATGGATTAGGTGACCTTACTGTACCTTCTAGCACTAATAATTGGACATTCTATTTCTCAGAGTGTTGGAGAAGTTAAGAAATGAAGCTCTGACCTATCAGCTTAATGCATTACATCAGTTGGCAGAAAAAAAGTTAGTATTGATTGTGAATATTGATTATACAGGGAGAAAAAACATAAAACTGGATATGTAGAAGCTTGTGAGGGTGAAAACCAGAAATTGGACCCTTCCATTTTTTTTTAACATCAAGACTCTGATTACTGTAACTCCATGATGTTGTCATTGTTCAGTCATTTTAGTCGTTTAGTCATGTCTGACTCTTCATGATCCCATTTGGGGTTTTGCTGGCAAAGATACTGGAGAGGTTTGCCATTTCCTTCTCCAGTTCATTTTTACTGATGAGGAAACTGAGGCAAACAGGGTTGAGTGACTTTCCCTGAATCACACAGTTAATAAGTATCTGAGGCTGAATTTGACTTCAGGAAAATGAGTCTTCCTGACTTGAAGCACACACTCTAATCCACTGTGCCACCTGGCTGCCCCTAACTCCATAATACTGTGCCCTATTCAGACCTCTTCTATGCCTTCTGATGAATTAGTCTTTCTTCTTGAAGGTAAGTTTGGTTGAAGATTTGAGACAAAATTTCCTATTGGGCTGGTGACCAATTCCTGGAGCATTCTTGTTAGCTTATTTACGTATATTATGGATCTGTGTTTCTTTACCATAAAGGAGTATACATTTGTTGAGTTGGACTTTAAAAAAAGACTTAAAAGACTCTCTGTGGAACTTAGGGAAAGGTGAGAATGGACAGAGCAGATTTGGGCAACCGATAGTCATTAGGATGCTGAGGTACAGCTGAGAAGATATACATGAAAATATAACAAGCATAGAAGGGCCACCACATTGAAGTGCAAGTCTTCAGAGTGATACTTGATTTAGAATTGTTACTGTTGCTTGTGGGCTTGTTGCTGTTTTAGTTAAAACAAAACAAAAAACCCAGGAAAACTAAATGAACTTAGGAATTACATGTAAGACACAGATACTCTGTGTGTGTATGTATGTGTGTTTCCTTCCTGTGCAGTACTCGCCAAATTTTCCCACCAAGTGATCTGTTTTTAACGTGCAGGAAATCCCAGTCAATGCTCATTATTTGGTGAAAGAGTGACAGCAGACACCACAGCACTCCTCAGCAAGCATCCACCTGCTCCCGTGGTGTCTTTTTAAAGCGAGTTCAGCTTACCTCTGCTCCTCTTAGTTTTCCTTTGCTTAATTGCAGGTGATGATTCAAAAAAAGCCTTCACCTGTTTTTGTGGGGCTTTCATCTTTCTCAGACAAAGCAGGCTGAGGCTTGGGCCTTGATCTGTGGCGTGCTTAGGGCCTTGGGTATTAAAGGGGTTGGATCACCCTCAGGCTTTTAAGTTTTTTTTGGGTTAAATTGATGAGCATGTATAATAAATTGAAGCTTTGTTGTTTGGCAGAATTTTTCCCCCTCAGTATTTGTTATTCTTTTATCAGAGACCTGGGAATACCTTACCTTCCTCTCCTACCTCTCATTCAAGAGAATGATGCTGTCAAAATGAGGCTTCTTAGGTTTATCTTGGAATTTAGAATTGGTTGGGTTGAGTTTTGATATTAAAAGAAAAACAAAACACACACCAGCATTCTAACTACCTTTTAAATAAGAACACTAGGCACTGATGCCGAAGAATCTAATTATTCAAGGCTTAGCAACTTGCTTGAGAAACATATAAGCATGCTGGGATGGTATCCAATCACCTGCTTCATGGAAAGGTTTCAAATCCTTTGAAACAGAAATGCTGTATCAGGTCAGCTTGGACTGAGAGGAACTCGATGTGAAGAAATGCTTATTAGAAATTGCACTGGCCTTGTTAATTGTTAAGTCGGAACAGTAAGAGATGCATAGCACCTAATCAATCACATCTGAATATCTAACTTCAGATAAGTTTTTTTGATATTGGAAACTTTCTAGGTTAAAATAAGGTTGCATTTACTTCCATTTCTTTACATAGAAAGGTAAGCATTTAGTATTTTTGAGATTTTGTGTGGCATGTAAGAATTTTATTTAAACTGCATTTATAGAATTTCTGGCTTTTAAGGGAAAAAAAGCAAGAATAAATTATTAGAAACTCAGATTTTTTTTTTTACATCCCAGTAGGCCAGCTGTTATTTCAAGGAGCCTGTGAAAATACTCCCTGAATATACAGGGAGATTGGAGGTCATCTTTTCACTTTAGATTGAGGCTGTAGTAGAGGCTGTGTTTGTGCTTGTCAAAATGCATGATTCCCTCTGCACACTTCTTTCTAAATAAAAAAGAAAGTGGAATTCTTCCCTCTTTCTTCTATCTGCATTTTCATTTGATATAACATGAAGCCTAATTATATCACTTGGAAATAATATGAAAAAGTTGTGCTCTTTTATTCCATTGGGTTTAATAAGTTTGGATGTATTCCAGTTACAAAGCATTAATCACACTTAAACTCCCGTCTTGATAGTTCATCCACCCTGAGTATTCATGTCAGAGACATAAAACAATCCCCTTTAATGCCCACAGTACTCTTTAAACTGAGCTCTTGCCATGGTGTGTTAATAAAACTTGCTTTGTACTGAAGGGCTGGGGGTGGGGGGTGGGGATTTTTGTGTTATGTAAAGTGTTTCGGAGGTGAGTTTTTCTTTCCTTTACTTTCTAAATCAAGTTTTAAAGGCTTTGCAGAATTATATGAAGACTTATGCAACAAGGTAAGCACAGACTAAGAAGGCATTAGTCACACCTTGGCAGAGTGTCCAAGAGTTTGGTATACATCAAAGGGATGGAGAGAAATGTGGTCCTTGCAATCCCACAAGCACTCCTTTATCTTGGTATTTCCATTTGATGATGACAATGAAATTGGACACTTGTATTTGTCTGTTTTTTAGCACGTGGGTGTAATGTACGTTGACCTTACAACTTACTTTTCTGGAGAGTGGGGCTGGAGGAGACTAACCAAGGAGCAGTGCTTTCTGTCATCAGAGAAGGTTTCATCTGCTCCTCAGATTATTTCACTGAATTGCCCAAAAGAGTGGGCAAGATTGTCCCCAAGGGCAGACAGGCATACATTTTTTTCACCCTGTGCAAAAGGACTTTAAAGAAAAGACTAGATTTGTGTTTTTGTGTCATGAAAGTCATAATATCATAGAATTAGGGTATTTAGAAATCATCTTGTTCAACTCTCTCATTTTAGAGAAGAAGATATAGGCCCAGAGAGGCTAAGTGACTTACCTACCTACCTACATAAGTCTACATTGAATGCCCTTCTCATTGTGCCATAGATCCAACAGTGCCATATGTGCTGCTATGGTAGCTTTGCATTTTACCACCTACTCTTCTGGGGACACATGGCCCCTGCCCTCAAAGAATGTATACAGACTGGGAATCAAATCTAACATATATGAAACCCTTATCACCCGGTATAAAATAGTAAGTGACCAAGAGCTAAGTGGCATGGTATGAGCTATATACTCTATGTCCTATAGGCATTCTGAGGAAGGGGTGGGAGTAGGCACTGAAGTAGTGCTGGAAAGCAGCATTTCTTCATTTGTGAGGCAGCATTTTGAAGTGAAACAGTCTGAACTTTGTCCCCAGAGACCCTTTCTGGAATTACTTCAGGAGTTCCAGAATTAGACTGGGACCCTGTGCCATAAGTGAGGATAACACTGATGTGTGTGGGGGGAGGGGGTCTCTCCTAGGGAGGATGTGTGAGGGTGATTTTTTTTTACCTGAGAGAATTTATGTTAGATGGATTTTTTTACTTCCACTTGGCTGTGTAGTAATACTAGTCATTTACATAGCATTTTAAAGTTTGCACATCACTTTATAAATTTTATCCTGTCTGATCTACATAACAACCCTAAAAGGTAGGGACTATGATCCTTATTTTACAGATGAGGAAAATGAGTCACAGAAAAATTAAGAGACTTGCCCAGTGTTGAACAGTTAGTAAGTGTCCAAGATCAGATTTGAACTCAGATCTCCTTCACTCCAAGTCCAATGTTCTGTGCTATCAGGTGTGTGAAAACGGAGTCTCTTATTTGGAACACCTGTGGCCTCTCAAAGGAAAAGGTAGGGACACAGTAGTTATCACAATAGAGATGGCTGTGAAGTTGTTTTTGTTCCTGCTCACTGCTATCCAGACTGAATAGCAGGCTGTTCCTACGAGAATGGGTCCGGATGCGTACAGATCTTCTTGCATTAGTCACATACGTAACTCAGGTTACTATTTGTCACTTTTTGGAATGATGCTTGATTAGGCTAGTCTACAATAATGGATAGAAGCTGTGTAATGTCCAAAGACTAGGTTTATGTGCATAGGTATTCTATTTACACACACACACACACACACACACACACATACACACACACACACACACACGCACACACCCCAAAACAAATTCTTGGTGTCAGGTTATCATCCCAAGACCTAGAATTCTCATTATGGCCCCTAGTATTTTAAACATTCATTGATAGCAAAATGGGAAAATGTGTGTATATACACATGCATTTATGTACACACACATACATATACACACACATATATACACATACACACATATATGTATATATAAACACACACATATATATGTATATACACATATGTTTCTTGATGGACTTGCAACCCGCAATACAGATTCTGTCGAATTCCCGTTGATATTACTCTTTAATTGTCAGTATTTACATAATTCTTTAAGATTTTCAGAGAACTTTCTACATATTATCTCAATCCTCCTAATGAACCTGGGAGGTATTGATATAAGGTGCCATATATAAGTGCCACCATTATCCTCATTTTGAAATGAAGAAACTGAGGCAGACAGAAACTAAGTAATTTGCCCAGGATGACACAGTGTCTAAGGCTGGATTTGAACACAGTTCTTTCTGATTCCTGGCCCAGAATCCTATTCATTAAGCCGCCTGGCTGTATCAAATACTCTGATTTCACTCATGCCAATTAGTGTGATGTTGAAGGCTATTGGGGGGGCGGGGCTGAACCTAGGCAAAAGAAGCAGAGAGTAAGAAAATAAGGGAAGGGGATATAAGGTGAAAGCCCATTCTATGTTGTACTGTGACACTTGTAAGAATCATTTCAAACCATACTTCATGAGAGACTGGTCAAGATAGCAGAATAGGAAGTAGTAAAACTCAGATCTCTGACACAGTTTCTTCCTGAAGACCTAGGGGAAAGAGTCCTACCCAAACTGAGTTCTGCTCAGGAAATCCAAAGAAAAATCATAATGAGTCATTTTTTCCTAGCCCAGATCACCATAAAGAGACAAAGTTCTTTGGACACTAGGGACTGGTTTGAGCCAGGAGGGCACCCATGTATGGGACCTTCCAGAATGGGAAATGTACTAATCCTGGGTCTAGCAAAGAAGGACTGGATGCAGTTCAGGGAGCAGGAATCCACGCTAAATGGAAGCTCAATTGTTCATACCCACAGATCCAATGGAGAAAAGAGGATACCTATGTTTAGGGGAGGAAGACTAGCACAAAATGTGGTTGTGGACCTGAGGCTGTGTTCTGGGCAAGGAGGAGGAATGGAAACAGGAAGAAGCAATGGAAGTCCGATTCTGGATCAGAATCTCAGTTTCTGTCTCTAGCCAGATCTGAAACTTAGAGTTGAATAACCAGAGCAGAGCCATCAGGCTGAAATGATGTTCTCTTGTTTAGAACAAGAGAATTCCAAATTGCTGATGACAGCTGGGGCTAGAAGCTGCAGCTACTGGAACTTCAACCACAGGCAAATGCACAGTGCCAATTCTCAGGCTCAAATCCAGATCAGGAGCTTGCAAAGCTTGAACCAGGAGGGCAACAATAAGATTTCAATCTGGGTTATACAGTTTTGGTTGCACTGAAACCTTACAGGTTCACCCTTGAGATCCTTGAAAAATGTAGTACTCAGAATCCAGAGAAATCAGCAGGGGGGCCTAAGACAATACAAAATAGAACCAAGCAAGGCTCAGATATTTTCTTCAGAAGTTTGCAGAACCTTGCCCTTACCCAAAGTACTAAGTCAGGAAGTAAGGATGAAAGAGTGAATAAACACAGGAGGAACCTCATCATGAAGAATTATTATGGTTCCAGGGATATCCAAGATACTAATTCAGAGTAAGAGAATGACTCCAAAATATCTGCAAGCAAAGTCTCAAAGAAAAACTTAGTTTGAACTCAATTCAACTGGAATTATTGGATATAATGAAGCAAGAGCTAAAAAATGTTAAAATAATTTTGCGATTGAAATGAGAGCATCAGAAGAAAGACCTGGAAAAAGTTAGGGCTGTAGAGAAAAGAGTTGGAAGAAGAATTAACATTTTAATACAAGTACAAAACCTTACAAGCAACATACTCTTGAAAATTAGAATGAACCAAACAGAAATTAGTGACAACAAGAAATTAAAACAAAGGAAAAGAAAAAGAAACCCCAACAAAATGCAAGGAGAAGTAATTTATGAATACTTGAAGAGGGAGAGAGAGACAGAGAAAGAGAGAGAGACAGAGACAGAGAGACAGAGATAGAGACGGAGAGAGAAAGAGAGAGAGACAGAGTGAGAGTCTGGACATCATATTTCAAGAATCATGAAAGAAAACTGTCTAAATGTCTAAATTTCTGGATCAGAAGGCAAAGTAAAAATAGGAGTCCATTAGTCACCTTCTGAGGAAAACCCAAAATGTAAACAGAGGTTCTCAAACTTATTTGGTCTACTGCCCCTTTAAAAAATATTAGTTCCCTCCTGGAAATCTACTTTCTTTAACTCTGTAATGTTTTTTTTTTAAATTTGCATCATTTCAAAAAATATAAAACATTTTTAAAAAAATTATGTATCTATAATAATTTATCATAAATCTGTGTTTTTTCTGCATTAAAATTTTGATGACACAATATTGCATATAGTATCATATTGTAAAAAAAGTCATTACATGCACAAATTTCTGCTAATGTGTATTAGACTTCCTGACAATGTGCTACATGCTTGCCTGCCAACACTTGCTTGTTAAGACCTTGGTGAAATTTGACCACTGATGAGTTATAACTTGCATTTTGTGTATTTATTTGGGAAATAAGGTACTCATTGTGACTTAAACTCTGTTACACAATAGATGAAACACTAATGAATGGTTTTAAAATTTTTTCTTATCCCCTGTTCTTATGCTTCCACTGCCCCCTTATATTTATTCAATGCTCCCCAATTGCACCCAAGGCTGCTACCATTCCCCTGGATCATTCCAGCACTCCCTCCAGGGGGCACTATCACTCACCTTGGTAATCTATGCACCTTAATGTCATAGCTAAAGTCCAGATAAAAGAAAAAATACAGCAAGTAGCCACAAGGAAACAGTTTAAGGACTATGGAACTTTGGTAAAAATCACATAAGATTTAGTAGCTACCATGACAAAGAAGCAATGAGCAAGGAATATGAGATTCCAGAAGGCAAAAAGATACAGGTTTCAATGAAGTAAATTGTATCTTTAATAAAATAGAAGACTTCCAAAGTTTTCTGATAAAAAGATCGGAACTGAATAGAAACTTTGAATTACCAACATAGAAGTAAAGATAAAAATAAAAAAAGTTAAAATTAAGTGAGCAACTAGGAAAATATTTAATGAGGATGGGAAGTGGGGAAACATTCTTCAAGAACTATAATGACATCAGGGATCATAGAGGGAGCTGAATAAGGCAGAGAAAGGAAAGGAAAAGGGAAAAGGAATACATTAGGAAGAAGGGGAAAGGAATGGGAGAAATTCTTACATAACTAGGCTAGGCAAGTAAAAAATTACACAAATAGGGAAGAAGTGAAAAGAATGGGAGACATTTAAGCCTTATTTTTACCTGAACTGGTCAAAGAATCAGAACAAAAGGGAAAAATCATAAGAAAGAAAAAAACCAAAAGCCACAAAAAAAGAGAAAACAGTATGCTTTGAGCATTTTCCATCATGAGTCTTTTGGAATTGTCATATAATTGCATTGTTGAGAAGAGCTAAGTCTATTGGAGATGGTCATAACACAATGTTGCTGTTACTGTGTACAATGTTCTAGGAGCTGAATCTTAAAGGAAGCTAGGCATTCTAGGACGCAGAGGTGAGGAGATCCGACAGATTAAGCATGGTGGGCAGCCAGGGCAAAGGAAACAGAGTTCCTTAAATGAGGAATAGCAAGAAGACCAGTTTGACTGTATTGTAAAGTGCTTGTAGTAATATTTAATAAAGTAAAAGATAAATTGGGTCAAGTTGTAAAAAGTGTTAAATGATACTAGAGTTTATATTTGGCACTGGAGTTAATAGGGAGCCAATGGAGTTTCTTGAGAAGGGCACAGATGTTGTCAGACCTGTGCTTTCATGACATGTATCTTTAGGAAAATTTACTTGACATTTTTGTGGAAGATAGATTAGAATGGGAAGAGACTTGAGGCAAGGAGGTTAATTAGGAGACCACTTAAGTAGGGTGTTGACTATATGACTGGGAAGAAGGAAATGGATGTGAGAGATGTTGTGAGCTAGAAAGTTCATTTGGGAACGGATATGTGATGGTATATATGAAATGATAGTGAAAGCTTAAGGATAATACAGGTTGCTAACCTGGATATCTGAAGGGATAGAGGTGCCTTCAACAGAAAAAGGCAGGTCCAGAAGAATGGTGGGTTTTAAGGTCAATGGATCCGGTTTTAGACCTGTTTAATGTGATGCCTGACTCTGGGGGAAGTCAAGGGCTAGAAGGGAAGTCAGAGGCCTTCTAGTTCAATTCTCTCATTTTACCAATGAGGAAACTGAGGACTAAGAAGGTTAAGATACTTGCCAAATAGCTAGTAAGTGTCAGAGGCAGGGTCTGAATCCAGAAAACTAGGTCCTCTGACTCAAGAACCAGTGTTCTTTCCATTGTAATGTGTTGTTCAATGCAGACTTGACTTTTTTAGAACTTAATTGATTATGCATTTATTTAGGATACAAGAGTTAGATTGTCCCATTGTAGGTAAGGTCAATAGGTCTGTTATGTTTCATAAGTCTTAGGAATATATTTAATGGAAAAATATTGATAGCTTCTCATGAACATGGTTGCCTTTGGTATGAAGAAAAGTTTCACACAGTGAGAAAGAACCAATTTTAACACCCAGCCACCATTCGAAATTTCCTGTTTCCAGAGAGGGACAGTCGCTATTTTCTCAGAGAAAATATGTTCTTCAGTCAGTCATGTGTGTGTGTGTGTGTGTGTGTGTGTGTGTGTGTGTGTGTGTGTGTGTGTGTGTTTTATATACAGTTGAAAAAGTTATAAATTGAAGCTCGGCATTTCTAAAAGTGGCATCATAGCCACCAGCTGGGAAAACCAAAATCCTCCTCCACATTCATATGAATCTAAAAGTATCTAATGTTTTTCCTAAAATGCCTTAAATGTCTTTGGGGAAAAAAAAAACAAATTTCTCCACATTAAAATTCTCTGCAAGCTATATAATCTTTACTTAAAATTTGATGTAGTTTGGGCATTATGGGAAAGGTATTTCCATTTATATGGATTAGATTGGCATTGCCTTACATTCATTGGATTGATCCCTGAAAAATTGTGAAGTGGGTAAAGTTCATCCCCCTTTTTGTCTCTTTCTGATGTCAACTTAAGGTCTTTGAAGGCTCCCAGGCAACAGCACCTCGTGTTGTATTTTTTAAAAAAGTTGAACCTCCATAAAGCTATAGAATCATCCCTAAAGAGTTTTAAAATATTTTAACACTTAAAAATAGGCTCATCACTCTATTATTTTATTTGAAAATATTTTTAATATTTAAATTTATATTTTAAGATTGAAATATAAAAATAACCCATTACTATCACACTATATTCATTTTTAAACTCAACAAGGACTTATACAGTTGTAAAAGAGAAATGGTTCTATAAAGCATGAAAATTATATCCAGTTTCAGTGGCCTGAAATGGTAAAAAATAAATTAAATTAGAGGAAAGTAACTTGAGTGTAGGAAGGGTGTCCCACATTTCAACCTCAATTAATAACTAGAAAGATGCTATATGCCATGGTAACTTTATTGGATGAGAAAGAGGCTGATAAGAATATCAGTATAGAGCAGCTTACTAGTTATATTAATTATTAATTCAAACTGGGGTGTGCAACAACCTTCTTACATGATGAAAAGCTGAATTTCAATTGAATTAAATAACTTCAGTTCAATTCAATAATATTTATCAAGTACTTATTATGCTCCAGGTAGCATTTTAGGGGCTGAGAATCCAAAGAAGAGAAAACAAAAGAAATTGTTATTGTCCTAAAAAGCTTATATTCTAGTAGAACAAGAGCTTACCGAAATTTAGACAAAAAAATACCAAGAAACCTTTATAGGAGCATTTCTCAACCCCACACCATGATGCTACACTTAGCAAAAATAAAATCAAGGCCTCTATTTGAGGGAACTGTTTGGGAAAGAAACATCATGCTGGGTCTCCTAGATTTGAAATTGGTGGAACAGAGTCTGAATCTCAATTTGACTATAATTTCTGAGACCTTGGGTAAGTCACAATCTCTCTTGCTCATCTAAAAAATTAGGGGATTGGATTCTATGGTCTTGAAGTTTCTTCTCAACTCTAAATTTTATAAGAAAGACAAAAAATATGAGGGAATTGTGTCTTGATAGTCATTTAACCTGATCATGGGAAGATGAAAGCATCTTTAGTTTCAGGCTTGATAATGGCCAGGACAACTGGAAATTACAGCTATGTAAAGTACTTACTACTTACTTGGTGTGCATTTTTATTGGTTGGCTCCAGTTAGTTTTGGAAGCCCCATGGCATGCACCTAATGTGCCAGGCAGGTAATTCATTATGACTCCATCTTATATCTGGCATTTCTCCCTCTCCCATCTTGGGCTCCTGTCCTCAAAATACTCCTTGGTTTCTTTGGTCTCAAACCATGGCCCTGTATTTGCAATCTGTTCTTTCTAGCAAAGCCTCATGCTCTAGGATTCTCCTTTCTTCCCATATATAAATTTATTCCTATGTAATATGTGGATGTTGATCAACATAAAAGGAAATCCAGAACTGTCCATTTTTAGTAGAACAGATTGTGTAACTATTTTCTCACTTTGAGCTATTCATGGAGCAAAACAGTTTGCTTACTAAGAGCTCCATCTCTGACTGGTGTGCAGGACTTTGAAGTCTTGAGAGGGAACCTCCCAGGGTAGGGAATGGGGAACCTGCAGCCTCGAAGCCACATGTGGCCCTCTAGGTCCTCAAGTGCAGCCCTTTGATGGAATCCAAATTCACTTAAAGGCCTAGAGGGTCACTTATGACCTCTTAGTCCCAGGTTCTCTACCTCTGTCCAGGGTATGCATATAATGAGAGGTAGTAGATCCCTGGACTGATAATGAGAGGTAGCAGATCCCTGGACTGAACTGATACTTAGTGACTAGAGAGACCCAGACCCAGCTTTTTCTCCTTCTTGCTGACTTATTTTATAGAATAGAAGTTCCTAGAAATTGGAGCTTAGAGTTCAGTTCATATAGCCTCCTCATTTACAGATAAGAGCACTAAGACTCAGACAGGTGAGATGATTTGGCCACTATCACACAGGTAATTAGGGGCAAATTAAATACAGTAATAGCAACCTTGACTAGAAAGTGATTTTTTTTTTTGTGAAGTAGGTTCTAATTTTCCATCAACTTCTATTTTTAAAGACATAGGTCATCTCTCCCCTCTAAAAAAAATTCTTGAGTGGAATGTATAGAGTAAGGCTGTGGCCAGGCTTCTGGCTCTCTGGGTATTATGGTGTCAACAAATAACTCTATAACAATTTTAGGACGTCTGGATTTTTCTAGATTGGAGATCTCTCTTTAGGTGTCATTCTTCAACCTTTACCCCAAGTTTTAGGATTATCTCCTATGACCTAGGCTTAGGGATCCCCTATTTCCACATTCAGAAACTTGGCAAATTTAGTTTCTGACTTCATCTTCTTATTTGGGGGTTATAATTGAGTGAGCTGTCTCACCCATTGCCTTTGGGATGGACTAGAGTGGGATACTCGTTGTTGTCGTTTGCTTTTTTCTCAGTCATATCTTATTCTCCATGACCCCATTTGGGGTTTTCTTGGCAGAGATTCAGGAGTGGTTTGTTATGTCCTTTTCAAGCTCATTTTACAGATGAGGAAACTGAGGCAAACAGGGTTCAGTGACTTCCCCAGGATCACATAGCTAGTAAATGTCTGAGGCCAGATTTGACCTCAGGAAGATAAGTCTTCCTAACTCCAGGCCCAGCACTCTATCTACTGGGCCACCTGCTGCCCTGCCCTGGAAATTCCTGGCATCCTGGAAATTCCTTAAATTCTAGACTAGGGATTGTCAAATGACCTTCTTTACCAGTTTTGTAAAATATTTCTTCTTTTTTTAATATGAGGTAACTTACCTGCAAAACTCTGCACATGAATATTCCAAGTAGATAGACTTCAAGGATACAGACAAGGGAAGAGAAAAATTCAAACCAATCAATTCGGATGTTCCTTTGCAGGTCTGAAAAATATTGGTGGGAGGTCGGGTCACCAAATGAATTGATTCAAGGTTTCTGGATTTCATTTGTCTGTGAAAGCTTTTCCTTTCAGAGGCAGCTAGGTGAGGTGCTAGATAGAATGTTGGGCCTGGAGTTAAGACCTGAGTTCAAATTTGACCTCAGATACTTACTAGCTATGTGATCCTGGGTAAGACATTTAACTTCTGTTAAATTTCCTCAACTGTAAAAAGGGGATCTTAATAGCGCCTATCATACAAGGTTGTTGTGAGGACCAAATGAAAAGATATTTGTAAAGCACTTAGCACATGCCTACCTCATAGTAGCTGTTTAATAGAGCCTTCCTTCCCTCCTCTCTTCATTTCTTCCTTCTGTGATTAAAATAATCCAGAGTTAAATACAGCAACAGATTATCTTCAACACACATTTGCTCCACTTGTATACTGGGTTTTATGGTTCTGCCATTCTGATTTTGTGGCAGAGCAGCAATATAATCTCTGTATTTTACCCTAATCCCAAATCTGTGGGTCAGCCTTCATGAGCCTTTACTATATTTGGTTCTGCCTACCTGGGGCATGTGACCAGATATTCTCTGTTTTCTCCTGCCAGAAAAAGGGGAAAAGATATAAATTGTTTTAAGTTAATAGGGTGAAATGTAAATAAAATATTTGCTGGTCAGTATGGATGGGGCCAGGAAGGGTCTGATATAACCAAAATGAGCATTTCAGGCTTCTGAATTTACACCCCTCAGTTTATTTCTCAGTTACTCAAGATTCATTATCTCTTTGCTTTTCTAGACTTTGGTGATGGGATTAGGTAAGATATTTAAGTCAAAGTGACAAGGGGTCTAAAGGATTTCAGATTCTTGCATTTTCCTGATAGTCCTCAGAGAATGCTTGGTGGGGTGATGATGTAAGCCTTACCACACCCAGAGCATCATCACAATCAGGGTTGGGTAGATAGAAACCAGTTAATGCACAGGGAACAGAGCAGCTTTTCAAATGAAATCTTTTCAGTAGCTGTGTCTTCCCTCTAATATAAAAGCCCTCTAATCCACCTATAGGAATCTTTTCTCCTGCTGATGAAAAGGTATTTGTAAAGGAAAAACATGAGGGTTCCCATCTCTCCCTTTCATGTGAGCCCTCATTATGATGAAATTTCACCCCCCTTCCAACCTCCCCCAAATTCAGTGACTCTAACCCAGGTCTTTCTAGGTGGCTTAAGGGTGTGTTCTGAGATTCTCAAATAATTCTTAAAACCAAAGCACAGAGTCAAAGTTTGTAAAACTAGGAAAGGTTTAAGTAGAATGAATGTGATCTTCATCAAACCCTAAAAAGTAGGGGTCCCTACTTGAAGAAATAAAGTTTAGAAACAAATAAAAAGGGATCAGGAAAAGTCACATTTATATAACATTTTATAGTTCACAAAACACTTTGTTAACACCAACCCTGTGAAGCAGACAATATAAATATTATTGCCCCAATTTTACACAGGGAGAAGTTAGAGGGTAGTAAGGTTAAATGACTTGCCCATGACCATGTGTTAGAGCTGATTTCTTGCTTCCTGGGCCTGTACTCTTCGTATTATACCGAGATATACACAATTATCTCATAAAATGGAACTTATTATACCCAAGAGGATGGTGCTAAAAATGTACAAAGCTTTATTTAGTCTATAATGAAATTATGAAAGGGAAGTAGGATGTTTGGAGATGGCGATGGGGAAGGGCAGGGCTTCTTGGGTTGACATGCTATAACAGATGATAATTATTAGGTCCTTCCACAGAAATGGTATACAAAGCTAGTGGAATCAAGACCAATTCTGTGTAACAACTATCATGTTTTATATTTCCATACTTCAGTGGATTTCTGATGTAGCTACTCCCTCTAACCATCTGAATTGCAACCCATCAATGCTGCCTCATCTTATGTAAATCTTGTCCAAGTTCTTCCATTAATCCTTCATAAGGGATTCATTCAAAGTACTGAAGATTTCCTCTAGAGCTCTGAAAGTTATAATTGAGCTTTACCCAAAGAACAATGGAGAAGTGAATTATAGATATTATTAGGCTGACATAGACAATATTTCATAGAGGAAACTAGGTGGCATAGTGGATTGACTACTGGAGTCAAGGAGACCTGAGTTTGAATCCTGCCTTTGACATTTACGAGCTATGTGACCCTGAGTAAGTCACTTAACCTCTGTCTGCTTCAATTTCTTCATCTATAAAAAGGGAGGTACAATATAGCATCTACCTTACAGAGGACCTAAAGAAAAATATAAAATGCTTTAAGAACCTTAGAGTGTTATATAAATACTAGATATTATTATTGCTCTTAGTTTTAGTCGTAGAGTTATAGGCTACAATATGTTATTAATGAATAACTGTGGAAGAAAAGTGTATAAGGATGTCATCACAGAGAAAAGATGCTGAACCAGAAATGTGATGAAAATAAAGGAATAACCGAAAGACAAGCAGGATGCTCCATTGCTATCTATGAAAATATGACTTTTTAAAATCTTAATTTACTTTCAGTTTTTTAAAAAAGTTTCTTTTCCCCAAGAAAGCTGGGGTGGGGTGGGGGTGAGATAGGAATTTTGTAGTTTTCACATGCATTGAGATTTGTGACATCAAACCAAGAGACCAAGAGTGATAGGTAAGTAATCAGTGCTTGAAAAGAGTCTAGTCATCCCTGAATTGTATTCCCTCACACAATTTTATTTATTTTTAAATTTCTTGGAAACCATAGCCTGCTTAGATTCCATTCTCACTCCCCTCAATCCCTCTCCTCACTTTCTACTACCCTTCCCTACCAAAAATTCCCTTCTACTATAACCTCCATGTCTAATTTAGGATTAATTGGAAAACCTAGATGAGCAAATGAAAGACATGTTGTCTCTGCATGGGGGAGTGTCCCTGTGGGTTTCCATGCCATTAATTAAAAGGATAGCTTGCCTAAGAGTGAACCAGGTAATATGCAACTAACCTCCCATCTACTTTCAGAGTAAAATATTTCCACTCCAGAAGCCTCTTGGGTCCTGGAACTCTACTATATTGACTGTTGCTTATGTCATTGGATTTCCCTTCAGTAATTCACTATCCTTAGCAAACCATGGAAACATATTCACTCTTCTTTGAATGGCCTCCTTCTCCTCCTTCTCCTCCATCTGTGACTTTGAAATTACTCAGCATTTCCAAGCACAGGTCAGCCCTTGACTTTGTGTTTGTGACTAAATAGGGGTATGAGGCTATCTGTGTGTTCATTTGTTGGACACATACTTATTTAAAGCCTTATTTATAATGACTGAGCATCATAATATAATTTTGAAGGTTTTATTCAATAATTTTATTTGGGGAAAGATGCTTGTTTTGATGTGTTCATTAATATAAAAAGAATATTTATTACTAATAATGATGCAAACATCATATTTTAAAAAATATTATTTAAGAAAATTGAAATTATAGAATGATTAGACATATGGAAGAATTCCTTTACATAGTAAAGTCATCTGGGATGGAAGGCAAAGATTTCCTTTAGAGGACTTGAGTATTGAGTCTACCGTTTCCTATGTGTGTGACCAAAAGTCATTTAAACGTTCTGAGCCTTAATTTCTTTCAGATAAAAAGAAGAAGTTGCTTTAACTGGTCCCCTTGGATCCTTCCCATGATCAATAAAATGTTACTTGAAGTTTGATTGGAGAGGTTCTGTGATAAAATGGTGATGGTGGTAGGGACATTGGCTTTGTACTTATACGTAACCCACCATCTAATTTAAAAGTAGATGCCAAGATGAAAAGTTCTGAGCACATCATGATGTGCTTGTGGTGTTCCAAGGAGTGCTACTGGACCTCCTTTGTCTATTGTTATCTCTCTTTGTAGGTACTGTTTCCCACTCCCACCCTACTGGGGCCTTAAAATAAGATGGGATGCTGGTAACTAAAAACAGAAAAAAAGTGAAGCTGAATTTTCAGTTCTCGTTTTGCTTCGTTATCATGGCCAAGGGGACTAGCTCTTGCTTTGAAAATGCTACAACAAAAATGGCTCATAGAAAGTGGATATGCCAGGTAAGTCAGGAGATACTGAAAGAACATTCTTGTTGATCTGATGTAGATCAGCTAAGTTTTTAAGTACTGAAAGAGATGGCAGATGGAATTGCTGCATCACTGTCAGTCAATATTGAAGGATCATGGAGGATAGGAGAGGTACTATAGGACTGGAGAAGGGCAAATGTGCTGATTTTCAATAAAAAGGAAGTCAACAATGTGTAAACCATTGACTAAGGAGCTTGACTTTGATTCCTGGTGTAATATCCCTCTGGACTACTTCACTCCTTTGTGGCAGTTTCTCAGAGGATAGATACCAAGTTCTTGGGTATCACATGGGACTGTACTTCTTCACACACTGTAGCTTTCAAGCCCTGAACCAGTGTGCTTTCCCATAACAGTCATTCAGTATATACAAAGAGCTTTTAGCAAAGGCTAAATATATAAGGTAATATAATAAAAAGAGAGGTTACAAATTTTATAGTCTCCCTATAAACCTGGCACACAATACTATAATACACACTACATCTATGGCAAAGGTGGACAACAGCTTAGAGTACAGCGGTGGTGGGGCCTGTTGTTAGGGGTGTACTGGGGGTCTCTTGAACTGACTCTAAAAGCCAATTGCTAAATTTTCAGAGTGGAAATTTACACCTTAGAAATAAGCAAATGCCTGACTTATTGTTTTATTGATTATCTAGATGCAGGAAAGTAATGAAAAAAGTTTTAATAATGCAGATTAAATTTAAAAGTTTGTTGGGTATACATCCCCGCACCCCTGAGATCCAGTTGTTAAACATTTATCAGCATACCTGCGGGACATTGCTGTGGGGAACTCATTTGGACAAAGCTACTCATGTACTGAAGGGTCTAGAAGTTCTTTCTCTTTTGTGGAGTCCTCACAAAGGTTTCCTTCCAGGCACAACCTCTCTGCTGGATATGTTGCTCAGCTGGAGTTCACAAGGTCTGCTCTTTTCTCCCCAGCTTGACTCCCATTTGTCAGGGTTAGCCTTCTCTTTACAATATAGCCTTCTTTCTTTAATGTTACCTGAGGTCCAGTTCCTCAAAGACACTTTGTTGAGTAACTGCCTCTTTGTATCCATGCCTGTCTGGAGTGTGTATCTCTAGTTCAACTGTATCTCTAATCCTGAACTGATTCTTCAACTGCTATAAGGAATGTCTTTTGGGTAACTTTGCAAATAGAAACCATGAATAATGAGAGAGGGATGTAGAGAAATTCTCTCCTCTTCTATTCCCTCTCCCAAGGGGTCATCCCTGCGGTCCACTTCTGGTCCATACATTTGGAATTTCCGAATGGGTTAATTGACTCTGGTTTAGCTATTTAAATATTCTCCAGGGATATGACCAATTATTGTTTGTTTAATCCTGATACCCCTCTAATTCCATCAGAGAAAGGTGTTCCAACTTCATAAGGCAATAACAGGGTGTTAACATCTTGTTAACGCATTCAAAGCTCTGTCGTCTCTGACTATCTGGGGATGATGGGGAGAGAGCAGTTGGTCAGGGTCCAACTTACCCTAGGAAAATTCTAAAATGGATCATTAAAGAGATCGCTAGTGGATGGCTAAGAAATGCAACAGTGACTATAAAGAACCAGCAGAGATTCAACAAGGACATCATTGCCAGATTAGCCTTATTTGGATTTTTGACAGTTACTAAACTAGCATCTTAGGAGAATACTGAAGATATGGTTTGCCTAGATTTTAACAAAGAATTTCATAAAGTACCTCATACTATACTTGTGGAAGAGGTAGAGAGTTGTGGACAAATTGTAATATAAGGAAGGATTCAGGTTAAATGATTGTACTCCTTGTAAGCAGAGATTATTTCATTCTTTTAATTTCCCAGCACCTAACACAATGCCTGGAACATAGTGGGCATTAATAAGTGCTTGTTGATTGATTGGTTTATTGTTGAATGTTAACTTGGCCAAGAGGCCTTCAATGGAGTGCCTTAGAGATATGTACTTGGTTCTGTGCTGTTAACCATATTTAAGCAGTGATGTGGGTGGAGGCTTAGAGAACATACCTATCAAATCTGCTGATAGTGCAAAGCTGATAGGGATAGCTAGGTGTGCACTGGAGGACCTTTAAGATCCAGAAAGAACATGGCAGACTAGAGCAGAGGTGTCAAACAGGTGCAGCCTGCAATACTCAGTGCAGCCCAAAGAGAGATGAAAATATACTTGGGAAATATTTAACAAAATAAGTAAGAATATAATAGAACACAGATAATGTTTACATGAGTTTTTCTAAGTCAATATGTAGCCCACAGAGATCCTTTTGTAGGGTTTGGTGGCTCCATTTCTATTTGAATTTGACACTGCTGGACTAGAGAATTGAATCTAATATAAGGAAATTCAATAGGGACAAATGTAAAGTCATACTCTTGGATACAAAAATTCAAATCCTTAAGTCAAATAGGAAAGACGTTAGACAGTAGTCTGAGAAAAAAGACTAGCAATGCAGTTTTAGCACTCTTCAAGTTTACTATGATTTTTAAAAGTTTCCTTCTAAAATTTTAATCTTTTTCAATTTATAGAAGTCTTTCTTTCCCTCTCACTTTCTCTACCCCATTAAAAGGAGAGAAACAAAACCATTGTAACTATATACACAATCACGCAAAACAGATTCTAGTATTACATGGGAGATTATATGTGTATAAAGATGTGTATATATATATATATACATATATATATATATATGTATATATATATATATATATATACATATATATATATATATATGTAAATGTATGTATGTTTATGTCAGCCTGTATCCTGAGTCCATCACTTCTCTATCAGGAGATGGAGAGCATGTTATGTCATAGGTCCTCTGGAATTATGGTTGGTCATGGATTATTTTTGTCATTGAGTTCTGATCAGAGTTCTTAAATTATTCAAAGTTATTTGTTTGTACAGTGGCCAGCTTAGATTCTCAAAAGATATAGACAAAGATGGAAACAAGAGAAGGTGAAAAAAAGAATGACATGATTCTGTAGTAAGAGCCTGGGGGAACATGACAGATACCACTCAACTCTTCCTTATTTATAACTTTCTAGCACTCCTCCTCTCAGAGGAGTACTGATGATTTCACTCTTAGTTTTGGGGGATTATGCTGGGTAGGATTGGGGGTGGTCATGATGGTAATAGAAAAGGCAGCTCATATATCTTCTTCCTGACTTTCCCTCTCCTATACTTTCTTGAGCTAGATAATGACACATTCATAGTTGATCTTTGATTATTTTGGCACTTATGTGGAGGATGGGTTTAGCAGATCATACATTTTACAAGAATTATTGCACAGTTGGAAAGTACCTAGAAGGGTATTTCTAGAGAAAGGTGAAAAAGACAATGAAGGAATTCCAGGTCATGCCACAGAAGTTTTGGTTGGAGGTATTAGAGATGTTAATCTAGGAGAAGAAAAAACTTAGGGAAATATGATGGCTGCCTTCAAATACATGAAGGTTTAACATTTAAAAGAAAGATTAGAGTCATTCTGCCTGACTTTAGAGGGCAAAACTTGTATCAATGGATGGAAGCTGCAAGGAGAAAAATTTCAGCTAAAAGTAAAGAAGAATTTCTTAATAGTCTGAGCTATAAAAAAATGGATTGCCAATGGTAGAGGGGAGGAAGGAATTCTTTGTTATTGAAGACCTTCAAGTATAGATTGGAAAACCACATCTTGGATATGTTATCAATGTAATTCATATTTTGGATAAGGATTGGACTAGATGGATTTTGCCCAGTTGTCAGTTTTTTACTACCAAAATGTCCTTATTCTTTAAAACCTAAAAAAATCTAAAAATACTGATCTTTGCTGAAGTCTTTCTAACTCAATGTGGTCAGTTTAAATAACCTCCCTCAATTAATTTCTTGAGTGTAATTTTGTGTTAACTCCATATCTAGGTGGGAGAAAGATTACTTGTTATATCTACACGTGTGTCACAAGGATATTAAAGAAGTTACTGAGATGAAATGATATTTTTAGATTGTTTTCTCTGCTATGAACTTTTGGCAGCAAAACAAGTTGTCTCCATGTTTAAATGAAGCTCATATCTAATTAGTATAAATCATAAATTTTATTGAGAACTTCATTAAATTGATTGATGTTTACAATTTTTTATGAAGAGATGGATTCTGAGCATGAACATTTACTAATTCATGTTGAAACATATGGATGGGTCAAGGACTTTTGAAAAAATTATTAGTATTACTTTAGGAAGTTGGAATGTTTTTAAATGAATATTCAAATTAGGCCTGATATTTTAATAATAAAAAAATAGGTAGCAAAGCTAACTTAGTTATCAGCTATATTTTAGCTTATTGAAATGCTTGAATGGATCTAGGATTTTATTGATGGTTTCTTCCATTGATGCAGATTGTAAACCACCCATGTCTATCCATCTTTTCTTCTACTCTTTTCCAGGTCCTCCCAAAATTTTACAACATGGAGTTCACTCAACACATTGGGGGCTTTCTTTCTCCTGGCACAGTAATGGGGTTTGTGGCATTTCCACTTATTATCCTTTGCTCTTGCCAGGTTACCAGCCCATTTTTAATGCTATTCATACATCTCTGATGATATGCTTTACACAAGTTCCCTTTTGTAGTATCTTGTTTGTAATGAATGCATTGCAACCTGCTTAACATTCAACATATACCTCTCCTTTGTCTTTTGGGTAAATCTTAATTTCAGTTCTTCAGAGACTGTGTCCCTGGGCAAGTCACTTACCTCTCTCAGTCTCACTTTCCTCATCTGTAAAATAGGGAAAATAATAGCACCTACCTTTCAAGGTTGTCATTTGGATCGAATGAGATAATATATGTGAAATGCCTTGAAAATCTCAAGTAGATATATAAATGCTAGCTATTATTGCTTTTATTTCACCTAGCAATATTGAAGACAATGAATTTGTTTGGATCTGGTAACAGACTGGAGAATGGAGAGGAAAGAAAAAAATTATTGAAAGGAACTATAAACAAGTAATTAGACAAATGGAAGTTGCTAAAATTCTGGGGATATTGACAAGGTTGATATAATAATAAACTTTTGGGGTCTGAGGACCTGGCTTCTAGTTCAGACTCTGCCACTTACCATGTGACTGTGGACAAATCACTGGACCTCTCATATCTGGAAATTGGTATTAAAAAACCTTACCTTTCTCATAGCTGCTCAGATGAGGATCAAATGATGCAAACATTTTTAATCTTGCAAAAAAAGTAAACAAGTATAAAAGGCTGCTCCTTTTATTAGCCTTCACACCTGCTCCCATCCTCAGTCTATGAGACATATTTGCCTAGATGTCCCAGCTGCACCTCAGATTCAAAATATCCCATATATCAACCTTTTTGTCTTTTCCCCCAAACCTGTTTCTCACTCTCCCTTTACTGTTACCATCAGTAACAACATTATTCATTCACATAAGAATAATTGCTATACACATTGACAATATCCTTGATGAGGGTATTAGAAGGGAACAGGCAGGCTTTTGCAAGAAATAATCCATACTAGAACACATCTTTCTATTACACAACTGACTGAAATATTTAGATCATACAAGGTTCAATGTGCTTGTTGTGTGCTGACTATCAGAAAGGATTTGGTAGGGTAAAACAGCACTGTCAAATCTCCTTTGTGCTAAGGTATCCCCATCCATGTGCCAAAGTTTTACTTGACTCCTTGAAAACTATAGCAACAAAAATATAACCTTGTCTGAAGACCTTCTGGTCAATAATGCCAAACATGACTTTAAATATGGAGATGCATGCTCACCAAAAGTGTTCATCTCTGTGAATGAGGAGAGTCAGTACAGAATCCAAATCAAGGAGAGATTCCCTGTAGATGGTGGGGGTCTATATTTGCTTCTGTTTGCTGGTGACATTGTGCTGGTTGCATGGAGTTTTGAAACACTGAAGCTCTTCTTAAATGACATCATTACAATTTCACTTACAAATGAATTCAATTAGTATCTCCAAAGCCTAGTGGTTATACTGATGATTACAACTGTGTAGTAATATTGACACATTTAAGAAAAAGTTAAACTTTGGGTTCAGTACACACAAGAGAATGATTACAAAAGGTTTCCCTTCATTTTCTGAATTCTGAAGCTCATCAGACTTGAACATAAGAAATACTATATGTAATATTTTTGTGTTCGTGAAAGCACTTCACTTTTTGGTAAATTCTCTGCAGAATATGCATTCTGAAATGTAGGAATACAGATCAGTTTGTGAATCATCAAAGCAAATACTTTGAAGACACTGAAGAAAATAATGTTAGAGAACTATCTCCAGTTTCAGATTACAATCAATATTTAATTCAATAATTATATATCAGTTTTGGCTAGGAGTAAAAAAAGATCTTCACAAAGAGGGCACTTCAGTGAAATAGCATTTTTAGCTTTGACAATCATAAAATGAACACAAAGGTACTTAAGGTGTCTAATCCCACTTCATGTCCTGTGGTCACATCTTTAATTCCATAAATGGAAGAATCAAGTCAAGAAAGGACAACGTACAAAAGATCTTAAATTTTGACATTAAAGAAAATCTAACATCTTCCATACAACTTTTTTATATCAATTAAAAAAGGTAATTTAATATAAACAAATGAATAAAAATTAAACTATTGAATAATTTCATAAATGTATTTTATATAATAACTAAAATTTATATATTGACTAAAAAGTGCCTCATACATTTTGTTTTAATGCAGTATAACGTAGTTTGGTAAATACTGTCCTAGTTGACCCCTACGATCCTTTCCAATTCTCTAATTCTATTGTTAGGGTATTTAGAGAGCATATACTAAATACAGATCCTATGCTATTGTTTTTCATTGTGTATGGAAAGTAAAGGAGGATCGTTCTTCATTTCTACTTCTAGGAAACAGTTGGGTTCATCCTAGAGCTGAAGACACTTCAGATATCAGAGCAGAGGAGATGTAGGAAAGCTTTGGAAAATGCACTGGGCAGAGCAAAATTACACATATCTTTTAGAAAGTGATTAATTTTGTGTACAAGATTCTTAATCAGGGCCTGGAAAAATCAAACCTATGTAGCTTAATACAAAAAACTAAGGAGATTTTTGTGATTTTTGAAGAAGAACCATTCAGGGGAAGATTTTTCTCAAAGACTTTGCATGAAGAAACAATGAATTTTTCTCATAAAAGTAGAAAAGCTATATTCACTCTCCAGTTTTGTACTCATGGCTGCCTTGGGTATAGAAGTAGGTTGAATGGATCTTTACATGATCAAAACCATTTTGTTCACCCCAGAAGTGTGTCCACAGCCCACACCTAACTATTTCTAAGCATTTCTAGAAATGAATATGATATAGTGTTCATCTAGTTAGATGTCCTTAATATAGGAGATTCCCACTGTAATACACATGTTATTAGAGGAATTAGGATCTCCTGACGACCTGATTATGTTTGGAAAATTACAAAAATTCCATCAAAGTTTTTATTTGTAAGTGTAACACAATAGAGGCTTTATTAAGAGGAATATTTACTACAAAAGATAATTATAAATATATAATCACTCCCCCAACAAATAGGAAGCACGATCCTCCTTCCCCTTTGCACCACCCCAGTGGTCCCTAGGAAGGGGAAGGATGTTAGGGTCGTACTGTAGCATGCTTTCCTTAGAGCACAGTCCCAGGTCCAAGTCTAAAACCTCTCTGGGCTTGAGTCCCAGACACTCTGACTTCTTGGGGCTTCCACATCAGGCTCCCTCTTGCCATCCTGGATCTGAGGTTGCCATGGTTGGAGCTGCTAGGTGTATGGGGATCACTTGTGACACTTGAAACTAAGGACAAATGACACAGAACAGAAACAACACCCCCCTCCCCAGGCCCATATTCCAGAGCTGAGGCAAAAGGAAACTAAAAGAGGTAATGGAAAGAGATTGACCAGCTAGTTCATACTAGTTTTAAAGATGCAGGCAGCCAAAGAGGTCACCCCACCCCCGGGTAGGGGGCACAATGGGATCTATATTAAGCAAAGCTGAGCGTGCTCCAAACGGAGTTACGCAAGATAGGGACTAGTCTGGATGCTGACAAATTACCTTAACCTATGTCATTTTGAGATGCAGTGTGGCATAGGGGAAAGAGAGCTGGCTACAGTCAGGAAAATCTGAGGTGAAGTCCTGCTGTCCTAGTTATGTGAACTTGAGCAAGTTACAATATCTCTAAGACTATAAGTTTCAGAGCAGTAGCTGAACTGCATTGGTAGAGGAAATTTCCTCACTGGGAGTTCGCTATACCCACCAAATCAGAGGACCCATCTAAAAAAACCAATATTATTGTATCAGCTCTGTGGCTTGCCCAAGCAAAATCACTTGCACCATATAGATAGGGCACTCTGATACTCTCAGCCACTATATTTATTAATACCTAATGCTTCCAGCATCGACTAATATTAATGCAATTGTGCTATAAAATCTGTGGAGCTATCATTAAGCTGGGCCATTATAATTCTTCCCTGCTAATTTGATTAAATTACTTGGCACCAGGAGAGAAGTTTGTAAGAAAAAGACGTGAGAGGAGTTGGTCATGTTGTATAGGCTCAAACAATTCTGCCATCATTGCATCATTTTGACTTGGAAAGAAACATATTAATAATAACTAGGGCTTGCTGTGGAGGATGACTGACCACAAAGTGCCCCAGATGTAGCTTAATATAATTTTTTTTTTTTGGTGGGGAAGGAGGTAGGGAACCCAAAGCATACAATCAATCCGGAATAAAAAGAAAAAAGTGTTTTAATAGATAATTCTAGCTAGTATTTATTAGATATTTTAAGGTTTGTTTGGCATTTTACATATCCCATTTGAGCACTGTAACAACCATGTGATTATCACTGTTTTACAGATGATGAAATTGAGGCTTCGAAGGTGACGTGCTAAGTTAAATGACACGTCTAGGCTCATATAAAGGTCAGTGTCTGAGGTCAAACTCAGCCCAGTACTTCCATCCACTGTGTAACTTCTTGGTCATGTATGAATCTGACCCATATGAAAAGAAGGGAATAAACATTTACATACTGTCTACCATGCATCAGGCACTAGGCTAAGCACTGCACAACCTTGTCTCCTCTAATCCTCACAATAACTCTGTAAAGTAAGTGCTGTTACTATCTCCATTTCATAGTTGAGGAAACTAAAGCAAACAGGCTAAGTGACTTGCTGAGGGTCACGTAGTAGTAAATGTCTGAGGCTGGATTGGAATTCAGGTCTTTTTGACTCTAGGCCGAGGATTCTATCCATGGCACTTCTTAGCTGTCTCATATATGGCAGACACAACTAATTTCTCCAGGCTTAGGTTCGAATCTACTTGAGAGTTCTTTGGTAAATCCCCATCTTGCTTAACTTTGCTTCATATAACTTGTAGAGTCAGCATAGATTTAAATGAAGGGTTCTTGACTTGGAGTCCATGAACTTAAAAAAAAGTTATGACTGGGTTTCACTATCATTGGTTTCCTTTGCAATCTTATTCGTTTCATTTTATGTACTTTAAAAATTATTCTGAGAAGGGGTCCATAGGCTTTGCTGGACAGCCAGAAGGGTCCATTAACACAAAAAAGGTTAAGAACCATGGGTTCCTGGCCTGTAGTAGGTGCTTAAAAAGTGCTTAGTGACTGATTAGACAGTTAGTTATCATAGTGCCATCAGAAATGCAGGCAAAAGAGAGCACAGAGTCATCCAAAATAAATCATAAATGTAGAAATAAACCAATAGAAATATTCCCCTCAGTGTGTTGTCCTTCAAATGAGTATTCTTCCATTTCCCTTTTACCTGGCATAGCACAGGAAGATGCTTCTGTTCCATACCCTTGCCAGAAATATTAGGAAAAAGAGGCCAAGTCTCAGCCACACAGAGCCTAGCCACATAGCCCTGAAGTCAGAATCTAGTTGGCTCTCTACTTCTACTTGCTCCTGGTAATTATTCCACCCCTGGCTGCATCTTTCTCTGTCCTCTACATTGTACTGCCAGAGCCTGAAAGAATCTGTAGCTTGGCTGATTCCCGTCCTACTCAGACTCCATGCTCGGATTGCTTGTTAAACCCACCTGGGGCTCCTCTCCTACTTGATTCAGTGACTTGGGATCTTCTAAGGTCTCCATGCATGACTCAGAATCCTCTTCCCTGTATCATTACCGTGACGACTTCTCATACACTACTGATCTAGCATCTCAAGGTGATTCAAAGTTCCATCCCACTTGTAACTAGTCCTGAAGCTAATGTATTTCTTAATCAAATAGGCCTGTGCTTAATGCACAGAACATGAACAAGTTTAGGTTTGATCTCTATTACATTTGCATTAGCAACACTATTCAATATTCTAGGGAGTTCAATCCCCCTTTGATTTAATGTTTATCTTTATTTTTAGTGCTAGAATGTATTTAATGAGGTCCTCTAATTGAACCTCTTGCCGCAGGCCAGATAGGCATTTTTTTTCCCCCACAGGTAAGGCAACTGAAACATATAGATTAAATGATATCAATCAACAAACAGTAAGTACTTATTAAATAGCTACTGTACGTCATGTATAGAGAATAAAAGAAATGAAAATAGCTTGGAGTAGAGAAGAACTGGGCAGTGGTGGTAGGCAGTATGTGGTGCAATGCACAGAGTGCCCAGCCTGGAATCAGGAAGATGTGAGTTCAAATCTGGACCTTAGACACTTAACTAGTTGTGTGACTCTTAGCAAATCATTTAACCCTGTTCACCTCGGTTTCCTCATCTGCAAAATGAACTGGAGAGGGAAATGGCAAACCACTTTGGTATCCCTGTCAAAAAACCCCCAGATAGGGTCATGAAGAGTTGGATGCAACTAACTGAACAGTAAAAAGAGAAGTAAATATAAAACATATATGCAGTGTAAATATGAAGTTAATAAGGGCAGGAGAGGGAATAGGCATTTATTAAGAGCCTACTATGTTTAAAGCACTGTGCTAAACAAACATTTGGTCTTACCTTTCCCATTTTGCAGATGAAGAAACTGAGACCCAGAGAACTGCAGTACTTTGCCTAAGATGACATAACAAGTATGTGGAAAACCTGAACTTGAACCAGTGTCCATTGTAATGTTATTTCTTGTCCACTGGACTTTCTCCTTCGTTCATACATATTTAGTGCAAATAGGAAAAGAGGTATGATATGGTACCTGCCTTTGAAGGGTTAAAATAATTTAATTGTAACAAATCAATGCATAAATATAGCTAGCATTTATGATACAATAAACACTTAAAATCTAAGACAATCTAGCATTTATATAACATTTTAAGGTTTGCAAAAACCCTTTACCAATATCTCATTTTATCTTCTCAGCAGCCCTGGGAGGTAGCTTATGTTATTATTGCCATTTTACAGATGAAGAAACTGAGGCAGACAATGGTTCAGTGACTTGCCCAGGCTCACACAACTAGTAAGGGACTGAGGCTGGGTTGAACTCAGATCTTCCTGACTCCTAGTTCAGTCTCTAGTCCTCTGTCCACTGTGGCATTCTCTCTCTGTCTCCGTCTCTCTCATAAGATAAATAATAATATGCCAGCATAAGACAAGAACCTAAATAATGGTGAAGACAACGAATGTTACAAAACTTCCTGAATGTTCCATCACCATGGCTTCAGGTCATTGGGCAAGACTTTATTAACTAGGTTTGAGGTGAGCTTGGCCTGGAAAAAAGGATACAAATCATATAACCAGAGAAGGTAGGGAGAATGGTCAATAAAAGTTCCTGAAGTGGAAATGAATGGCCTTGTCATGTTCTGGGGACAAACAATAGATCAGACTAGTTGGGACAGAAAGTGAGAATAGAAGAATGATAGACAACGTGTGTGGAAGTAGAGGGCCCACATTACTAAGGAGTTTGAATATTGTCCTACAGTAAAAGGGGGCCATTAATGATTTTTAAATAAGATAGTGATATGCACAAAAGGAAGAAATAAGGAAGATTAATGTGACAGTGGCGTGTAAAATGGATGAAAGCAAGCAAAGGCTGCAGGAGGGAGAGGAAGAAAAATATTTCCTTCTAGGTCTAATTTTGACTTTGCTGGTCCAGTGACTCAGCTTCATCCATGAGTATGAAGTGGTCAGATGAATGTATCCATGGTCAATTAAACCCAAATGAACCTTTGCATATCCAATTAAGCTCTCAAGTTGGAACTTAACAAGGGCATTTCATTCACACAAATGTATGTAGATTACATTGTGTGTGGGCCCTCTAACATTTCAGGAAACAAATCTAAACCGGCCTCAAAGTCATGTATATTTCTTTCATCTCAATTTATTTTTGATTTTCTAACCATTTCTTTGTACATGATTTTAAGTGTACCCTACAGGCAGTTAATTTATTGCTACTTTTAGTAGTAGTTTCTTTACGAAAGCTTCAATTTGGGCTGTTGAATTCTATGCCAAAGAAAGCTCACTAGTATCTCCTCTTGGAAAATTCTTTTATAATAATAATTTTTTAAAAATGTAAGAGGCAATGAAAGTTAATATCTTGAAAGCGTTTGTTTTTGTTATTTGTAGAACTTCCGGATATTCTCTTCAAAATAAGATTATTGTTGGCTAAACTATGAATAATTTCTAAGTTTATTTTCAGACTGTGTTTATTTTTAGTAACATTTTTGGGATTTAATGTGATGAAAGACACCAGTTGTATGTCTTTTTTTTTTTTCAAATTTCACAGCTTCAACTGACAAAGAAAATTAGTCTAACTTTTTCAAATGTATCCTCTTTCTCTATCCATGCACCAGATGGCGCTATGTTGCAGGTTCTCAAAACTGAAATTAACTTTTTATTCTATAAATGATACTGGGAAATTATAGCTTCTGGGATCCAAGACTCGTGATTGGGTTAAAAATTATGTATGTAGAAAGGAGATTCCAGTGTTGCATTTGATAAATACTGTCTTCCAACTCTCTGCTCTCTCCTCAGTCATTGCATCCAGGAGATATTTCTTACTCTAAAGAAAATTGACCTTTCTGGAATAACCCTCTACTAATGTAGGCGCTTGTGCAAAATTTCAAAGGAGAAGCCTTGCTATTTCTCCCCTCAGGTTAAAAAAAAGTGAGTTGCAAAAGTATTTCATACTAAGGTGTTAGTGACTGGACTTTTAGAATCTAGGATAATTTGCATTTAAAAGAACATCTATGAAAGGGACCCAGTATAAAGTAAAGGGAGGACTCCATAATAAAGGTATTTCCGGTCTGAGCAGAAAAAGTGGAGGAGGGGGGAAGTTTGGTAGGGAGTTGGGGTCCTTTATAAGCCTTTATAATCACTGACTCTACTGCTTCTTTTCTTAACTGGGTAGAAGCTTAGAAGTTATATCAGTCTGTAAGTCAACTGTGTAGCACATATTCTCAATTAAGATACATTTGCTTTTCCTTGACTCCTTCATGACCATCATGCCTCTAGGATAAACAGAAATGGGTTTATAAGACTGTTTTGAAATGTGGAGAGACAGTAGGGATTGGGGAGGAAGAGAATGGAAACTGTGCTACATGGAAAGGCCTCTGAATAAATAACAAGAATATTGTAACGGATACATTTGAATCTCATAAACATTGTTTATCATTGTTGATAATAAAGAATAATATGCTGTTGACATTTCAAATCATCAGGGTAAATTCCACTGATGACATTATAACCTATGTTGTAGATTCTTTTATTTTTGTAAAAATATTTCTTCTACCAAATATTTATTTTAAGATTAGTAACTGTCTCTTAAAAAATTAAGGTTATTTGACTCATCATCTTTATGAGATTGTAGATTTTTAAAATTAATTTCTAAAATTCAATTTTGTTTTATGTTCAGTTCTAAATTCTCTTTCTTTCCCCCTCCCTCATCAATTGAGGAGGCAAGAAAAATAAGTCATTACATATACATGCAAACCAAATCTGCATTAACCATGTTTCAAGGAGAAAAGGAAATTGAAGAAAATATTTTGATCTGCTCTTTCTGGATGTGGATAGTATGTTTTATTACAAGTCTTTTGTAATTGTTGCTGGTCATGTGCTGATCAGACTTACTAAGTTTTTCAGAGTTGATTTACTTTGTAATATTATTGTTGCTGTATAAATTGTTTCCCTGGTTCTCTTCTCTTCCCTTTGCATTAGTTTATTCAAGACTTCTCAGGTTTTTATGAAACCATCCTCTTCACATTTCTTATAGCAAAATAGTACTCCATCATATTTATATATGATAACTTGTTGGGCTGTTTTCCAGTTAATGGGCATTAGTTTTCAATTCCTTGCTAACACAAAAAGAGCTGCTATAAATATTTTCGTTCATATGGGCCTTTTTCACTTTTATTTGATTTCTTTGGGGTAATGACTAGTAGGGTATCCTTGGGTCAAAGGATAAGAACAGCTTAATAACTGTTTGGGCATAGTTCCAAAATGCTTTTCAGAGTGGTTGAACTAGTCCACAGCTCCACCAACAGTGCATTAGTGTACCTATTTTCCCACAGCCCCTCCAGCATTTGTCATTTTCCTTTTTTGTCCCATTAGCTACCCATTGGATAATAAATGTGAGGTGGTACTTCAGAGGTGTTTTAATTTGTTTTTCTCTAATTTTTCTTGCATTTTTAGAGCATGTTTTCCATATGGGAAAGTTATATGTGTTATGAGTTTGTTATGGCTATAACTTTGCTATGTAAAAAATGCTCTAAGTCATTAAAACTTAGAGAAAAACATAGTAAAATAACTCTGAGATACCACTTCACATCTGTTGTATTAGCTAACATGCCTCCCTCCCCCCAAAGAAAGGAAAATGGCAAAAGCTAGAGGGGACCACATCTACTTTTAACTTCATTGACTATCTTAAAGCCTTTGACCGTGCAGATCCACACAGTTTGTGGCAAGTCCTCAAAGAGATGGGGTACTTAATCATCTTACACATCTCTTGATGAACTTGAATGTTGGTCCAGAAGCAACAGAACCAAACTGGAACAACTAATTAGTTCAAGATTGGGAAAGGAGTATGACAAGGCTCTATATTGTAACCTTATTAATTTAACTTATATGCAGAGTTCATCATGTGAAATGCCAGACTGGATGAATCAAAAGTCAGAATTAAAATTACTGGGAGAAATATCAACAGTTTTACATATGCAAATGCTACTACTTTGATGGCAGAAAGTGAAAAAGAATTAAGAAGCTTCTTGATGAGGATGAAAGAAGAGAGTGAAAAAGCTGTTGGAAGCTTAACTTTAAAAACAAACAAACCCTAAGATTATGGTACCTGGTCCCATCACTTCCTGGCAAATGGAGAAGAAAAAGAATCAATATCTGTTTTTACATTCTTGGTCTCAAAGATCACTGCAGACAGTGACTACAGCCATGAAATTAAAAGATGCTCGCTCTGTGGAAGGAAAGCTATAGCAAATCTGGGTAGTATACTAAAAGGCAAAGACATCACCTTACTGACAAAGGTCCATATAGTCAAAGCTATGGTTTTTTCCAATAGCAATATATGACTGAGAAAGTTGGACTTTAAGGAAGGCTGAGCACTGCAGAATCAACACTTTCTCATTCTGGTGCTGGAAAAGACTTAAGAGTCCTTGGAAAGCAAGGAGATCAAATCAGTCAATACAGAAATTAATTTAGGTCATTCAATAGAAAGTCAAATACTGAAGCTGAGACTTAAATACTTTTGGTCACATAAAGAGAAGACAGGACTCATTGGAAAAGACCCATGATATTGGGAAAGATTGAAGGCAAACAGAAAACATGGATAGATAGTGTCATGGAAGCAGCAAACCTGATTTTGGACAGACTTCATGAGATAGTGGAGGACAGAAGGGTCTAATATTCTGTGGTCCAGGGGGGTCATGAGAAATTGGACATGACTGAATGACTTAACAACAACAATTGATAACTGATTTATTCCTCTGAAAAATGCATACTCATGTCCTTTGAGCATTTACCAATTGGGGAATGGCTGTTATTCTTGCAAATTAGACTTAGTTTCCTATATAATTTAGAAGTGAGACCTTTATCGAAAAACTTGCTGCAGCAGGGGAGAGAGGACTGGCCCTGGAGTCAGGAGGACCTGAGTCCCATTCCAGCCTCAGATACTTAACACTTACTAGTTGAGTGATTCTGAGAAAGTCACTTAACCCTGATTGTCTCACAAACAAATAAAAAACTTGTTGTACAGACTTTCCCCCAGTTTCTTGTGTTTCTTCTAATTTTAGCTACATTTTTTTGTTAGTGAAAAAAACTTTAATTTTATGTAATAAAAATTGTACATTTTATTTCCTGTGAACCTCTCTATCTCTTGTTTGGCATGAATGCTTCCCCTTTCCATAGATCTGACATAATTTCTTCCATTCTCCACTAATTTGCTTATGATATCACCCTTTATATCTGAATTATGAACCCATTTTGGGCTTATCTTGGTGTACAATTTGAGATATTGGTCTATGTCTAGTTTTCCCCAGACTACTTTCCAATTATCCCAAAAGTTTTTTCTTAAATAGTGAGTTTTTGCCTTGATAAATGAGATCTGTGAGTTTATCAGATATTAACATTTCTATACTCATTTGCTTCTATGTATTTTGTACATAAATTGTTCCGCTGATCAGCCTCCCCATTTTTTATTTAGTACCAAGTTGTTCTGATGATTACAGCTTTGTGGGATGGTTTGAGATCTGGTACTGCTAGTCTCCCTTTCTTCCCTGTTTTCATCGATTCCTTTGATATTCTTGACTGTTTTTTTTTTCGGGTCAATTTTGTTAGGATTTTTTTCTAGCCCTATACAGTAATTTTTTGGTAATTTTATTGGCATATTATTGAATAAATAATTTAATTTAGGTAGTATTGTAATTTTTATCTGACTTGATGTACTCATGAGCAATTAACATTTTTCTAATTATTTTTTATGTGTGTGAAGAATGTTCTACAGTCATATTCATATGTTCCTATGTTTGTCTTGACAAGTAGACTCCAAAGTATTTTATACAGTCTGTGGTTATTTTAATGGAATTCATATTTCTATCTCTTACTGCCATTTTTTTTGGTAATACACAAAAATGCTGATGATTTGTGTGGGTTTATTTTTTATCCCGCTACTTTGCTGAAGTTGTTAATTGTTCCCATTAGTTTTTAAATTTACTCTTTAGCGTTTTCTAAGTAAACTTCCATATCATCTACAAAAAGTAATAGCTTTATTTCCTCACTGCCTATTCATATTTCTTTTTTTAAAATATAAATTTATTTATTTAACTTTTTACCTTCATTTTCACAAAATTTTGGGTCCCAAATTTTCTCCCCATTTGTCACCTCCCCCCAATACACTGAGCATTCTAATTTCCCCTATTACCGATCTGCCCTCTCCTCTATCATCCCTCCCTTCTCCTGTCCCCATCTTCTCCCCTGTCCTGTAGGGCCAGATAACTTTCTATTCCCCATTACCTGTATTTCCTGTTTCCTAGTAGCAAGAACAATACTAAACAGTTGCTCCTAAAACCCTGAGTTCCAACTTCTCTCCATCCCTCCCTCCTCACCCATTCCCTTTGGGAAGGCAGGCAATTCAATGTGGGCCATATCTGTGTAGTTTTGCAAATGACTTCCATAATTGTCATGTTGTGTAAGACTAACTATAACTCCCTCCATCCTATCCTGCCCCGCATTGTTTCTATTCTCTCTTTTGATCCTGTCCCTTCCTGAGTGTTGACCTCAAATTGCTCCCTCCTCCCATTGCCCTCCCCTCCATCAACCCCGCCACCCTGCTTATCTCCTCCTCCCCTACTTTCCTGTATTGTAAGATGAGTTTTCATACCAAAATAAGTGTGCATTTTATTCCTTCCTTTAATCAAATGTGATGAGAGTAAACTTCATGGTTTTTTTTCTCAGCTCTCCTCTTTTTCCCTCCACTAAGTCTCCCTCCTGCCTCTTCTATGAGAGATAATTTACCCCATTCCATTTCACCCTTTCTCCTCCCAATACATTAATCTTTCACTGTTTACCTTGATTTCCTTTAAGATATAATCCCACCCTAATTCAATTAAGTCTGTGCTCTCTGTCTCTGTGTGCGTGCATGTGTGCATGTGTGTGTGTAATCCCACCAACTACACAGATACTGAAAAGTTTCAAGAGTTACAAATATTGTCTTTCCATGTAGGAATGTAAACAGTTCAACTTTGGTAAGTCCCTTATGACTTCTCTTTGATGTTTACTTTTTCATTCTTCTTCTCATTCTTGTGTTTGAAAGTCAGATTTTCTTTTCAGCTCTGGTCTTTTCGTCAAGAATGCTTGAAAGTCCTCTATTTCATTAAAAGACCATATTTTCCCCTGAAGTAGTATACTCAGTTTTGCTGGGTAGGTGATTCTTGGTTTTAGTCCTAGTTCCTTTGCCTTCTAGAATATCCTGTTCCACGCCCTTCGATCTCTTAATGTAGAAGCTGCTAGATCTTGTGTTATCCTGATTGTATTTCCACAATACTGGAATTGTTTCTTT
>CM053770.1:67329535-67367946 GCA_028658325.1 Potorous gilbertii
TATATCTAGATTATTGCTTCCTCAACATTTTTCCAATTGTGTCACCCGCTAGAGGTTTTGTTTTGTGTCTACTTAGTCTGGCCAAGTTACTCTACATTTTACTTGAAGTACTGAAAAATATTGACCCATAAGCAGACTGCCATCCACTAAACCCTAATATCTTATTTTCCTCACATAAATACATTTAAATCCAAATATCCTTTATTTTGTACCTATACCGGGGATTTTTCTTTAATTTTGGTTCATCATTCTAGCCTATCAAAATCTTCTAGTTCCTAATTTTGTTATATAGCATATTAGCTTTTACTTCCAGGTTTGTATGATTTACAAATTTGCTAAGCATGCCATGGATATATGCTTTCATCTGCATACACATTCAGTCGTGAAGAATGTCTAACAAAACTGGGCCAAGGACAGGCCCTCCAGATTAACCTTAATTGAAATGAATCTCATTGAACTCTTATCAAATTTAGAAATCTTGCTAAAAGGAACAATTTCTATAGATTTATAATGAAAAAAAAACACCCCAAAGTAACCCTTGTATATTTTGTAGAGCCCATTTACTTCTGTCTAGGTTTGCCTTAGAATGAATGTATGAAGGGTGAGTGTTGTTACTTGGATACCATGGGGAGAACAACCTATTGTCAAATAGGTATGTATTTCTGCTTATTTGCTTTCACTCATTCCATTTCCTCTGCCTAAAATGTCCTTTCTTCCTTGTGTTTGATTTCTACCTTATGCACCTACCATAATTCGACCACAATTTCTACCATAACGCACCTACCACCTACCTACATTTTTTTTTTATTCAGTCGTTTTATTCATGTTCGGCTGTTTGTGACGTTATTTGGGTTTTCTTGGCAAAAATACTGGAATGATTTGAGATTTCATTCTCTAGCTTATTTTCCATTTGAGGAAATTGAGGCAAATAGGGTGAAGTGACTTATCTAGGGTAACATATCTTGTAAACATCTGAGGCCAGATTTGAAGTCAGAAAAATGAGTCTTCCTAACTCTAGGTCCAGTTCTCCTGGTTCTGAGCCTTTCACTCAGCATCAGTTCATATAAGTCTTTCCAGGCCTTTCTGAAGTCTTCCTGTTCATCATTTCTTATAGCACAACAGTATTCCATTACATTCATGTACCATAATTTATTTAGCCATTCCCCAATTGATGGGCATCCCCTTGATTTCCAATTCGTGGCCATCACAAAGAGAGCTGATATAAATATTTTTGTACATATGGGACCCTTTTCCATTTGGGTCAAAGGGTATGCAGGTTTTTGTAGCCCCTTGGGCATGGTTCCAAATTGTTCTCCAGAATGGTTGGATCAGCTAGGGTGCACTACTTAATTAAGGTCCCAGCTACAGACTGCACTGTATTGTTCTTCCATTGCACCTTTCATATTGCTCTGGTGCTCTCAACCCTCTTAGCTATTCTGATGGAGGGAAGAATCTATGTCATCCTTCTCCTGCGTAGTTGTTTGTATGTAATCTTCCCCCTCTAGAGGAGGTAAAGAGAATAAAAGTGCTTTGCACATATTTGATTCTCAAAATAATCCAGTCAGGTTTGAGTTCTGGTCTTCCTAGCTCTAGTCTCAGGGTTCTATCCACTTCCATGTAGGTGCCTCATTAGACTGTGAATTCCTTGAGTACAGAGACTGTCTTTTGACTTTTAAACATCCTCAGAATTTAGTACGGTGCCTGGTATATGGAAGGTCCTTCATAAATGTTAGTTGACTGACTGTTTCTCCCACAGCACCTAGCCCTGATGTACTGACAGCTACAAAAAACAAAATTGGCACTTAGCACAGGCTTGGGTATATAATGAGAACTTCAAGAAAAAAAAGACTCATTAAAGGAAACAAACAAAAAAAGAAAATTAAGCGACTGTGCCAGGCACTTTACAATTATTGTTTGATTTATCATCTTAGGTACAATTGTTATCCCCATTTTATAGCTAAGGAAACTAAGGCATGCAGATATTAGGTGACTTGTCCAGGGTTATATGGTCAGTCATTGTCTGAGGCTAGATTTGAACTCAAGTCTTCCCGACTCTAGGCCTAGCACTCTATGTATCCGCTTCACCACTTAGCTGCCAGCAACTGAGTGGCTGCTTATATTCTGTTGTTTTCTATGGACCTACATGGAGCTTTATATAATTTATTATCTATTTTAAAGGACAGCTAGGCTCGATAGAGTGCTAGGCTTGAATTCAGGAAGACTCATCTTTGTGGGTTCAAATTTGGCTCAGGCACTTATTAGCTGTGTGACCTTGGGCAAACCACTTATCCTTGTTCACCTCATTTACTCATCTGTAAAATGGGCTGAAGAAGGAAATGGCAAATCACTCCAGGATCTTTGCCAAGAACACCCCAAATGGGGTCAGGAAAAGTCAGACATGACTGAAAAATGAGTAGACAACACAACACAATTTCTTCTTTAACTTATTTCGTATCTCTATCTCCAACTAGATTGGAAGCACCTTGACAGCAGGAATACTATGTCCTCTCCTCAGATGTTTCTCTTGTCTGCTCTTGTGCTGCTAGGTACACAACAGGTACCAAATAAATGTTAATGAAAGGTCTTTCTCTTTAGGGCACTGCAAATACATCCCACCCCACTTCTATATTTTAGGTTCAGAATTCTAAGGCATTTTGTAATTTTGTGGTTGACAGCATCATATTTCTATAAAGGCATTGATGTCATGTCTTCTTATGTTTAATTTTAATTTTTTATTGTTTTGCCATGGCTCTGACATTGCCTAGTGTTATTCTTCTGGCTGCTTAAGTATGCATCCTCACATCCTATGATATCACAACTCATTAATCAGGGAACAGGCTGGCTTGAATGAGATCACAATGTGGGATAATGCCAGTGTTCCTGAAGTCTGATTCACCAGGTGATTTCTTTTTTCAGTATGGTCACAAAAGAATGAATAAGAACATGATTTGATAACTCAGCCCTTGAACAATTTATTCAATCTCTCTGGTCTTCAGTTTCCTTCTCTTAAAAATAAGGGTGCTTGATTTCTAAAAATCCCTTCCAGTTCCAATAGCATATAAACCTATAAGCCTTGAGATATGCTTAAAATATAATGTATGGCTTTTATATGGTCATAGGTTCATAGATTTAGAGATGGAAGGGACTTAGGTTGTAATCTAATCCAATTGCCTTATATTATAGATAAGAAAATTGAGGTAAAGTGACATGTGTATGGTTAAATGGCAAGGTACTATGTACACAAAGGTAGGAATGGCAGTTCTTCGACTCTAAATCCTGTGCTTTTCCCTTTGTACCATCCTTAATAGTCTCTTGGAAAGGCAGGAGCTCAAGAGATAGCAATCTATGTCTGTCTAGTAATATTTTAAGATCAGTTTATGCCCTAAACAAGCAGTCATAGAATCTTAAGACTAACAGGAATTACTTTTTTTTAATTTCCATGATAAGGCTACAGAGTTTTATCCCCTTAGAATGCAATATATTTTCAATTTATATTTAGTATGCATGTTCAATTTCAATTCAACTTCATTCAACAAATTATCCTGGACTTGGAGTCAGGAAGGCATGGGCTGTTCTGCCTCTAAAACCTGGACAAAACACTGATCCTGACTGAACCTCGGTTTCTTTGTCTGCAAAATGGGGGTGATAATATCATTACCTCACAGGGTTGTTGAATGGATCGAAGGAGAAAATATAAATAAATGACTTTCAAGTTTATCAATTGCCTCTGTTATTATTATGGTTGTTAATAATGTGTACAGAGTACAGAGGAAGATAGAAAATGTAGATGCCCTTGGGAGTTTTTGATACATTGGTAACTTAATTGCATGGTTTGTATACCACTCTGCATAAATTTGCAAGCAATGGATTGGAGGATCTGCTGTAGACATAGCATACTTCATGCGTCAAGGATCAGAGATTTTGTTGGTGTTGGTATTTCCTCTTCTGAAGAAAAGAACAGCTTCTCATTGATTTTATAAATTACCTTGAAAGAATTGTGCAGGAACAATTTATCACATTTTAGACAACTTGGTGAAGTTATTGCTTTGAACTGAGCTAATCTAGAACTCAGTAGACCCCTAGTTATCAGTGGGGTTCATTTTTGAAAGCTTTTCCACTTGGGATAACTTGCCAGAGCTTGCCTTCCACTGTTAAAGTCTTTAAGATCACAGGATCATCCAGGTGAGGCATTGGAACATGATGTTAGCTCAGGCAGAGAAAGTTAAATAGAATAAAATGGATTATGTTTCAGTTCAGTTTTATTTAGATTCTATATTTAGATAGGATAGACCTAAAATATGTAAGACTCATGTTAACTTGATCAAGGCCTGAAGGAGTAGAGATCAAGCTATGGAGGCATTTTCCCCACACCTCTTTGTGTATTACTATTTCTGTTTTGTCACCACCCCTTCTCCTTTGCTTGTTTTATTTTATTTTTTTATTTTTCACTTTAAGAAGTGGTCGTGGAAGGAATCTTCTATTTGAGGGCATTGGGAGGAGAAGGGGCTATCATTGAGGAGATCCTGACACCGAAGGACCTGTTGGGCCACCTTATCAATTGACTGGGTAGAGAATCATAAAATTTCCTATCCAGTAGAATTCATCATCTTAAAGGGAGGGTAATGGCACACTTCAATCAGCCACTCAGTAAATACTTACCAATCACAAACGATTTGTTCAGCAATATTAGGGGCTGTAGGAAAGTATAACATATGACTCCTGCCATCAAAGATTGTGCAAGTCCAGTTGCAGAAACAAGAGTAGTATAAAGAATTAGAGAACCATAAAGTCCCACTCTTAGGGCCCTAGTCAAAATTCAGTAGAAATTCAGAGAAGGGAAATGTCTATTCATTGTGGGAACTTCAGCAAAGGCTTCCATATTGACGATGTTGGAGGCCATATCAAAACCTGTAATTGTCGATCTTACAACAGTGATTTCTATGAGGATTATTTAGCTATTCTGACAGTAAAGTTTGAGAAGTAGGGTGGAGCAGTTAATAGAGTATAATGCCTAGGGCCAGGAAGACAGATGTTTAAATCTAGTGTCTGATGCTCACTGCTCTTGTGAGCATGGGGTAATCACTTAACTTCTTGAGACTTAGTTACTTATTTGTAAAAAAAAAAAAAAAAAGCAGGGGGACCAGATGATCTTTAAGGTCTCTTCCCTTTCTAGATCTATGATTCCATCGTGCGTTCTTTCAGAAGCTGCATTTTGAGTAGCACTAGATCTATTTAACTTGCTTGGAATATATATATAGTTCTCTCACAGTATCATGGAATTATAGAAGGTTAATGATGATAACTGTTTTTACACGATGGTAATGATGATGGAGAGAAAGTCTACGTTAATTTAAGGTATTGTTAGAGCTCTCAATAATGGAGCGTACAATTCTTAACTAAATTTTTTTCCGGCAAAAATAATACTAACAGAAGCAAAATAATCAAACCCGGCACAGTGGGAGCACTAGAAAAATGGGGTAAGAATACCCAAATAATTAAAAAACTGACTCTCTCTGAAACGTACCTTTTTATACATCATCAGCCCTGAACGTAATGCTTTCTATGATAGACTCTAGCAATCCAAATCTTCCCTACCCTTTCAAGCCCAATTTAAGTTCTCCCTAAAGGCTCCTATGACCATCTGCATCCACCTTTAAGTCTTTCTTTTCTAAACTCCTATAATCTTCATTTGTAATAATTCCCATTTTGACACATCATTTAACAAATATTTATTGGGTGCCTATTGAGGGCATAGTACTTTCTAGGTGCTGCCATAAAATCAGAGATTTTAACGCTAGAAGGGGACCTTGGCAGACTGAAAAGTGGTATAAGAAATGAACTCTGCTTTCATAAAGCTAACAACTAGTTGGAAAGACACATTCATATGACATCTTAATTAACAATTCAAAAGCTAAATTTGTAATATGATCCATAAAAGAGATGTCACTTGGCAGTAGATGATCAGAAGATGCAGATAACAAGTGATACAAGTTTAGAGGAGGAGAAACTCATGTACTGTTTTGTATTATTTAAATGCTTCACATTTATATTTCTCATCTAAATCATACTGTAAGTTCCTGAGGGCTAGATTGCCTTGAATTCTCCCAAAGTGCTTAGAAATGTGATCATTCTGTATTTTCTAAATGTATAAATGGCTGGAGGAGTGTCTAGAGGAGATAAAAAATGAGAATTCATTTCTTTAAAATTTTAAGTATATGTATATATATATGCATACATGTGTATGTATGCATATATGTACATATGTACACATTTATTTATTGCCAAAACTTTTGTATCTAAATCTAGTGCTCTTATATGGAAATTTTCTTTTTTAGGAAACATGATATTGAAGGAGATCTACTGAAGTAAGTGAGTTCTCAGTCCGTATTTTAGGGCCTTAAATTCTGGTTATATGTCTAGTTTGCTGCATCATGTTGATCTTAGGGTTGGGAAGACCTGGATTTGAGTTCTACTTCAGAAACATTGAGAACAGAAAATTTTCCCTCTTTTTTCTATCCCCAGTATTTAGTAGAGTGCTTAACATATATAGTAGAAATGAAATAAACGCTTGTTGACTTGAATCTAGTACATTGTTGTTCTCTAAGATTACAAATTGCAATGCAATTGCTGATCCCCATGGCTAGAGGATGTTTCCTTTGTGGGGTGATTCTCTACCATAGTGAAATCACAGGTCTAGTAAAAACAAAACAAAACTTTAGATACTCTCCCCACAAGATGAGGAAGATTATTCCATTACCTAGCAGGTATAGCATAAATATTAATGTAGACCTCTAAGAGAGAAAATTGATAGGTGATTCTGAAGTATAATTTTAGAATTGCTTGCTTAATTGAAATTCACTTTGATGAATTCTAGATTTAAGGAATTTATGAGTTAAGCCACTAATATATTCTAGGAAACATCACCCTGAAACGTAGAATTTGGAAGTTCTATACCATCCTCCTGTGACCACCATTTTGTTTGCTGAATCCTAATTCTCCCAATAATTGGTTAATATCTGCTTCTTCCAGAGATGCCTTCCCTGATGTAGGATTTAGTAAAATCAAGTCAAGAAGCATCTATTAAGTCCTGCTTATGTGTTAGGCATTGTACAAAGCCCTGGGAATACAAAGAAAGCACTACCTGCCACTCCCCCAAACAAAAATTTCCCAACAAACCCAAACGTCAGACCCTGCTCTAATTTTCTAATGGAGGAGACAACATGTAAATAAGCTATATGCAGGAAAAACTGGAGATTATCTTAGTGGAGAGACATTAGTATTAAGGGGTATTGGGAACGTTTTCTTGCAGAATGTGAGATTTTAGTTGAGACTTGAAATCAGGGAAGCCAGAGATGAGGAGTAGGAAATGGAATGTCTTGTGTAAGGAGAAGCAAGGAGGCCAGACTCATTGGTTCTTAGAGGATGTGGAATGGAGTAAGGTTTGATTTAATGTCATATGTCCTACTTTTACTGAGGGTGAGCATGAAAAGTTGAGGTAGGAAGCATTTCCATATCTTTGATATGTGTGTGTGTTCATCCTTTATTGCTGAAGAAGACCAAAATGATGGTCGAAGGTATTACTCACTTTGTCATTCAATATCATTTATATAAAGTACTAGAAGACAAATTCTTACTTGATTTTAGTTCTAGGGAATGGAACATTTTGTCTTTTTGCTGTCAGAAAATGAAAATGGCTTCAGTCTAATGTGTTTTCTTCCTTTTCTGAGTTCCCAGTAAACTTGGAACCAAATTTACTACCAAGATGTTTCAGTGAAAGGCCTGTAGGGGCTCAAGTATACTTGCTCCCTCTTCTTCTTTGAAGCAGATTCTATTTGATCCTCAAATATCTCATGTTGCATCATATTTTCATCTCTACATGAGGTTATATCCAATCCCTTCACAAGCAAAGGAAAGGAAGACAATAACCAGTTCTTTGACAGAACCTGACAAATGCTGTTTTGATATGTTAACCATTCTTAATAAGTACACCAGCCATCAGTTAAATGAACAAGCCATCAGGAGAGAACAGAACTGTCAGCACCAGCACAGTCTATTCAGTTTTATACAGTCATTAGCCACTTAAAATATAATGACTATTTTGAATGTTAGGCAAGCCCTGAGGATCATTGGTAATGTTTTTTTTTTTCAGATAAAGATCTTTCTGTCTCTCTGTTTTAGTAAACAACATTATTTAAAAGACTTATTGTTTTCTCATATATACTTTTATTGTGTCCAGGTGCCATAATTTCTCCTAAGAGATTACATATATATTCAACTTTGTACTGTAAGTCACTGGGAAAATATGATGTACATAAAAGGTCTTGATTTTTTAGCCAGGAAAAAATGCTATAAATGCCACAAGGGTAGAAACTATAGTTTCTATTTCTTTTGTGTCCTTTACTGTGCCCAGAATTGTATTACAAATGTAAATACTTTCAATTAGAGATACTTGTAATTATTTGAATTATGTATGTATATATATATACACACATACATATGTGTATGTAGATCTGTGATTATATAAATTTGTTTTTAGTCTAAGGATTATATTAGGTTGCCATACTCTCTCCTTCCAGGGCACATTCTTTCTTCTTCCCTTCCTGGAAATCTGTCTGTGTACTATGAAGCCACATTAACTGCTGATGCCATTTGGGACCTGGAGGTTCAGAGATCTAACAGATGTGTATTTTTCTGCAGGTTAGCCTTCTGTAACCAAAGAAAGGCTAGTTTAGCAGGCACTCTACTACACAATTATTTAGACTGGCACAGATATTTCGAAGAGCAGTAAGGCAAGAGGTAGCTGAAATCCTGACTTTACATCTTTCTACTTGGTGATTCCATCGTTGTGACTTTGTCCATAATAGATCATAAAAGGTAAAAAAGTCTAGAGGTGTTTGATCTAAGAAGAATATGATGTGTATCAAAGCATTACAAACAAGTACTATGGGAGTTCAGAGCATGGATGGTTAAAATGGACACATCTTAAGGCAATAGACAGACAAAAATGGATGTCTGTATGCCAGTTTAATGCAAGTCTGGCATCTGTTAGAGCATTTCATGTTTTGATTTGGAGAATAAACCTAGGCACCAAGAGAGCGGGAATGCATGGCTCCTCCAGGGTAGGGTTGTATTCTTCCTTTGACCTTCGTACAACGTGCTCCCTGCCACCAACCCACTTACATAGTCAGCAGACCAGATCCAGAAATTAATTCTCTTAGTGACAGGAACATGTGTTCATTTTTCATTGTCAAAGACCATGCCCTCAGAGAAATAATGACATGACTTGCACTTGACTTTGTTTGGAGGGAGGGAGGGCTGTGCAGGTCACCAGCCTCACATCTGAATCCAGTGACCAGATATTCATCAGGATGACTGGAGATGACCCAGGAGGAGGCAGTTGGGGTTAAATGACTTGCCCAAGGTCACACAGGTAGTGAGTGCCAATTGTCTGAAGTGAGATTTGAACTCAGGTCCCCCTGACTCCAGCACTGGTTCTCTATCTACTGCACCACCTAGCTGGCCTATTGACAAGAACATATGTGCTTTGTGAAGGTTAGTTTGGTTAAATATTTACCTATTATTGTATAATTAAACATTATATTCTAATATTCTTGGCTTCTGAGGCAAAGATTTCTCCTCGTCCTCTTCCTTCTTCTTTTTCTTCTCCTCTTCCTCCTCCATGATGATGATGATGATGATGTTTTCTCCTCCTCCTCCTTCCTCATCTTCTTCTTCCCCTTTCCCTTCTTCTCTTCCTTCTTTCATCCCTGTGATTCCATCACTGTGGGGCACTCCTTAAGTATGGAAACTCTCTCCATTGAGAGAGCCTTGTGTCTCAGAGCCTTGGCTATCAAATGGAAAATTTGTGATCTACTCAAGGTCACACAACTAGTATGTGTCAGAGGAAGGATTTGAAGTCTTCTTGACTCCATGGCCACTGCTTTATTCCCTATTGCCATCCTACCTTTCAGTTAGAATAAACTATTTCAAAAAATTTAAAATGCTTACTTTTCTGCCACATTTTTATTTCTCTTTTTTTATTAGAATATTAGAAAACCTGCTTTTAGGGGGGGAAATACTGCATATAACACATACAATAGCACTTTTGAGTTGAGATGGAAGGTTGATTAGAAATAGTAAGTGGTACACTGGGTAGACTGCTGGACTTGAAGTCACTAAGGCCTGAGTTCAAATGTGGTCTCAAACACTTACTTACTAACTATATGACACTGAGGAAGTCAGTCACTTAACCTCTCTCTGATGCCTTAGTTTCTTCATCTGTAAACTGGAACTAAGAATAGCACCTATCTTTATTGTAAAAATAAAATGAGATTACATTTGTAAAATATTTTGCAAACCTTAGTATATTATATGAATGCTAGCTATTACTATTTTGAGGTTTCTATAGAGAGCTTTTGATGCTTCACAAGTTGGTGTTGTGCTATAGTTTCTAGAGTTACTTTGTCTATCAGTCTTATCTGCACATAGTTGCTACGTATGTAATTCTCTTGACAGTTCTGGTGAAGGGTCCTTTCTGAAAAGTCAAAGTGAAGTCAACACTATGTTTATTTCCTGCTGTGTCTCTATTTGCATGTTAATGACAGATTAGTGCCATCTTTCCCAGTATCCTTACCCAAGAGACTCTGCTGTGTATTGTTATGGATTAGTTCCTCTTCATTTAACATTTAAATGGATATTTTCAAATTGTTGCAAAATTATAATAGCATATTTGCTCAAGGCACTTAATTCTAACATTAGTAGCATCCTTCAACTCTACTAATTATGTGTGTTGTATTCAGAAAAATTGAAGCACTATAATACCAATCCACAGTTAGGATTCACAAAATTATACCCAGGCAAAAATTTTTGGAGTAATAGCAAGACAGAAAAATCTCACTTGGTACCTAAAAGAATAGGAAAATAGCAGATTTTTTGGATTCATATTCATAAGTTGTTGCTCTATTGATCCATCTTGGAATTTCCACAGTTATTTGTAAAATGGAAAAAAAATTTAGCTCTTGAGACAGAACCTCACAAACTATAATATTACCCTTTCTAAAAGCAGACTGAGAGAATATCAATAATTACTGACCCATATGTCTAGCTTTCCTTCTTTCAGAATCTTTATGTGTAGAATGAACACATGAATTGTGATAAAGGTTTAAGAAAGAAACAGTCTGAATTCTTCAAATGACGACTCTGTATAGCAGATCACATCTTTTCAGTCATACGATTGACAAAAATATGTAGATAATGCAAGATCGTAGCATGATTTTTTGTTGGCTATTAAAAAATAAATCTCTAAAGCAAATTTGCCAGAAAGTTTCTTCTCCATGAAAGACACTTTACTGATTAATAATATCAAGTGACATATGAAACAGGGAGAAGCTGTTTGCCGCTGTCAAAAATGAAATCTAAATCAGAACCCAAATGTAATAGGTATTTCCTATAGCTGTGATGTCCTGTAGATGCCCCTGTTTATGGATGACTGTGCTTGTTATCTCAAATCCTGCAACACTGTAAGGCCTACTAAATAAGAAAATTTCTTGAGAGAGTTTGACTTAATCAACCATATAGGAAAAACCACGTGAATGAAACTGCTTATTAAGTATCTTATGTAATTAGAAGGATAATCCATAAAGCTCATCCATCTTCAACAGTCTGTGGATAGACAATGAACAGGAGGAAAAATATAAGTAGGATGGCTTTTGGGAAATGGTGAAGTTCTCTTAATGAAATTCTAAGCTTATGCCTAAAAGAAAGACCCATTTTTAAAAAGGATATTTTTTTCAGTGATGATATATAGTTGCAAGTTATTGACTACCATAATCTCTGAACAGTTCAAATGGAAAGCCACCCAAAGTTTTCTTTCCTGTAGTAGGCGTTATATAGGCTAACATATATTGCCAATGAACAGCTACATGGATAAAATATGCAAGCATGTTTGGACTCAAGGTCTAGAATATAGATTGGTGAAATTGTGACATCAATAACAGCAGCCCATGTGAGGACTGCTGCTGTGAATAATTTTAAGAGTCTAATTGCATAGTATTATGAACTATTTATTTAGCAATAAACTAAACATTGTTCAATAAGGTAAAGCATAACATTCATAGCAACATCCTTAAGCAAAACATATCATTTAATATATATCTCATAACACTCAGTATATCATATGACTCATAGCATATATTGTTGATTCCCCAAAGTCAGGGGGTCCCAGGCTAGGGTCTTCCTTAGTATAATATATCCTTAAGGGGTAGCAGAATATACCATACCATTCACCCCTAAATCACCATAAGAACAATCTCCTTAATACACAGCATCCAAGTAAAGTCCTCTCTAATCTTGATTTGAGGCTGACTTCCAAACCCCACGGCTCCTCTTCCATGGCCTGACTGCTCCCAGCTCTTGGCTGTGTTCACATGCAGGCAGCTGTCTGCTCCTGTTCCTTATGTCAGCTCATGGGGACTGCTTCACTCTAAACTCTTCCTGCTTCTGCCTGACAGCAGGCTCCACAGGCTCCTGCCTGTTAGGAAAATAAAGTGTAACAGGGCTATTTATACAAATATCCTGCACCATCATTTCCATTCACTCATAAAGATCAACAGGCAGGGCTTTTGTCTGAAAAATTAACACAGACCAACAGACAGTTCTTCTGACTAAGAAATCAACACAGACCAACAGACAAGACTTCTGTCTGAGAAATTAATACAGACCAACAGACAGGACTTCTGTCTGAGAAATCAACACAGATCAACAGATAGGGCTTCTGTCTGAGGAATTAATACAGATCAACAGAGCTCCTTAGCATCACAAAGATTCTTTCTGTTAAGCCTCCTCACAAGCAAGTTCCCCTAGCCCTCTCATGGTCACTTCTTTCTCAACTCTGCTTCCCTCTTTTCTCTCTCAGCTCTGCTTCTGACTACTTTACTCTCTCTCCAAGCAATACATATATATATATATATAAAATATATGTATATATAATACTATACATATAATACATGTTTAATACAATATTATACTGTTTTATATAATACAATACTATCTTCTTTCCAATCAAAGATTCTTGATTGATTCAATCAAAGGCACTCAATTGGCTAAAATTCAATCCAGAACAGCAGCAAAATAATCCTTTACTTGTTACAGAAGTGTTAGTGAAAGCGATCAATATTTTTCTTGCATTTATCTATATTCTATTTAACCAAGAAATGGTTTTGATGATAGTTAAGATATCCACCTCACATATAGTGTTCAAGAATGTTCAAAAGCTGCAGGGTCATTTTGGTGGTAGGGTTTTCATTGTTACTCCATTAGAATGGATTGGGGATGCAGACTCAGGGTCATTCTTTTATTTCTTTTCTCTTCTTCCCCTTCATCTTGCTAAAGAGATCTCAAATTCCACAGCATTATCCTTGACCTCAGCTAACTTTTTTACTTACCTTACATGACAAAATAAATCAATTCAAAGTGAGATGACTTACTTTCTTTGAATATTATGTTTATATATATTATATTATATATTATATACATATATTGTAATATATACATGCATAGAATCATAAATTTTAGTGTTAGAAATGTTCTAAGAATGAGACTTTACAATTCTAGTTCTCATTGGGTAGGTGACTGAGTTATATTTCTGCATGTAAAGATTTCTATAAACATACTTTGCATAAGACATCATGTTATAGTGGATAAAAAACTGCCCTTAGAGTCAGAAAGACCTAGCTTAAGTCTTGCTTCTGATCTATATTGGCTGTATGATCATAGGCAAATTCCTTAAATTCTCAGTGTCCTTAGCAATTCTCTGAGACTAAAGGTTACAAATGAGTTGCCATCCTAAGAGGGGTGGGGGAGGAGTTTCCACATTGGGAGTTGATCCTCAGTCAAATCACCAATCTCTTTCTATAAAGGGACAAATGAGAAGCAGGAAAACTCCACAGGGTAGAATAACTTTCTTCAAAGTTTGTTTAATGAAGGGTTCTTCCTGGTTAAGTTCCCAATCATCTTTTGACATATTCTTCTCCTGCTTTAGTGACAGAGATGAAGGGATTGCTTCATCAGTCCAAAAATCCAAGTTCTTACATGCTAGGTCAGAACATACTTGCTCCATTTAAAGCAGCTCCTTTACTCTATGGAAAAAAGTCTCTAGAGCTCAGCTCAGTTTACTATATGCCATATGGGTAGCTAGGTGGCACAGCAGTTAGAGTGCCAGGCATGGAGTCAGGAAGACTCAATCTTCATGGATTCAAATTTGGCTTTAGGCACTTACTAGCTGTGTGACCCTGAGCAAGTCATTTAATCCCATTTGCCTTCATTTCCTCATCTGTAAAATAAACTGGAGAAGGAAATAGGAAACCACTACTGTATCTTTGCCAAGAAAACCCCAAATGGAGTCATGAAGAATTGGATGTGCCTGAACAAAAACAACATGACTGCATATCTGAGGACAGCCAGATTATCTATACAATGCTCCTACTCCATCAAGGCTTCCTATTGCTTCTTCAAGAAAATATTAGCTCTTCAGCTTTTAAAGCCTTATACAAGGTGGCGTCAACTTCTTTCTAGTCTTGTTGAATATTACCTCCTCTTCCACCCTCTTTCTTCTTCACACACAATTCTCCATCTCCCTTCTCTATGAATTTGCACCAGCTGTTTCATGTTCTAGGAATGTATTCCCTTATCAACTCTGCCTCACAGGTGATCTCTCTTCCTTTAAGATGCAGCTCCAGTGAAGCCTTTCTTTATTCCTCAAACTGTGTCTTCTCTTCCATGTCACCTTGTATTAAACTACTTTATGTGTATTTGTATTCATTACACACGTTTGAATATGTATAAATCTGTAAATGTGTATGTACATACAATCCACACATTTACTTGTCTGTCCCTGGAATATGAGCATCTTGTGAGAAGGGATGGTTTCATTGATTATATTTATACTCCTAGGACGATGGTAGCTGGGTGGTGAAGTGGATAGAGCTCTAGGCCTGGAGTCATAAAGTCCTGAATTCAAAACAGGCCTCAGACATTTACTGTGTGACCCTGGGCAAGTCACTTAACCTTTGTTTGCCTCAGTTTCCTCAACTATAAGATGAGGATAGCAATAGCACCAACCTTTTGTGGTTTCAAGGATCAGATGGGATAATATTTGTAAAATGCCTAGCAGAGAGACTCCTCCTTTCTTACAAAGAAATATACATATATCTTCATCTGTACTCTCTCTCTCTCTCTCTCTCTCTCTCTCACACACACACACACACACACAGATACACACTCACAAATGTAAAGTTGGTCCTTAATAAATCTATGTTGTTCGACTGATGAGGTCCCCTACAACTCTGAATCCTGGTCCACTACTTGTAACAGGGTACCCACCAATCACAAGATCCCAGATCTAGACCAGGAAGGGGCTCCGGTGGCTATCTAATCCAATCCCTCCATTTAGCAGATGAGAAAACTGAGATTCACAGAAGAAAAGACTGATGGATTCCCTCAGGGCTATGTTTATGTCCCCAAGATATTAAAAGAACCCAAAGAAGAGTATTTTAGAGAGTTTATAGCAAGACATACATTAGAACTTCACAGGCTAAGGAGGCAGGGGAAAATTAGGTTCCATGTGGGTTGAAGGAATATACACCAATGAAATTGTAGATCCATTCGAGCAACAAAGAAAAAAGATGGGAAGGAATGAACCTGGAAAACAGTCCTTCACTCTAAATTGTTAGGGTTGATATGATATCATCTACCCTCTCCCTGTTTTATTGACTAGACACTTGATTGCATGATGCATACTCAGTATTGTCAAACATATGGTCTTCAGTGCCTACAGTACTCTAAGTGTGACCCCCAACTAAATTAAAATATAATTGGAAAATGTTTAATAAAATAAATTAAAATACAATGGAATATAAATATGTTAATTTGTGGTTATGTAAATTAAAATCCCATACAGGGATCCCTTTCTATTTGAATTTGACTCCACTGATATAGAGAACTCCTGATGAGGAAATTCTTTCTATCAATGCAACTATTCTGCAATTCACAGTCTTAGAGATTTGCTTGGTGAATTAAGAAATTACATAATTGGATCATGGTCAGAAAGTTACCATGGACCAGGGACTAGACTTGAATTCAAGTCTTCTTGACTCCAAGGATATCTCTGTCTTTACTCCGTGATTTTACCTCCTCAGCTGTCTTTGGAATTTTAAATTTTAACTGTAGTATGTGAATTGCATTACACAAGCCATATTGCTCCATAAAACCATAAAGCTTCAGAATTCAATCTTTGCTGAGAAATTGCAGGACTCTAGTTAATTCATGTATTGATCAGCACAAGATGTCACTATTGTGCTTGCTGTAGAGATAACAGTCTTGTTGAAATGTGGATGTCTGAAATGGTTAGCCTCTCTAGACCACAGGGAAATAATCAGAGAATCTGGTCTAGGATATAAATCACAACACATTCCTGGGAAACCTTAGGTGAGATAAATCAAAGTTTTTTTCTTCAATCAATTGACTTTTCAATCACTCTTTTCAGTCACGTAGAAAATATAGTCCATGTTGTATTTACAGTCTGATGGCAAGGAGATGTTTAACACCAGTGTAAGAGATTAAAAATGACAAGTTATATGGCAAAGAGTGTGAAAAGGTATTTGTACTGACATGTAATATCTGATTTGATCTACAGTTCAATAATAGACGCCATAAATCCTCAGAGGATCTACACAATTCTGTGTTAGGGTTAAGTTAATATGGTTAGGTCACAATATTCAAATCTCTGTGCTGTCCTTCACATACAAACGTGATAGTGCTGACCTAACAGCTACAGAATATGTGTTCTGCATTGCTGGGCTTTTTTTTCCCTGCTAAGGCTAATAGATTTGTGGCATTTGATCCTTCCTTCATCAGATCCCCTCTCCATGTTTTCAATGTCAACCGTTTAAGACAAGGTTTGTCTTCAGTGCATTTAATGCTTTTCTTTTTCATTCTAAAAATGTATCTGTTGGAGCTTTAGTCACGGAAAAGGGATGAAACTTATTCTGCTCAGCTCAAGAGGATTGCACGAAGAACAATGGTTTGAAATGTTAAGGAGGTAATGTTCCTTAATTCACTGAACTATACTTTTCAGTGAAGTACTATGCAAGTTGCTGAGTCAGATATATAATATAGATAAAACAAGGCATCATGGGGTTTATAATCTAGAGCAGAGGTCTGCAAATTATGGAACAATGGCCAAATTCAACCCTTGTTTTGTGAGCTAGGAACAGTTTTTATGTTTTAAAAACACAATAAAACTTCATTTTAAAATTAAAAAAATCATGCTGACATACAGAAATAGATCAGGAGCTGGATTTGGCACATGGGTGGTAGTTTACTGACCCCTAGTCTAGAGTTCAACTTAGTATAAGGACAAGTTTCCAAAAAATTAGAGCTTTCTAAAGGTGAAATGGGCTGCCTTAGGAGGTAATGAATTCTGTTATCATTAGTGGTTATCAAGAGGATGCTGGATGGCCACTTATCAGGGATATTGTAAGGGCTCATTAGGCTTCAGGTAAGGAGTGGACTATATGCTATCTGAAGCCCCTTCTAGCTCTAAGAGACAATGATTCTAATGAAAGAAAAAAAGGAAAAACCCTCAGCAATTTAGAAAAATTTACCTTGTATTACATTTATATATTATCCATATGTTATATTAAATTACTTTTAAATTGAGGATGATAAATGAATGAAACGCTTTTGTTACACAACTCTGTGCAAAGATTGTGCTAAATACCAGGGACAAATTGAAAAGCAAAGCAATATCTCATATTCTATTTGAAGGAGACAGTGCATATAGGAAATTTCAACTGCAAGGCAAATGGAAAGATCCCATGGTCCTTGGACAGCACACAGTGCACAGTAAGGCTAATGACAATGCATCTTTCATGTCATTTCCATTGATAAAATCATACCTCCTTCTGATGTTGAGGCATTTGACATTGCCAAAGATTTTGGTGGAATGACACTTCTTTTATGGGTTTTCAGTAGCTTTGACAGCTAAGGAGGTGGTTGTCCAATATCTACAAAACAGTTATCAGGGTGCATCTCCATAATCTTCCTTGGATGATGGCTAAGGGAGCCAGATTGAAAGCAGGACTATTAGTCTTGGTAAAAAGATACTATGTGATGTCTGATAAATAGGTAAACACACAAATAAATTCACAAAACCTACAGCTGAACTAAATTTCAGATGTTCATCAAAGGACTCATATTTCACATGGTTGAACTAAAACTAGCGCCAGAGGTGGGCCTCAGAATTAGGATTAGGGTTAGAAGAAGTGGTATGTAGTTTAAGGAAATGTAATGTGCATTCATTGTGCTTTCAGGCAAGAAATTATCCAGTAAAGTTCAGAAGGCCACACTATCATAGATTTTGACATGAGAGGGATCCTGGAAACTATGAGTCTAGCCTTCTTATTTTACAGGTGAGGAAACTGAGACTGACTTGCCCAAGGTTATAGCATTAATAAATGTTTGACAGGGGATTTGAACTCAGGTCCATAACTCTGTCCACTATACCCCTTTACTGAATAGTGATAAGGGAGCACCAATTTAGACATGGGTGAGTCCTCAACATAGCATTAAAAATAGAAAGATCTATTGTCTTTCAGATACCATGTATCTGAGACATGACAGAGAAATTTTGGAGATTTGTCAAGCTAAGTAACTATTATACACTGCTTATAATTTATATGAGGACAAATTTTTACTACTTAAAGGAAAACATTGCTAAGGATTATGAAGACCTAGGAAAGAACCTGAAGATAGGAACATAGATGTTTTCATTGTTGTTTTTACATTTCAGTGTTGCCAGTTGAAGACCAGGACTTGAAAGAGAAAAGCAGGTTAGAGATGGTATATGGTAACAAGCATTGGATTTCTGTGTCCCAGTATAAATTATAGTAATGGAAGGCTGTTGACTGCAGAGGAAATACGCATTGGTGAGTACTGATAATTCTATTTTCCAAAATATTATAAATCTAATGAAAGATATTTAACTGGAAAAGGATGGTGATGAGAATAAACTTTCTAGGTCTGTCTTACCAAGCTATACACCACAGAGGATAGATAGCATATATAGTAAGAATAGCAGTAGACATACTTAGAATTTCACAAGCCACAAAATCCAAGGAGGAAACTAGCAATAGAATCTGTGCCAGCGGATGTCTATATATAAAAGCAAAAAGCATGGGTAAAAATCTGGGTGAATTAGAGATCCAAATAAAAAGGAGGCAAATTTGATATCATAGGTATAATTTGAGTCTATCTGGCATAGAATTCCTTACTGAGACATGCCTCTGGGAGTACCTAGTTTAATAAAAAAGAACAGAATAGATAAAAGGGGTGGAAGAGGTATGCAATAGTATTATAAATTAAGGAGATATAGTCATTTGAGGAAATCCTGGAACCAGTGTCAGGAAGGATGGCAGAGAGCATTTGGGTGTAAATTGACGGAGCACGAAAGAGTTAATAATGTCATTGAGTGTACTGTTGACTAGGAGTTGATAAACTTTGCTCTGTTGGCCAGCTGCCTGTTTTTGTTTGATCTGCTAAGAGTGGTTTTTACATTTTTAAACAAAGTTTTATGTATTTAAAAATGCAAAAACAATTATGGTACATACAATTTCTGATTGAATCAGGCAGGACAGCAAACATAGTATATATAGGTCACTGAAACAGTTCTCTTCACCTCTAGGCTTTCTGGGTTTCAATTTGAAATGGAATCCTTTGTTTTTCCTCCTGTCAATGGATATGGTAACTTTTTTTTTTTTTTTTGCCTAGTCAAAGGCCTAGTTCAATAATTAGGTGATGTGAGGAACGATCACATAAACTATGTTGTAAGCACTTTCTATCTATGAAGCACCATTTTCATAATGGTCAGTGTGGTATCATGAAAAGCCTGCTGGTTTTCGAGTCAGATCACTTGAGTTGGAGTTCTACCTCTGAAACTTATAAGCTATGCGGCCTTGGGCCAATCGTTCAATTTTTCTGAGTTTCAGTTTCTTTAGCTGTGAAATGAGATAATATGTTGTTGTCCTCATTTCCATTAAGGATCAAATGAATTAATGCATAAAAATCTTACACAGTTTTAGACTCTATAAATGGGAACTATTTTAATTTTCACAGGAGGCTCTGAAGAATTTTAAAGCCCCGTTGCTCTTCTCTTGCTCCATGCCCTTAAAGTCCTAAAGTCTGGTAGACTTTGGTAATTAGTTCTGTTATGTACCACCTAGGTGTCAATCCCAGGTTCCTTTAGCAAACACAGTTGGATAAAACCCATCGACCTTTGTCAGCAATCATGGAGAATATTTTACTTTTTTCCACCTCTTTTGTTAGACTTTTTATTAGGGGTTTCTGGCCGCAAACCAATCAGTAAAGCATTCTTCTAGACCATTTGTGTAAAGAGTGCTCAGTTGGTGATATGGATTTTGCTTTTTCACCCATCTTCAGAAGGGCGTATCTGACTCTTTAGGTATTTTCCATGTAGATTATAAGCAGTTGTTACATATGAGAAAATGGTGGTAGTGTCAAGGAGGGAAGGCTCTGAGGGAAAAAAGGGACCAACTTCCTCTTAAGGATTTTGGGGAAATATGGAGTGTACATAGAAATTTAATCAAGTTAGTGGATTTGCCCCAAGCAGGAAGCAGCTTGTTTAGTGGTTTTGTGTTTATTCTAACTCTTCAGATGTGAAGATATAAAAAAGGTAAATCAGGTTCATTGATTTAACTTTTAGCACCTAATAGCAGAAGGAGACTTGGAAGGTAGATGTATAATTGTGGTGTTAACCATCTAGCCAGATAAGCTTCCTTCATTTCAGTGATTTAAGAGACTCTCCTTGTATCTCAAAAGAAGTCTTTAGAGTTGTTACTCCTGTCATTTGTAAGGATATTGAAACAGATCTGTAGATATTCATTCATTCATTCATTTAAAAAATCCTTATTGAGGATATATTAGTACCTGATAGAGTATTAAGCTCAAAATGGTTGCATTTTGAGCTTGGTATCCTAAGAGGTACCTTAGGAGACTCAAGAATGTCAGTAAGAAGGATTTCTGACCTTTAGGAATTTGTGGTGTTGAGAAGATGGCACACAGATACACAAAACAAAGAAATCAAGGCAAGATATGATAGGATAATATTAAATAAATGGCATAGACAATGTGCTTAGAGGAGGCAGAGATAAGTCATTCTGAACGGGGGTGGTCAGGGGCGAGACTTGAGCAGAGGTTCAGAGTTTGGATTATATTTAGACGTGTAGGGGGTGGGAAGGGTATTGGAAAAATGTGAAAGATCAATTCAAGCAAAGAAGGGGAAATTCAAGGTGTATTAAGAGGACAAGGAGCCAGTCAATCAGCTGGACTGAGGTAAAACAAGAAATAAAAACCTAATGGACAGATTGCAGAGACTGGATTTATTCTGCTGAGACTGAGGGATTTCTTGAAGGAGGTAGTGACAGATGATAGAATGTTAAAGGTAGAAAGGACCTAAGAAACTCACTCCAGTTCTCTGATTTTGAAAATAAGGAACCTGAGGCCCAGAGAGATAAAGAGAGATCTGCCCAAGCTCATAGCTGGTTAGTAGTGGAGCTGAGACTGGAACCCAGATCTCTCAGTTCAGTGCCTTTTCTATCTCAGTACATGGACTGCCATTGTTCTTCAAAATGTCATGATTATGCCATAATATCATAGATTTAAAACTGGAAGGGACTTTAGAAATCATTTAGCCAAACTTTCCCCCAGCATATTATTTTACAGAAAAGACAACTGAGACCCAGAGAAATAAAGATATTTGCCCAACGTCACAGAGGGAAGTATGTAAGTGGGAGGATGGTGCATTGAAAGCCAGCCTTAAAACTAGGAAGACTTGAGTTCAAGTTCTGCCCCGACACACAATAGTGCACTCCGGACAACTCTCTGAGACTGTAATTTGCAAGGAAGGTGCTGATTTGCATGGGTAGAGGGAGTCCCTTCAACTAGGAGCTTTCTATGCCAATGAAATCCCATGTACAACTCCTATTCCTATCACTCTTGATAAACTGTAGGGCATCCAGAAAAGTGCGACTTGAACAATGAGGGTACTTGAAATCATGTCGTATCAAGTTGGGTGAAGGAACCTAAGGAAGAAATAATGGCTATCTTCCAATATTTGGAAAATTGCCATGTGAAAGGGAGAGCCGTTCAATTCAACAAGCATTTTTATGAGAACTTACTATGTATCAGGCACTGTTGTTAAATGTGTATTCAAAGACATACCTGAGGAAGCAATGTGTTCATAGATATGTAGCTGCTTAGTCCCAAAGGGCTGAGCTAGGAGCAAGCTGTAGAAGTTAGAAGGAAGAAAATTTTAGCTCAGTATGGGAGCTTACAAATATTCCGAGCTGTCTCAAAGTGGCATACTCCACTCCCTACTCCAATTTAGCCTTTATATAGTGCTATAAGGTTTGTGAAGGACTTTTGCTACCTCATTTGATCCTCAAAGCCACCCTGTATGGTAAATGCTATTTTATTCCATTTAGTAGACAAGTAGGTACAATTTGGTTCACTGCTAAGATGACTTTGAACACATATTGCATTTTTCCTTTGACGATCTCAAAGCCCCTGAATATAGATGCTTTCTATTTGTCTAACAGTTTGTGAGGTTTTGAGCAAGAAACCTCATTTTGCAGATAGGAAATTAAAGCTTTTAGCAATTATATTCTCAGATCACTTGATTTTTAGTCTAATGTTCTCTCCAGTAGGTGACGCTGCTCCAGCCTGTGCCCATCTTCAGTATTTTGTTGATCCAAAGAATGTTTATGATAAAATGAACAAACCTGAAGAAAAGGAAAAAAAAATATCAAGGTGTGTTGAATTTGCATAAGACATTTGAGGAAGATTCATAGAATTCCCTGCTAATGAGGGGAATTCCAGGCATGCCCAGGAAACATCTTTCATAACCCACATTTATGTTTGGTCTCATGTGAAGGTTTGTTTTCTTGCCAAAATGTTTTCTAGAGAGATGCCAGCTCTCATGTAGTTAGTATACGATGTGGAAGCTTTGATGGTTGATGAGTTCTTCTGATGGGAACACAAAAGTGAAGAAACCTCAACATGCCTGGTGAAGGTAAATAGACACAGCTACTCCATAATGGGATTAAAACACAGCTTGGTGAAAAAGTAACTTGGTAGGCACTGCATGACTTATGAATAATTCACATGAAAGTCAGCAATCTGAAACCTGTTACACCAATGAAAATACCAATGAAAATTCCCCTAAGTCACAGGTGGAGCTTATCTGCCATCTATTTTGAAGCTGGAAGCATTGAGTCTTCTTCAGTCACCATTTTTGTGGATACTTAAACCATCTTCAATCCTTTGTACCTGACACAAACACAAACTATTGTCTGTTTCTGTTGTCTGTCACTTTCAATGCAGAGAGATGTTGATTGGGTGATGGTTTGGCAGGTCATTCAGGAAAGGGCAGTAGTACTGATTATAGGCAGGTAGGTAGGCAACAATTATTTATTAAGGTTTACATTTTTATAAAATTATTTTCCAAAACAAAAATAATTAATGAGAATGTATTGTTTTACATATTTTTGCAAATCTCAAGAGAATTGCAATTCTAACCTTAACCCTAAATCTCAAGAGATTTGCAAAAATCATGTAACACATCGAATCCAATCTAATCTCTACAAGATTTGGAAAAATATGACTGAATTTTCTAGATTTTCACATCTCCTTTTATATTCATTTCTGTTGCAAATTGTTGTTTCGGTTGAAATATATGAAGAAAATCTGGCCTCACATGGATATAAATTTGGAAAAGGGTGGAATATTTTATAGACAAGTAACATTTTAGTATTATTATGAAAATAGTTTTGACTTTGCAAAGCCTCTGAAAGGGTCTCAAGGGCACTGCCCTCCTCCCCCAGTGGTCCTCAGTCACATTTTGAGATCTGATAGTCTCGGAAGACAATTTAATCCTGATAAGCCTAGCCTTAAATCCATTCTCACCACTCCTGAAAAGAACTGAGAATAGCTCACAAGTTAATGTTCCCAAACACCTATTAATCAATTGTTATACACAGATGACATCAAATTACATGGCTCTGCTGAAAAGCACATTGAACTACATGTCATCAAAACTTTCCTCAAATACATCAAAATGTCTTTTGGACTTGGTAGGTCACTATATGCCAAGGATAATAGAGACTGGTGACTTTGAGCTTGAATTTAGAGACCAAACTGAATAAATGGATAAAAAAAATACTTTAAAATGATCTGGTCTTCCCCAGACAAGACACACTGAACACAAAAGCTATCAAACAGAAGGTTCTGTCTCTGTGTGTCAAGAGACCAATTGGCATCCTGAAATCAAAACTTAATGGGAAGAATATGTTCAGAGCAATTAAACCCAAACTAACAGGGATAGGCACTGAACCTGTAATTTCATTGATACCGGGAACTTTCAGAAGACAAAACTTCCTCTACTAATTCAGGTTAGCACATTCTCTTCATCGTATAAAATCTTAGAGAGTTGTCTAAAAGTTTGAGAAGGTAAATGATGTGCCCAGAATCAATATGTTGGAAGTGGGACTGGAAATCAGGTTTTCCTTGTTCCAAAAAGTCATCTGTATTCATTTTATCATACTCCCTCTTTCGGAACAATAAAATGAACCATAAAAGTTTTGGAAAACATCCTAATAAAAAGATGTTTAATAATAATGAAACAGCATCCATCACTCTAAGGCAGTTATAGAAAGATGAATATTTCTTCATCAAAAAGGAAGATCAATAGTTATACTTAGAATACATAATAGACAGCCCAGAAACCCACAGCAATGAACAGAATTAACAGAAATGACTTCACTGAAAAATTAATCAACAAGCATTTAACAAAAGGTTACTAGGTACCAGATACTCAGCTAGACAGTACAGCGGATAAAGTGCCAGGCCTAGAGTCAGGAAGACTCATCTTCCTAAGTTCAAATCTGGCCTCGGACACTAGCTGTGTGACCCTCAGTTTCCTTATCTGTACAATGAACTGGAGAGGGACATGATAAACCACTCTCATATCTTTACCACGAAGATCCCAAATAGGATCATAAAGAGTTGGACATAACTGAAATGACTGAACAACAACATGTTCCAGATATTGTGATAAACATAAGAGCAAAAAGGCTGTCATACCTTTGGACTGGTTGTGTCTTCACTGCAAGTGTTTTGCTACTAGATGAAACCTATGAAAAAGTTGATATCCCAAGGGGAGTCAAAGGACCCTCCAAGGGTGACATCCATATGAACTTGAGCAACAATAAATTGGTGAAAAAGTCTTAACAAATGACTGGATTATATGAATTTGTTTATGGAAATGGAAGAGATTATGATGGAAATCCAAGACCAAGTCATCACCACCAGAAATTACAGAAGGCTTATCCTTAAGGATCCCAGACAATGTTTATTACAAATTATGCAAAATGTAGAAACTGTAATGCAACTAATCCAATCCAATAACATTTATTATGTGCTTACTATGTGCTAGGCATTGTGCTAAGTGCTGGGGATACAATTAATAAAAAGAAAGACAGTGGTATTGGAGATAGGAGGAGACAGGGGTAACCTGGTGCAAGTGCATCTTGTTCTATGATCAATAACAAATGCAAAGCGGAGTGAGATGAGAGTCCAGTTCCTGTCCACTATACAGGAAAGCACTGAGAGGAGTTTGGTACTCTGACCTCTAGGCATCCAATCAGAGGGGAGAGGAGGGTAAGAGAGGTGGTGTCAATCAAGGTAAGTTAGCAGTATGGTGATAAGCTTGGAACTGATGAGATCAGGAGGAGCATCTTTTTCTGTGGACTTGAAACTAGGTAGAGCAGTGGATGTAGAGTAGAAAGAGGCTCCATCACTGAAGGCTGCAAATGTTTAGCTCCTACTGAATGCCTACCAAAATATGATCTGGTGGTTAGAATTATGCAACAGAAGTATTCATAGACTAAGAGCTGACAAATTTCTATTACATAGATAGGCCTTAAAATATCCATGAAAACTCAGTTGTCCTGGTACTGATACATTATCATAGACCAAACTGTTGATCAAATAGCCTGAATATAAAATTGGTCCATAAAAATCTAAAAAATAATGTTTTTAATTGATATCACCAGACCAAATACTCATCATTTCCAAGGATGTATGGAATAAAAAGCTTTCAAAATATAAAGATTTGATAGAAGACTCCCAAACCATGTTGACATTGATGGCATTCCTGTCCTTTTGTCTTCTATTGGAGCTTTACCAGGAATGTTTTCAGTGAGCTTACAAAGAACGATATTGATTTCAAATGCTTTGTCCAATTACATATAATTACATAAAACATACAAAGCATTCAATTATAAAAAAACATAAAAACTTCAATTACATTTTGTGCACCTGTGAAATAGTATGAAATATAAATAAAAATAGTATCAGGATAGTGAGAGTCCCACAACAATTTCTGTCTAAACCCTATGAAAACAATGAAAATGGGATATACAATAATACCTAGTAGATTAAAATGTTAGATGGTAAATGTTTTCTTCCTTGAGGTCTTACCAGACATAATTATTTGTAGTAACTTTCAGACAACTGTTCATTTTTGGGGTGGCTATCCTCATGCTAATGAGGTTAATATGGTAGTCTAAACACTGTGTATGCTTAGGAAATAATGTTAATTGGTTCCTTTCGACTTTAAAGACACACATTACTTAAGTGGACTACAGAGTTGGGGTTCTGGATTTTGTTTGTGTCTCTGCTACTTAGCTAGCTGCTAAGCTAGCTCTAGGATAAGTCACTAAAGCTCTTTGGCCATGATTTACCTCATCTGTCAAATGAGAAAAATAATAACTCTCTCTGTTCTCTCCAGGCATGATGTAAAGATGAAATGAGTAAGAGATAGGGAAATAACTAGAAAAGTTATAAAGTGCTATTCTGATGTCAGATATCAATATTCTGTGGAGTGGGTGTCCTGCTTTCATTGTACCAATAATCCAAAGTAGAATCTTTATGCATTGTTCATTCTTTTGCTATCTTGAACTTTGTTAACACTTTAAAAAAAGACCAGATTTTGGAAATACAACCTGAGTATTAGAATGAATAACCTTTCTTACCCTTTGTGGCTATTACTTCAATTGCCAGAGCAAACAAATGGGGTTTTAATTAGAAGGTAATAATTACTATAATTACAGTATAGCCACACAACCATTAGCTGTCCGCCATTCCTGGAACGTTCTCCCTCCTCATTTTTGCCTCTCAATTTCCCTCAAGTCTCAGCTAAAATCCCACCTTCTGTGAAAAGCCTTTTTCAGTCCTTCTTAATCTAAGTTCTTTCTCTAGGAGATTGCCCCCAGTTTAACCTGTTTGTACATATCCTGTTTGTACATAGTTGTTTGCATGTTTGTCTCTCCTATTAGATTATGAGCCCCTTGAGATCAAGGATTGTTTTCACCTTTTTTTGTGTATGTAGGAAGTTGATTGACTAGTCAAAATTACAACCTAAGTGATGTGTAGCTGTTAGATCTATTGGTTGGCAGATTTTGGGGGTTGAAATTTCTGGGCCTTCCTTCAAGGCTCAGTTAATTTTATCATAATACTACCCTTAAAAATCCCAGCCCAGAGAACACCCTTTATCCTTGAAGGTCACAGTAGGAAGCGATGGAAGACAAAGGAGAGATTCAGACAGAGTGATCTAGGATTATTTAATAAGGAAGAGAATACTTTCATTTGGGAGGATCAGGAAAGTCTTCACAGAGGATGTGGCTCACAAATCTCGATTTCAAAGGAGGATAAAGCAAAAGTGAGGAGGGATTGCATTTCAGGCATGTGGAAATAGATTGTACAAATGAGTTGAAGTTGGAAATTGAATCTCAAGTTTGGGGAACAGTTTTTTGTTGGGGAACAAGTTTCGGGGTCCAGTCTGGCTGGAATAGGGAGTACATAAAGGAGAAATAAGACTGAAAATGTAGATTGGAGTCAGTTTATGGAGGACTTTAAGTATCAGTATAAAGAGTTTACATTTGATCATAGACACAACAAGGGGCCACGGATGTTTTTTGAGCAAGAGAATGACATGAACAGGCTTCTGTCTTAGGAACGTTATTTTGGCAGCAGTGTAAAGTATTGAGAAAGGAGAGTGGAGACCAAGAGACCAATTAGTAAACATTATGATAATCTAGGCCCAAAGTGACCTGAACTCTGCAGGGTGAGGTATATGGCCATCTGAGGGAACACAGAGGGAGAGGCACTGGAGAGAAGTTGTAGGAGTAGAACTGCCTAGATCTGGTGACCAATGCCATACAAAGGTGTGATGGTCCAGGAAGAATCAGATGTAATACTGAAATTCAGAACCTTGGTTCCTGGGATGATGGTTTCCACAGAAATAGGAAGTTCAAAGGAAGGGAAGACTTGAGATGGAGGAGATAACAAGTTTGAACATATTGTGTTTGCAATGCCAGTGAGACAGCTAGCTGGGGAGTTCCAACAGGGCTCTTTCCTGGTGGTGGTTGAGTTAAGGATTGCCTTATGCCTCATGTTGGGGAAAAAGAGAGGTAGCACTAGGCTTACTCTCTTTACCTAGGTCAACATGAAGCCATGAACACACATCACAGTCATTTTTTTTCTGTCTCTGTTGGGTTTCCTTCCCTTCTTACTCTTAAGTGAATGAGTGTTGAGGTGGAGTGGACCAGGCTATGACCTTGTGTTTTTTTTAAATAACATTTTATTTTTCCCTAATTACATATTAAAACAATTTTTTACATTTTTTTGAGTTATGAATTCCAAATTCCCTCCTTCCTTCCCCTTTCCCCTGCCTGAGATGGAAAGTAATCTGATACGGGATAAATCTTTCTAGGTTTTTATGAATTATCCTGCTGGTCATTTCTTATAGCACAATAATATTCCATCATGACCATATGCCGCAGCTTGTTCAGACATTCTCCAATTGATGGCCATGACCTTGTGATTCTTGAAAGGTCTGAAGAGCCACCACATGTCTAGGGACAGAGTTTACTGAGAACTGAGTCAAGTGAGATGTCAATGTGTAGCCCTAGGGAGAGAACTGTGGGATACAACTGAAAGGTTCTGCATCCTGTAACAAGGGATTGGCTCATCCTGAAACTATGCTACATTGGGCAGTGACCTTGGTGGGAAACTTTGTAGCAACCACTTCAAATCTGAGCCTGTTCTGTCTAGGGATCAAAGTGATAAAGGGGAGAGTATACCTCTTGTTTGGGGGGATGATTTTTTCATGCCTTGATTATTATTTCATTTCAGCAAATATCTCTTTGTAAAATCTTTCTAAAAAATGTCCAGTAGGTGACTGGAGTGTAGGAGAGAAATAACATTTACTGTTTCTGTCACTTACTTGACTATTCCTCCTATATATATAGATTTCTTTCATATTGTTTTACAATTCAGGGGTATACTAGAGCCAACTTGAATTGGTTTATAAGAACTGATTGTTAAATTTCAGCATAAGCCTTTATTTACTCCTCAGAAATTGGCAAATGCTACAAATTAAGACGACACTATTTCATTGTCTAGACAAAGTCATGGAGGAAATAATAATGTAGATTAAACTAAAAAATGTATTGTGTGTGCATTTTGTTTTTTTGAGAATCAGTTTTTAAACATTTACTAGCATGCTCCTGTCTGACATTGTTCTCTAATCTTTCCTGAATGCATATCTTATGTTCATGGCTTGAATATAAGCTCCTAGAGGCAGGGACCATTTTTTACATTAAAAAAAATCTTCCATAGCATCTAGGATAGTATATGCATAGGGCATACAAGATATGCATAGACTCGTGTACAGAATCAACAAATATTTATTGAATAAATAGAATTACTCACATTATTGTTAAAATATATTTTGGGGAGTTTGTTTCTGAACCGTAAGTTCTGACCCAATTAAGATAGTCAATGAAAAAATCAGTACTTTAAAAAATGCATATTAAATTCTTTGGGTTGATTTAACTTTTTCAGAAGATATTAACTTCTCATAGTTGCAAAATTAATGGCATATTTTACCTTCTCAGGGGCCTGGCTTCTCTCATCACTTTCATTCGGGGAAAGGGTTGAACTATTTTGCTTTCCTTTCTTACTGGAAAATTCCTGGGTTCCACATACAGGTATACCTTCAGCATAGTACATGTTACTATTGTTTTTGTTGTCACTATAATTTAGATCTATGCCTCAAATTATATTATTTTCTTAAAATTTAGTATTTTTTTATTTTATGGGAGGAGCACTGGACTGGGAATCTTAGTATCATAGGAATTAGACTAGGAAAGGACTTGGTGTTAGAAGATGTGTGATCAAATCAGCCACTGATGAACTCATGAATGTAAGCAAGTCACTTTACTCTTCTGAAAGTCAATTTCTTCATATGTCAAATACAGGTAGTAACATCTGTGCTGCCTGCTTGGAGGGAGGGGAGAGAGGTGATAGTGGGGGAAGGATTTATCACCATAAAGTGCTGAATTAGTATAAATTGTTGTTATAATAATGTTTAATTGTGTGGTAGACATTTGAGTGAGATAATAGATAGATGTAAGATATGCAAAGTTTAGTGAGGTGGTACGGTGGATAGGACACTAGCCTGTAGTCAGGAAGACTCAACTTCCTGAGTTAAGATCTGATCTCAGACATTTACTAGTCGTGTGACCCTAGGCAAGTCACTTAATCCTGTTTGCCTCAGTTTTCTCATCTATAAAACAAGTTGGAGAAGGAAATGGCAAACCACTGCAGCATCTCCATCTAGAACCCTGAATAGGGTTACAAAGGGCCGGACGCACCTGAAAAGTGACTGAACAAAAGATTTGCAAAGCACTTTATGTACATCATCTCATTTGAGCCTCACAACAATCCTATGAAATGCCATTATAACAATAACAAAATAGTATAATGTGCCATTATATTATGTCATCATCATATAATGACATACTACGTGTTTGTATATCTATATCTGTCTGTCTATTTATAACTGTTACTATTCCCATTTTAAGGTTCTCAGAGGTTAAGTGACTTGCCCCAGGTCAAAAAACTGGTATGCTTCTGGGGCAGGATTTGAACTCAAGTCTTTCTATCCCAGGTGTAGCACTACAGAATGATCAGAGTTTTGAATTGGGACAGAAAAGAATGCCATTTCCATTTTCACCTTACCTTTGGCAGCTAGATGATACAGTGGATTGTGGACTGACTAGGGTCAGGAGGACCTGAGTTTAAATCTGGCCTCAGATACTTACTGTTTTTGTGATGCTGGGCAAGTTTGCCTCAGTTTCCTCCTCTGTAAAATAGAGGTAATGATAGCAGCTGTCTCCCAGAGCTGTCATGAGTGTCTTGTGAGGTAATCATCATAAAGCTAATGCTTTATGTAAATATATATTATATATATATATATATATATATATATATATATGTATATATATATTATAATGTAGAGTGCCTGGAACCTAGTGCTATATAAATGTTATGACTATTCCCTGAATTCAAATCCAAGCTTTAGCTCTTTTTTCTAGCAAAACTCATGCAAAAGAATGACATCATAACGAATTTTAATTTCCCCAAATATATATTTCCTGAGAGACAGCCTAGTGTGGATAAAATGCTGAACCTGGGAGTTGTAATCACCTGAATTTAAATCCTACCCCTGACACTATGTCATTCTAGGCAAGTCACTCTGTTTCTTAATCTGCAAAATAAATGGGCAGGATTATTATATGACTTCTAAGGTCCCTTCTAGCTCTAAAATCTATGATCTTGCTATGTGTAACTCTTTTCCTAGAAAGGAGAAAAGGTTTTATTTTTCAGACAAAAGCTTCACATCAATGTGTCCTAGAAGGATGATGGTGACCCCTTGGTTCTGAAAACTGGACCAGCAAAGTTCAAGATGTGGCAGATCCTCTCAAGTTGGTATAATAGTGAGCTGACCAGTGGGAGCCAAGTTCTTAGGTATGGACAGCATTCTTGTTACATTTTCTCAGTAAATATCTCTTTATAAGAAGCTAACAGATGTTCATTGGTTAAATTGATAGTGGAGCTCTAATCATGGGGTCAGACAATGTATAGGGAAGATATTAGCTACAACTGGTGCTTGATATTGGCAAAAACACACAGGAATAGGGATTAAAGCCAATAGTGATAGAAAAACCTCATTGCCCCTCGGGGGTACCCAAATCCATGAAGAAGTGTCTTTCTTTTGATTTTGCTTTGATTTGCTAGTTGGAGTTGGGTTAAAGATCCAAAGAATTTATAAAACCTATACTTGGAAAGACTTCAGATATATATCTGCTTTCCAAGGATCAGTCTAGCTAAGTACCGAGTACTCAGTACTCGGTACTTAGTAGTGTTTTCTTAGTCTATGAGAATCCCTGAGATAAGTCATCACAGATGTCCATGAATTAATAGAGGTTTCCTCCAACCTTTATTTCCAGAGACATAAATGTATTTTTAAAAAATCATCTATGATGAATGATTTTGTCAAAAAGCAATTGCCACAGGAAGGGAGTACACTGCCAGATGGTGTCTGTGCTTGCGATATGTCTACCTCCAGAAGACAGAAAAAGCAAGTATGTTGGGAAGAAGTTTATAGAGGTTAGAGCTACCTGAGAAGCTCTTTTTATTTATCATATGAGGAAAGTGACTTGACCAAAGTCCCCCAGGGAGTAAACAAGAGAGGCAGCATTAGAATCTAGGTTCCCTGACTCCAGAGGTAGTGATCTTAGTTTGAGATGCCAGTGGGGCTTCCTAGAGGGCCTGACCCATCTTTTCAATGACCTAACATATTGGTCAATTAAAGATTTAAGGAATGAAATTCTATTACTTAGACTAATGATTTACCGATGTTGAGATATTTTACAGGTGTAACAAATTACTTTTATATCTAACTTCATCATCTGGCAGACAGTCAGTACCCCTACTGATATTATATAGTATATTTCTGACATTGGTTGATATTTTTGTTTTTAACAGAGACAGAAAAGAATGAATTTCTCTGGAAATGGGACTATATTAGTCTTTGTCTCTTTATACTTTCCTAAAATATGACTTGTTTGCCACTTAGGAGATGTACCTCTGACATCTGGTTTTTCTTTACTAACACCATTTGACCAATAATCAAAGAAAACTGTACTATGGATTTTTTTTAAGGTGAGTGTAGTAATGAAGACTTTGATTTTCAATGTGAGGTCAAGAAAAAATGTCAAGTAAGGATAATAAAACTAAAAAGGACTAAATCAATAACATGAGAGAACTAAGAATACCTAAATGGGATATTGGCGAAGTAACAAAATAAGGCAAAAGAATGAGAAAACAGAATTAGAACAATGGGAAAAGTATACAAGAACTCAGAGGACAGATAAGGAAAAGGACAGGAGAAAAGATAATTTTGTTGGTGAATGAAGTAAAAAAGAGCAAATGTAATAAAATTACCCCTCCAAAATTATGTCATTTGAAAAAGGAACAGGACATTTAACAATGGAAAATTATTAATACAATCAATAGATACAGGGAAGAGTTTCAAAATGATATACCCATTAAACCAACACACTTAATCCTCTCCTGCAACCTGAAAATGATTTATCTGAGAACCTATCCCATTTTCCCCAAGAAAATATGAGCTCCCCAAGGGTAGGGATGATGATTTTACTTTTATTTATAATTTCAGCACTTAACATACTCTGGCACACAGTAAGTGTTTAATAAATGTGAATTAATTGACATTGACCAGCCACAGATTTGTTTGCCCCAGAACTAATCTGTTCCATGTGTCCTATTTTTCAGAGTCCCATCATATGGCTGATTCATGTGACAAGCTAACTCATACCCAGGTTTTCATAAGTTGCAATAGTTTAACATCACCTGTCTCCAGCATTAGCTTCACCCTAGTGCCCCTCGGCCTTTCCCAACTGCCTCATCAGTTTAGGGTACCTTTTGTACTGCTTACCCTAAATGGTGTTTTTTAAACCTCCTCCTGAGTTCATTTCTCATTCTTCATTATTCTTCTTGTACTGTTGAGTTACTACAACAGATACAATAGTTTTATGAGTATGTTCTAAGGTCAAATATAAATTATTTTAAATTATCCATCCATTCCACTGCTCCCCTTTCTCCATCAGTACAGATAATCAGAGGTTTGAAAATAGTTGATCAACAGTACAAACTTTCTCTGTATTTTAAATACTCTTCACTCAACCTGGATTCTCTGTAATTTTCTTTTCCAAATATGTATACAGATCATAGACTTACCAGATAAGAGCACCAAAATGAACTTTGAGGAGTCATTAAGTCCATTTGGGATTCAGAAATAAATGAAGGGCAACATGCATTCATGGTCTACCACACATTTATGATACTTGCTCAAATTAAGTAATGTGGCTCCCACATTCTATCTTGTCTTCTTACTTCAAGGTGAGTATTGGATCATAGATTAAGAGCTGGAAGGACCTTATAAGTCATTGAGTCTGACCCTACTTCTTTTACAGACAAGGACACTGAGGCCCAAAGAAGTTAAATGACCTGTCTAGGACCACCCAGCTCATAAGTGTCTAAGGCAGGATTTGAACTCAAGTGGTTTTTGACTACAAGTTGGCTTCCTAATGAGAAGATGAGTAGAAACTGCATATAATTCCAATAGTTCTAAACAAACTAGTTAGGCACCTGCTAAGTAGGTAATGGGAGGATCACTGGAAGCCTTCATTCCTATCCTACCTTTATGTGTGGTGATTTATCTGTCTATGCCAACAATACTTGTTTTCTTTCTATCTTCTAGGATGTTACAAGGGAAAAAAAAATCTTATGACTTAAATGACTTTTTCCTTCTCCTTAATGGGAACAATTTACTTTCTTCTTACCATCAGGATTAGGCATAATAATTTGTAAGACATTAGCTGTTGGCAAGTTCTCTTGTTATTTTTCTTCTTAAGAGTAGCAAGGTCATCACCTTTTTATTCCCATTTTGTAAATGCATTCTGGGGGTTGGGAAAAGGAATCGGATGTGGCTGAAATGAATTGATTGGGATAGGGAGTAAGGGTTTATTTACTTGTAAAATTTCTTACCACACATCAGTGGAAAGAATTAACAACTGGACTCAGATGATTTGTGGTTCAAATGACAATGATTGAACAATACTACTTGAGGCATGTGGGTATCATGATTAGTTTAATAATTTAATTACCACCAATCCTTGGGGGGAATTTGAGGTGAAAAAGGGTTTTTAGATGTGGCATTCCCATTCTGAGAGAATACTCTTAGAGTCTGGGGCTTCAAGGCGAAATAGATTTTTAGCTGGAAGGGGATAATTTTGGAAAGCCTTGGAATGTAAACCTTTGGAAACAAACTTGCTCACTCATTATCTCTCCAGCTTGCAATATGGTAGTCTTTTTATTCAGCTCAACAAATCCTGTATTGAGTGACAACATTTGCAGCAAAGTACTACGGACTATACAGGAAATATGTATGACACATCTAGTTCTTAAAAGTGTGTCTCACTACAGTTATGGTGATCTAAACTGAAGCTTATTCCTTGCATAGAGGATATTATTTATTGGGAGAAATGAACTAGAGTCTTAGGAGTATGTTTTGTATTAACCATCTTTACCATGTTATCTGACAGATACTAGTCCTTTTGGGGACCCAACCTGTTAATTCAAACAGAAATTAGGGACTGCTCCTATTTCTTCTACTCTTCCTCTTCATTCTCCCCTTTTTCCTCCTCTTGCTCCTCCTCCTTCTCTTTTCTCTTCTTCCTTTTTTTTCTTCCAAAAAGCTGGGACAATTCACTTTTTGTCCTGAGTGGTTTTCATTTTTGATTTCTTGAAATATAGCTCTGAAAAGAAAGGCCCCACTGTGTTTAAGATGGAACTACTTGACTCCACCTTAAAACCCAAATCACTCTGACTTTCATTGAGTGGCCAAAAATAGCCATTGATGGCCAATAATAGAGATAATTTAAGTTGGTACTATCAAATTAGTTTTAAATTAAATGTACTTTTCAATAGTATAAATTTAAATGAGCCAAGGTTATATACAATATCCCTCCACATAGGTCATATTCCAATGCTTCAGAAATAAGGAAGTTGGTTAGAGAACTTGTATAACTGGGGTAGATGAGGAGTTTAGTGCTAATATGTAATTTTGGTGGGATGTCCAGTTGGAGGTATTTAGTATTAGCTAGGGTTTATCAGGGATAAGAAAGAAGTTGGAATGAGAGATATAGACTTGGGAATTACCTGAATAGAAATGCTGGTCACAGTCACAAAATTAACCTCATATTCTGAGGGAAAGACAGAATGTTCAAAGTAAGTACAGGAGGAGAAACAGGAGCCCTAGAAGGAGACAGTGAAAACTCAATTAGAGTGTAATTCTAGAGGTTAGAATCCTCTTGCTTGTGACAGGCACTCAACAAATGTTTTTTGAATTGAATTATAAGCTCTAAAAATCATAATAATGCTGTGTTCAAAAGCCAAGAGAGGAAAGAAAGAGTTTCAAGAAGGACAGTGTGGTAAATGGCACCAAATGCTGCAGCAAAGTTAAGGTGAATGCTTACTTCAACAGCACATATTCTAAAATTAGAACAATACAGAGAAGATGTGTATGGCCCCTGTTAAAGGATGACATGCAAATTCATAAAGTGTTCCATATTTTAAAATAAATTGTTAGGAAACAAAAAGAATAAAAATGTTAAGGATTGTGAGAATTGACAACAGTTCTCTAAACATGCTATTTTGGAAGTCAGCCTTTGGAAAGGCAATTTCAGCGGCTTATTCTTTATTCCAAAGAATAGTAGTTGTGAGCAACCAGATTGTGGCAGAGAAGGAGGAATAAATAGGTGGAGACAGAAGAAGGGAGTGTACACCACACACTTTTGAGACATTATCTGTGAAAGGGGCCAGGAAAACTTTACAAGTATCTGGTGGTAGTGGTGATCTGTAACAAGCCAAGTGAAGAGTTCTTTCCAATATGGAGTAGACATGTATATAATTATAGGGAGAGGAAAAGGGAAGAAATTTAGGTGAAGGCACAGAAGAGAAAGGAATCAAGTGTGGAACTAAAGTCTTGAAATGATTTTTACCTTGCCTCAGTGTCACTCACAATATTACCATTTTGGTCTGGTAGTTCCTTCATTAGTTTGGACATTGTCCCATCCTTAATGGCTAATATGTCTCCAAATGCTGACTGGCTACTGAAATCACTTTGCTTCTTCACTACTGGCAGCTATCACTGGGTTGGTTCTCCTCAGGCATGTATATAATAAACATGTCAACAGGTCAGAAGAAATTAGAGAATGGTGAGGTGGGGGGAGGAGCCAAGATGGCAGAGTAGAAAGCTACACATATGCTAACTACTTACCCACAGTCCATAAAATACCTGTAAAGAAGAACTCCCAACAAATTATGGAGCAGCAGAAGCCACAGAACAATGGAGTGGAGGAGATTTCTGTTCCAGAGAGACCTGAAAAACGGAAACCAAAGGTCTGTCGCTCATCAGACCTGGAGCAGAGCCCAGCCCTGCCTTGGCCATGAGGTACCAAGGGGAGCAGATCCGAGCAGGCTTCAGGGACAGAATCTCCAGTGGTAGCACAGGGCCCTCCATCCACAGGCACCAAAGGTCAGTAAGAGGGTCTTTCCTGCTTGCTGAGAAGGGAGCAGGGTATCTCCATAACTCAGGCCCCCTCGGGAGGCAGTAGCAGAGGCAGTAGCAGACAGGGGCTCCCAAAGTAGGCAGGAGCTCGAATCCATTGTTGAAGGTCTCTGTGTAAACCCCCTGAGGGAACTGAGCCCCTTGTGGCAGCCCTGCCCTGACCTGAGCACCAGAACTTAATCTCAAACTGAATAGCAGCTCTGCCCCCACTGAAAGCTCTGAGGCTAGGAAGCAGTATTTGAATCTCAGCCCCCAAGCACTAGCTGGGCAGAACTGGAGGTGAGGTGGGTGTGGAGAGGAAACTCAGAAGTCAAGTAACTGGCTGGGAAAAGGCCCAGAAGAGGGGAAAAAAAAATAAGACCATAGAAGGTTACTTTCTTGGTGAACAGATATCTCCTCCCATCCTTTCAGATGAGGAAGAACAATGCTTACCATCAGGGAAAGACATAGAAGTCAAGGCTTCTGTATCCCAAACATCCAAAATAAATATTCAATGGGTTCATGCCATGGAAGAGCTCAAAAAGGATTTTGAAAATCAAATTAGAGAGGTGGAGGAAAAACTGGGAAGAGAAATGAGAGAAATATAAGAAAAGCATGAAAAGCAGGTCAACACCTTGCTAAAAGAGACCCAAAAAATGCTGAAGAAAATAACACCTTGAAAAATAAGTTAACTCAATTGGCAAAAGAGGTTCAAAAAGCCAATGAGGAGAAGAATGCT
>CM053770.1:67368446-67402099 GCA_028658325.1 Potorous gilbertii
AATGGAACAGATGGGGGCTAATGACTTTCTGAGAAACCAAGAAATCACAAAACAAAACCAAAAGAATGACAAAATGGAAGATAATGTGAAATATCTCATTGGAAAAACAACTCACCTGGAAAATAGATCCAGGAGAGACAATTTGAAATTTACAGTTGTTTGCTGGGCATTGTATATCTGATTTCTGTTGCATACATTCCTTTCTTGGTTTCCCTGGTTATTATGGGGTATTGCTTCTGGGCTTCATTGCTTTGAGGCCATCTGCTGGCCACCTTAGCTCCCTAGTTGCTAGGCTACAGGGCCTAGAAGCCTCTTCCTGAGAAAGGGAAGTCTCACAGATGTTTAATCATGTCTAGAGTCTACGAGCTACCATACCCAGTTAAGGGTTGCCAAACAAAAGCCAGGGGAGTACCCTCTAGGCTATAAGTAAGCTTTTTCTTATAATTCCCAAAATTAGAGACTAGGAGAATAGTGAATTTATTATCTCAAACAACTATCTAACTTTAGGGTAAGAAATTCCCAAGATCCTTCCCATTTTGGCATGCAAATCAATTTAAGCCAGAACAAAATCTAAGTGAAGGAAGCAGGACCATTGGCTTCTACTCTTCTATACATCTAGAGGCAGCTAGGTGGCACAGTAAATAAAGCACTAGACCCAGAATTGGGAAAAATGGATTTCAAATTCAGGGTTAGACTCTTACGAGTCGTGTGACCCTGGACAAGTCACTTAGTATTACTAGAGCCATGATTTGAACTCATGTCCTCTGATGTCGAATCTAGAGCTCTTCTCACTCTCCCACACTGCTCTGTTTAGGTTACTTGCTGAATGTGAGTTCTCTGTGTCCTTCACGAAACAAGAAACTAGATTATGTATATTCCTTTTGCTGCCCTGCCCAGTGCTTAGTACAGTACTCTATGCCTTCATTTAACAAATGCTATTTAAACCTATTTTTCTATCCCTAATTTATTTTTAAGGACAATGCATAAATGTTAGTAGATCATGCACTTAAAAATTTCAGTGAGATATAATTCCTTTTATCAATAATAGAAAAAAAACCCCTGCTACTTTCTCTAGCTCATTTAGAGATATGCATCTTCTATATTCTAATAGTATTTAGAACTGTAGGGGTTCAATCAATATTAATTCAGTTAATCAGATCCAGAATGAGCCATTATGTGCCCAAGGGATAAAAATTCATGAGAGAGAGAGAGAGAGAGAGAGAGAGAGAGAGAGAGAGAGAGAGAGAGAGAGAGATGGGAAGAGGCAGGAGAGAAAGAAAATCTTGAAATTTTTTAAAAAAATTGTTTTTCAAATGAGCAAGTCATTTTTAGCCCTAATGAAGAACTACTCTTCAAACAAGCCTGGACCCACTTTGGACTTCTATGACCAGACTGAGCAATGATAGAACCATTTTTCATTCACATGTCATCACTAAGATCACAAAGCATTTGTTAAGCATCCGCAGGTGCACAGTCTTGTGATGGATTCTGTACAAAGCAAGACAGACACAATCCTTGGTTTGTAGGAGCTTATAATCTATTAAGTCAATTACACTAGAATCTTGCTGTAGCACTGCCCTCAGGGGGTCCATGCTGCAAGATTGTGTTATAAGAGAATCAGTGTCTTGGTACTTTTAGCAGTAAACCCTCTTTGTTCAAGGTCCAAAACAGACCCACCTTACTATGAATTCTGTGCTACAGTGCATCATGTTATAGCTTTGGTTTATTTCATTTATCTAAAGAGACTGCGATAATACTATGTCTTTGGTACTGTTTGTAATGCCAGTAACACCAGACTTCAGCAATCAAAAGCAAAGAGGAGAAAATGGATAGAATCCTTTTATTTTATCTAATCTTGCATTATTTAACATGACAGGATTTCTCCAACTTCAGGAGGTCAGCCCTGGGAGTGGGGCTATTGCACTAGCATTTGTTCTATTAAGTGGGCATCTGTGTGCCTATAGCTTTCTTTTTGTTTATTCAGGGCAGAAAAGATTCAATAAAGGAAGGCATATCTGACTCTAGGCAAAATTATGAAGTAGGTGAAGTTTGTCTCGTGCACTATTCTACCTTCCCTTTCAGTGTCTCCTATCCTTACTCCACCCCCAGGGCATCTCTGGATACCCAGGGCCCCTCACTCACCCCAGCACCATCCTCTCTTTCCTCCTTCCCCCACACTAACTTCCTTTTACTTTGAAACTCTTATTTCTGTTGCAATCAAACCAGGCTCTGAATTAACCATCAATTGCAAAAGAGCTAATTCATACTAAGGTATTAATGAATGATCAGTGTATAATAACTCCTAGGAGGTCTTTCTCTTTAAATTGGAAACATTCTATAATCAAAAAGTATAAAATATTTGTGGTAGAATTTCAGGCATAAGTGATGAGTAGAGGAAGACTAAGTCTCAAATCACACCATATAAATAACTATGTAGGAGATCATCAATTTTTAACTAGAAGAGATCTCAAAGATCATCTTGTCCAATACCCAATTATAATATACTACATTCTCTGTCTCTCTCTCTCTGTCTCTCTGTCTCCCTCTCTCTCTCTCTCTGTTTCTCTTTCACACATGCATACAGCATAGCATAACATATATAGTATAGATATATTTCTCAGGTATATTATACTGGATATGTGTGTGTGTGTGTGTGTGTGTGTGTGTGTGTGTGTGTGTGTATCAAGAATACTAGAGATTAAATGAGTTGTTCAGGATCACCTAGTTAATAACTAGAACCAGAATTTGAATATAGGTCATCCTCTAACTCCATATTCAACTCTCTTTTCAATGTACTATTCTCTTTCTACTTGGATCCTACTTATAGATTAAGGTAGCTCTAGAGAAAAGGTAAAACTATTGCATATTTAACAGTTAGAGAGAGCTTGTAAGTGAAGGAGGTTCTATAAACCTAACTGTGGGAAGCTTTATACTGGAAAGAGCATTCTTCCTTATATGGAAATGAAAGTGTGAATTAAAATATAATTCATTAGCTAGAAACATTATAAATGCTTCAGTATCTTCCTACTGTGTTCATTTCTAACTTTAGTGCCTTTGGAAGTTGCTAAGTAAGAATCTTTGCATTTTTTGTCAGTTATTTAACTTATAGCTAATTCAGTTAAATAAAATTCAATGAAAATTATTAAAGTATTGATACTGGTACTCTCCAAGGCACTATGAGGCTTACAAAAGTACTTGAAAATTTGTTGGTAAGATGATTGAAGATAAAACTGTGAAAGAGAAGAGAATCTGGATTCTAGTATTAGCTCAATGAAATTAATTTAGGGTTTTTTTAGGAGGCAACTGATGAATTCTTCCTATTTCCACTTTGCCCTTTTGTTCTAATAGAAGTAGGAAGTTTTTGTTCATAATTTCTTTATTAAAATTTTATATGATTTCTTAAAATATGGCAGTTAGTCTATTTTTTGTAGGATCATGATTTTCAGGTAGTTTTACGATTCTTAAAATGTCTTTCTTTGATCTGTTTTCTAGGTCAGTTGTTATGATAGTATACACTTTATATTTTCTTCTTTTTCTACCTAAGCTTTTGATTTTTTTTTATTATTTTTTGTTTTCCCATGGAATTATTGCTTTATGTTTAGCCCATTCTAACTTTCAGTGAGTTTAATTCTTGGGTAAGGTTTGTTCCTATCTGTTTAAGCTTTAATTCTCCTTACTGTTCTTTTCTCCTTTGCTGTCATTTCTCTAACATCCTATTTTTGTATGTCTTATTTCATTTCCTGCAGGTATGCTTACAGTCTTTGTGGCCAAGATGTTCCTGTGATGTAAACTTTACTTGGACTTGTGGATTTGGTCTTTTCTTCTGGGTTTACCTTGTGGTCTCCTCTCCTATTTTTCATTGGGTTTTGTGTACTTTTCTGTCAGTTCACATCTTGACCTTGCCTTCTCTTGGCCTTGCCTTCTCTTTCTCCTTCTCCAGGTACAGTACTAAACCCAGGAGTTGATTCTGAGCCCAATTTAATTCAACACACATTATGTGACAGGAATTATGTTAGAGGCTAGGAATAGAAAGGCAATAGAAATGAATGAATGCAGGTGACTTTATTAAGTTTTAGTGAAGGAATAATAACAGTGATAATTCCGACGTACAGTAAGTACTTTAAGGTTTACAAAGTGCTCTCCTCACATTCCTGTTAGGTAAGTGGTAAGGGGGGGGGGGTAGGTAGCACAGTGCATGGCAAACCACTCCAGCATTTTTGCCAAGAAAACCCCAAATGGGATTACAAAGAGTCACAACTGAAATGCCTGAATGACATGTAGTACAAATATTGATATATTTTATAACAATGAGGCTTAGAGAAATTGAATGACTTGTCTGTGGTCACACAACTACAAAACATCAATGGCAGGATTGAAACCCAAGCCTCCTAGAGTCAAATCTAGCATTCTTTTTACTACATCAAATTGAGATAATTTAGAAAAGATAATAGGATCATAGATATAGATCTGGGAAGTACCTTGAAGGTCATCTAGTTCAACCCTTTTAGATTTACTATGAAGCCCTATAGGGACACACAATTACTATGGCAGGTAAATTAACAGCCACTAGAAGTCTTAATACTTGGGCTGTTGATCATGTGCCACAGAGTCGTTGGTGGCTACATACTTGACAACATCTTCTGTGTCCTTATCTCTCAGGCATTCTTGTGAGAGAGGTCATAGCACTCTTGGGGTTAGAGCTTGTAGGACGCTGATTCTCAGGATCATGAGTAAAGGGCTCCACTGGTATAAGCATGACTCTAAATCCAGATTCTCTTAGTTCGGGTTTAATGATGGCACAAAGTACTTGTAAGTCACTGAATATTGAACAGACAGGGAGGTTTACTTTGTCCTAACAGCAAGGATGAACAATAAGGATAAAGTGGAACAACTCCTCAGGATTAGGAGGTAAAGACAGCAACCTCTCTGCCTCCATCTGTACATACATCTGGTCAATCAGTTATTAGGATAGGAAGACTCACATGGTCTTGGTACTGCCCCTCCCCCCCCAAGTCTGAGCAGCGTCAACTATATGAGGTTGGATCTCTTATACCTCTAGACCAAGAAATTGTATCAAGGATGCTAGGGTCAATCAAGTTGCTTCAGGAGAAAAAGCTGTCATGGTCAGGGGTCTGGAGACTAGAGATCCTATGAAATCTTGAAATTATACCGCCTCCTTTCTGGGATTGGATGTCTCAGGCTATTAGTTTATATACCAACATTTTAAATAGGAACATATTTAAATATTAACATATTATTATTCCATCACATACCTAAACTGGGCAGGATTATTTTGACAAATCTAAGACATTTTTGATCAGAATGCCTCTGTTTATTGCTTCTCTAATTGTAACACGTAGATAACTGCCCATTCTTATCTTTATAAGGCTGATCTTTGAGCATACTTGAAAATCAGGGGCTAGATTTCAGTTTTTGGTCCTGGGGCAGTGAATCTTGATTCAACATCAGCATCAAAATTTAGCCCCCATACTTGAAGGCTTGGGCATTTCTTTAGCCTTTGGATCATAGCAGTAGGGAGATGGGCCAGCGCATTAAATGCAATGAATACTAAAAAAATGTTAAAAAATCTAAAAAAGTCTTAAACTTGTTAGGCTGTGTATATTCATTAGTAAACATCCACCTGTTGTTTCTGCCAAGAACTAATATTCTGCTTTTTTATAGGAACTTTGAGAAGTACTTTTAGACATAGACATATATGTAACTTCAAGTCTTTTGTCTATGAAAGAATTGTTTATACAGTAACTATTGAAAAAAATAACTCAAATTTTCTCAAAGAAGGTAAATATATATATATATATATATACACACATAAAAATTAAGGTAACCTTTTACTTTCAAGATTTCACATTTTGATGCTGAGAAAATTGAAATATTTGTATTAGAATGAAACAGCTAGAAAATACTTATTTGCCTTCTGATTGTTTTATTTATAAATTGGTAATAAGCAATTTTTAGAGGCTCTTTTCTTATGACCTAAGTTATTCTTAGGTCTTATTCTTCGAATATATTAACCTTTTAGAGTGGCTTCCATCCCATTCCCTATATTGTCAGAGAAGTTAATCTTTTTAGACTTTGCAAAATTAAACTGTCAGAATTGAAGATAACTATATAATTTCACATAACTACCTTTTCTTATGACCTAAAAGATGCTTAAAATAATTTTAAAGTACTTTTTATTGAGGCTAGTTAAAATAACTTTTATATTGCACTGAAATTTCTTTAATGCCATCAACACCTTTGCTTAGCACTTGGCTTTTTCCTCACTTACTTCTAATTTAAAGAAACAAACAAAAAATTCCTCAAAACCAACATAACAAAACACCAGCCCAATACCAAGCCACTGGCTTGTTGGCAAATGCAAAGTCAAACATCTGGCACCAGATGAAGTGAGGTGGGAAATGCCCCTGCTTCCATGACTCATTGTTACTTTTCAGAATTTGCCAAGTACAGTCAAATTTATGAACTTTTTCTTGGGGTGGAGGAGAGGTTGCAATCTACTCCCCCTCTCTATGAAAATTTCCACTGGGGGCATTTGGATGTAAATCGGGAATTAGAAATGACTTGCTGATTAAAAATAATGATGTTACTGAACTTAGCTTTTAATCTCTCTGAAATGTGAAATAAAATAATCCAAATGTGATGTCATTTCTATCTTTGGCCATAGAAAATACAATTTGAAATATTCATTTAACTTGACTTTGACTGGTTAGAAGAGGTTTTCTTTTAAAGAGCAAAGAAAAGATGTAAATGGAGATAGTTTTATCAGCAGTTGTTACTCTAGCAATGTGTATGGGGGAAAACCTCGTGTTTAAACACACATATTGAGAGATACCAAGTTCTAGTCGTTCAACAAGCATATTTTGTTAGTTAACATCTCTCTATCTCTCTATCATCTGTCTGTCTATCTATCTATCTATCTATCTATCTATATCTAGGTCCTCAAGTGTGGCCCCTGAGCTATAATCTTCCTTCTGCTTAGTACATGTAAAATAATATCAATAGCTAGCATTTATATAGTACTTTAAAGTTTACAAAGCACTTTACAAGTATTTCATTTTTTTTCTCACAATAACCCTAGGATGTAGGTGATATTATTATTCCTATTTTACTCATTCCCATTGGTGAAGAAATAGAAAAGTTGACTTGGCCAGGATCACACTACTATTAAGGCTATATTTGAATTCAGATCTTCTAGACTTCAAGTCCAGTGTTATCCACAATGCCACTTATCTGCCTCTGACGGATACTCAAGGAAGACTTTTATCAGTTTAGTAGGCATTAAGTTTCTTTTTGTGCAAGTAGATAATAGAGATACAAAGACAAAAATAATTCCTATCCCCATTGAGCTTATATTCTACTTGATGAATGGATGAATGAAACTTTAAGTTTGAGGCAGTTTAGGACTGAGGAAGTGGAGCGTGTCTTTGTCTTGTCCATGCTCATTGTAAGCAATGCTAAGGCTAGGATGCTAGATATGAACACTGCTGGGCCAGCAGAAATGTTCTGTAGTCTCTCTTCTCCTTTCCTCTCATCCCTGTCCTTGGAATTGGTGTAAGTGTTGGTTTTATGGAAAGAGGAAGAATAGAAGACTTGGGAGCTGGAGAGGCAGAAGAGGTAAGAGAGTCTTTCTTTGAGGAGTTAATATAGGAACATTTCTAACAATTGTGAGTCTTCATACTCTGTGTTTATGAAATCCATCGAGGCTGCAGATCGGGGCTGGTGATTCTTAATTCTTTCCTCTTTTTTTGTCCTTTTCCTCACCAGGACAGATACTTGTTTGTGAATCTGTTGTTGTTCTGGGGAGCCATTATGTCTGTGTCTTAAAAGTTTATTTACCCTTTTTGTATTTGAAAGTTTACTCTACTTTTTTTTATCCCACAAATGTGATAAAGCTGATGAATATCCTAGTTGCCAAATTGTGTGATACTGATTGAATAAAACATTGAGGGTGGATTGGGAGCTTCCTGGGAGAAGAGAGAGTTTTAAAGTTACTATATTTTGGCAGAGTGAAATTCTGGCTTGGGATTCAGTTAACAGAGAATTATTGATTCATTTTTACAACTTCTTAAAGTAGAGAGAACATGTGCATTCGGAGTTTTTGGACAGACACTGAGGCAGGCATCTGCTATTACCACAGTCTGGTCTGAAAGGAAAAACACTCTGCCACAGGGGTGTGACTAGGGCCAAGGGAGTGACTAAAAAAGAACATCCTGCCCAGGAGGGTTCTGAAGCCAGCTGATTGTTAAATTTTCAGTATGAACATTTACACTTCTTAAAACACTACAAATCAGGACTTGTATTATTGACTTTCTAGGGAGAAAATGTGAAAGCTCACAATTAACTTAGAAAATGTGCCATGAAGCCAATTGTTACACATTTACCAGTGTACCTCTAGTCATGCCCCAAGGGACCATGGGAAAAAAAAGGTCAATGTGAGGGAGTCCAAATGATCAACACACCTTCCTTGCAACTTGGTAGCTCAGTACAGCAACTCTTATTGCTACAGCAGGGTTACTTCAAATGTTGAGTTGGGGTAGAAGAAATGATGAGTAGCTCCAGATCCTGTGATCCAAAATGCAGCTTCACTCCCAATGTAACTCTTTTGCTAAGACACCTGTGGTATGAAAAACTTTATTTATCTTGTGAGGATTCATCATATTTCCACAGAATCCTGGGAATCTACTGGAAATCCCAGCACTTTCCAACTCTAGCTCATCATCAGAAATTTTTTTGTGTCAATGTTATGTAACACTGAGAACTTGCTGACAATAGTCTACTTGAACAAAAATATTTTGGGGGTCACGTCATGTGCAACCATCAGTGTGCTGGTAAATCTTTAGCAACTGGCTCTCTCAAAATATACAATACACAGTATTAATGTGCATTATTAACATTTTCTTTACTTTCTTAAGTCTAGACAAACAAAAAATCAAGCTCTGATTTATGAACTTTTGCTTATTTCCAGGGTACACATGCTGACACAGAAAATTTAACAATCAGTTTAACCAATTCAGTCTGGCTTCAGCACATATGTATGGGCCCAGACCAAGATCTATTTCTAGTGATTTTGTTTTCTGATAGCGGGTATGATCGCAGGTACTACAAAACCTATGAAGTCTCTTGAACGGCTGCTTCTGTGCCTCCTGGTCTATAATGTTACTCCCTGGTTCTCTCTTTGACTGCAGTACTCTGCCGGCATATAATTGGATAAGATCGTCTATCGATTTTAGCTGTACAATCCTTGGGCTTTCTCAGCCACCTAGTCTGAAAATCATTTGCTCCTTTTTAAAGTTGAGGCTTTCTTTAAAGCCGGCCTGTACAACCTACAGTCCACAGGCCACCTGGAATTCTTGGGTGTACTGCACGTGACCCACAGGCCCTAGGTTGTGGAGGCCTGTTTTAAAGAGTGCCTTCAAGGTTTGTGAAGCACTTTACAAGTCATAAAGCATGATACAAAGCTAGCTATTATTGCGATGATGGTTATGGTTAACATTTCTTCCAAAACAGTTCTCGCTGAGTATATAGAATTACAGGACGAGGGTTGTAACAGATCTCTTTACTTTAAAACTTTTTCTTATACTGCTACTGATTGGCAGTCATCGACTGACCTCCACTCAGGAAAGATGACCCATGTAAGCCAGTCTTACTGTCTTCCTAATCCTGGTGCCCTCCAAGGACTACATGTCACTGTCCAGGGTCTGTCAGGCCACTTCCATTGTTCTTCACTCATCCCTAAAAACTGAGAAGGCAATGGAACATTATTTAAGGTAAGCACAGTGGAAAACAAAGGTCCTCTGATAATCGTTATGGGTTCTATCAGGAAAGAGTACAATTTTACAAGACTGACACTACAGACCAGGAGGCACAGGAGCAGTCATTCAATTTGCTCTTCTGTGAAAAGAGATATAGAGTGGATCCTTTTGAGGGCTTTTCATTTTCCTTCTCTTTCTCCTTTTCTTCTCCCTTCCTTACCTATCCCACATGTTCTAGTTTTTTTTAACCACATCGTTTCCCGTCTACTTCAGTCATGAGGTTAGAGTCTGTTTGGAGGAGAATATATATGACTATATTCCATAGCAGGCATCACCTCAAGGGAAAAGAGGGTGAAAGATGGAAACCTACAGACAATAAGAGAATGTATGAGAAAAAAGACTCACAAGTATACACAATCATGAGCCAAAACAATTGGAGATGAATTCCTGGAGGAGAGAGAATGAGAGGGAAGGAGAGTGGTTATTTTAAATATGAGGAAGTGAAATAGTTTGAAGTAGGACTCAGGTCTCATGGACTGAGGACTTATGACCTCAGTCCAAACAAATGCTTTACAGAGGACACATGCAGAGTACAGGATTAAAAGGTAAGGATACTGGAATATCAGTGAGCAGGTGCTTTACTCAGTGTGGCGTCTCCATATTCCACTCATTGTAATGCACTGTAATTACAGCTGACTATGGACCAGATACAATTTCTAAACTTTTTTTTTTTTTAGTGACACTTGCCTTGGAAGTGTTATACTTTTATGGCCTTTCCATAGTGCTGATGTATTTTGACCTTTTTGTGGTATTTGACAGTATTAGTTATTAGCTGACATTATATCTTGATAGTTGATCTCCTCTTGGCTTCTGTGAAGCTTCTCTTTCTTGAATTATTCACCACTGGTCTCTTTCAGCGGTTTCTTCTTTTGGCCCCACTAAGTATGACCAACCCCCATGGTTTTCTCTGTAGTCTGCTTTTCTTTCTATGCTCTCTCCTTTGATGATTTCATCCATTGCCATGCTTAAATTGATCACATCTGTTCAGATGATTCCCAAACTTCTATCTCTGGCCATTTCTGGATCGTGTCTTGCCCTCTTCTGCATTTGTGCCTTTGCATACATTTTGAAAGACTCCCACTATATATCTCAATTGAAATCCTTCTCTTCCTTTCCAGCTCAGCTCTGATACTACATCCTCCATAAGGCCTTGTCGGAGGAACTACTTTCTCCTGGTTACAAGTTTTTCATCAGCTGCATCAGGAGGTAAATACAAAAATTTGGTCAAAATATTGGAAATTATCAAGATTATTGGATTCAAGTATGGATTTATATCCATGATCATTAATAATGAAACTAATCCTTTGTATATGCTGTGCTAATGAGAATATGAAGCCATCATGATTAGCAGGACGTTAAAAAAACTAAACTTTTGTTGCCAAAATCAATATAGCTGCTTTGTCTATAAAAATTCTCAAAACAATTGAAAAAAAAACTTGGAAACAGACTTTTCTAAGGTATTTAAATTTTTTCTAAAGGGAGTTTCATTGGCTTTTGAATTCATCTATTAAAATATAACACTTCCTGATTAATTTTTAAGAACAGCTGATTGACATCAGGAAAGATGACTATCTACTAGCCAAATTTCAATAAAAACCTTTGTAAAATTAATGGATAAGACTGAAAAATATGTGCCATGATAAGTATATCCAATGATGTACTTTTTCCATTTATGCCTACATATTTTGGGGAGATAATTTTTTCATGTAAGGCAGGCATTAAAATAAAATATTAAGATAAACAGAATTCAGAATCAGATCTTCAAACTATCGTATCACAGTGTGATTAAAGTTAATGAAGATTTTCAAATTTTGATAAAAAGCATATTTAATCACACTGCTATCACAATATTATTTTTAGTAATATTTTTATAAGAGCAAAAAGGCTTTCTGTAATTTTAACATGAAATAGATTTTTTTTGAAATCCACCTTATTTTATCTCATTTTCAATTAATATTTTGTGTATGTTTTATAATATACATACAAATATAGTAATACATTTATATCATATTTTTATTTCAAAATTTTTATTATAAATTAGAAAATGAACAAAGTTACCATTTCTTATACAAATAAGACCAGCAAAATAGAATTGCATATTAAACCTTGAATCTATTAATAAAACTTATTAAATATATATGCATATGTGCATGTGTGCATTTAGTTTAAGATGGAAGTACCAATTTTGCCCTGCTTTCTATGTCCCACTGAATTTTCTTTCTCTTTTCTTCTATGTTTTTAAAATATTTCATTGACATTCTTTTATTTCTTTTCTTCTGACTTTCGCATTATTACCACCTTTACCTTCCTACTCCCCTCCCACAGTTCTCCCATTTCAAATAAAATCCCTCCCTTGTAATGAGTAATATAATCAAACAAAACAAATTTGTGCTGTTTATAACGTGTGAAAAGGTATGTTTCATTCTGTATCTATGATCCTTCATCTTTCCATCAAAAGGTGGAAAGTATACTTTATCAAGTCTTTTGAAGTGGTGATTGGCCATAGCATTGATCAGAGCTCTTAAGTCTTAAAAATTGTTTTCCTTTACAATGCTGTCATCCATTGTATAAATAGGTCTTCCGACTTTGCTCACTTCATTCTGCATAAGGGCCTGTAAATTTTTTCAGGTTTCTCTAAATCCATTCTTCTTGTCATTCTACAAGGCATAATAACATTCCATTACATTCATATGCCATAACTTATTCATTTCCCAATTGCTAAGTACCTACTGCTTTTATTTCTTTACTATAACAAAAAATGCCACCATAAATATTTTTGTACATAGGAGTGATTTTCCTCTGTTTTTGATCTCTTTCTGGGTACATGGTGGCTTTTTGGAAATAGTTTCAAATTGCTTTCCAGAATGGCTGGACAAATACACAGCTTTACCAACAATGTACTAGCGTGTCCTCCCTCCCATAATCTCTTCAACCCTTGTCTTTTTTCTTTTTTCTTTTTGACATCTGTGACAATCTTATGGATTTGAGGTAGAGCTTGAGAATTGTTTTAAATTAGCATTTCCCTTATTATCAGTGGTTTGTATATTTTCATGCAGTTGTTGATAGCTTGGATTTCTTCCCTTGAGAACTGCCTGCTTGTATCCTGTGACCACTTATCTTTTGGGGAATAGCTCATGTCCTTATACATTTGAATGAATTGTCTATAAATCTTAGATATCAGAACTTTATCAGAGAAATTTGCTGCAAGATTTATATATATATATATATATATATATATATATATATATATATATATGAATAGAGAGAGAGAGAGAGAGAGAGAGAGAGAGAGGGAGGGTACATACTCAAAATATTTTTACTTCTAGGGGTGTGTGGTCTAAAAAGTTTGGAGATTACTACACTAAGGACTTTGTGTTCCATTTATTGAAGAGGTTACTGAAGACTTTTATAAAATGTCATTATCTCAGTAGACTAAGTTGGGACAGCAATCCACATGTGTTTATTAAACATGTTGTGCTCCACACCGTATGAAGAACTATGGAAAATACAATTATGAAACATGATCCTTGTCCTCAAGGACCTTACAATTCTTGATCAAGAAGCAATACTAACACTTATGAAATAATTGGAGAATAATACAAGCTAGTATGTAATTGGGTGCAAATGGGTATGGTGGAGACTAGAAGAGCTACTGGAATGTCCTAAGACTATTACCTTTCAGATTTAACCCAAGATAGAGACTTTCCTCAGAGGCAGAATGCTTTTTAAACGTAGCACCTCATCAGGAGCTTCCTCTATGATCCATTAAGAGCTGTGCTTATAAATCCCTTAGTCCACAGAGTAGTGAATAACAGTTGTGTAATAAAGAGAAGAGGCTACAACTGGTGGAAAAGGAGACATTGATCTCCCTCTTGATTGGTAGTTTGCTAAAATGCCAACAAGGATATTTCACTTTATGAGTTCCAAGTTCTATTCTTGCCTAAAGTTAAAATGTTGAGACACACCTTTCTCTCCAGCAATGTGAGGGACTTGCCTCTTGGCTCCACCACACTCCTGCCATCCGTGCCTAGTGGAACAGGGCAGGAATTCATTCTTAACAGGAAGCCTGTCAAGTCAAGGCACAATGAGATGCATCTTTATCAGTACTCCATTTTTAAATTATAGTAATATTGAAGAAATAGTCACTCAACTAACAAAGACTGATTTTTCAGCTGCTATTTTATAGTGCTATTAACTCAGATAACACCATTACTTTAATGTAATTTTTATTATTACAATTAAGGATTGACTTGATTTTATTGGAGTTGCATTTTGATTTTATAGGCAAGTTTCACAGTAAAATTCAACTTAAAACATTCCTCTGAATTTAAAGTGGAAATGTCTGCAAGTACTGTATTTAAGAAAAATTATACTGCTTGTTTCTTACAGATCTGATGTCAAATCACACATACAACTGATTACTTTGGTATAAGGGCAAATGTTTCCTGCTATAATAGCTACTTAACAACTAAAGGGAAACCAACTTGGCAGATGCCATCATTGGTGTTACAAGCAATCACTTGCTTATTAAGTTCATCAAGTCTAATTACTTTAGGTTCATTGTCCATTTTCTATGAACTGGTTTTACTATTGGGGAGGAAGGGATTAAATGTAAAAGTTGTTTTTCTTTTAGCTGAATCCCAGAGGAAGGAATTTCTTTGGATCAAAGTGAGCTTTTATTGTTTGTGCAATGCAGAGTTGTAAAAATTAAGACAAGCCACTCAGACAAGCCAGATTCTGTCCCTACCATTTTAGCCTATACAAAAGCAGGACGTTTAGGGGACTCAATGTGGTCTGTTTATACACTGAAGATACACATTAATATATCCAGATGATCCAAAGAACACCTTTGGACGTTTCCAGCCATGTAATTTTAAGGGTTTTTATTTTTATTTTTTTGAGAGAGCAAAAGAATGTAAAAAACGTATTTGTACTAAATAGATTAAGCTGTTAGTAAACACGTCCCTTTTAAATTAAGTGATGGTGAAGACAAAGAAAGTGCTTTGTTGTTGTCAGCTGGATTTGTCTTAAGTCAAAGGGACAAACAAGTTAAGCAGCAGATCCTCCTTAAATCCCTAATGGGAAGGCAGATTAAATCTGAAAAGGTCTGTAAAATGAGTAAAAATTAAATTAGATTCTTCCTTCCATTTACTTGAGCTAAAGCCCTCTCTTCCCTTTCTCTTTGGCTTTCTTGAGGCTGGTGATGGGGGTAGGGGTAAGAGTGGGGGGTTGGTGAGAACCTGGTTTTTCAAAACCAAATTAACATAGGAACAAATATTACCCAGGAATGTGAATTCTTTTCAAAGCTTGCCACTTGTGATGAATAAGTCTCTGCTTGGTAAGTGGCTGATGACACATCACTGGCAGCTCTAGAGTCTCAGCCCAGGGATAATTAATCTCACTATCAGCACAGCTAAACAGAGGGAGCTTGTTCAACATTTATGTTCTAGTGCTGTTCAGTGTGCTGGGCCCCTTAAAACTGGCTGTCCCTGAATCAGGTACTCACTTCCTGTGATTACATTGCTTTAATCACTTGGGCCTTGACTCATTTGAAAAAGAAAAAAGATACTTGGATTCACAGGGGTCTTTGATCTGTGTCTCTCAAACTTGTGAAGGGAATAGTCTTGGAAGTAAAACAACAGGTCCTCCATAGAGGCCTCGTACCTCCAAACCCAAAGGAGTCAGAGAATCTTAGGGCTGTAATCTTAAAGAAAAAATTGACATGTACATATATTGTGCATTTGAGTGACCTTCTGTGTCCACTTCAATGTTTTTTCATTTAAAAAATAAACATATGTTCATGCCTGAAGGTAGTCTGGGTCATAAGAATGAAAAGAAACTAAGATGGAAATTTTTAGGAACAAATACTGAGTCTCTTCTGTTTGGAGCAGATTATAACTTCAAGGCAACAAGATAAATTATATTAGCACCAAGACTCTGCCAAGTGAGTAAAGCAGTTTTATTTGTTGATCAACATCAGTCTGATCTTCGGTAAATAATAATAGTTTAATAATAAGGTAATACTAGTAGTTTATATTGCACAATCCTATGGAAATGGATAATACGTGACCATGTGCCAATATGCCCTGGGCCCAGGGCCCTTGTCCAGTATGTGGAGGAGGACAGAAGCTAGAAGGTGATGGTGCCAAAATCCCAAGCTTCTGAAGCATGGGATGTGCTTTAGGATTCCCTTATCAGTTGATGGTGACCCTGCTTGAAGATACGGATCAGGAGGAAGTCTCATCAGAAACAAGAAAGCACTCTCTAAATCCAAATTGTTGGCAATGCAGGACTAGGCTAAGCTGGTTGGCCAAAAGTTAACAGAGCTCTCAGCAAGATGTCAGGGAATCTTCTGCTGTGGCTTCTTCTGGCTGTAGTACTAATGATAATAACGACAGCTAACATTTGTGTAGCGCTTACTATATAATTATTATTTACATGCCGCAGTTCCGGAAACTGTTCTAGGAAGGTGCTATTATGATTCACATTGTACAGAGGAGGAAACTGAGACAGACGGAGGTTAAGTGACTTGCCCAGGATCACATAGTTATTTAGTGTCAGAGGTTGGATTTGAACTCAGGTCTTCCTGATTCTAGGCCCAGCTCTCTATCTACTGAGTCACCTAGTTACTGTCTAGGTAATGACATTTTGCCAGTCGATGATGCTAACCTGTAGAGTTCCTGGTTATGACCTCAGATCCTCAGGCTAAGAATGTGTCTATAGGACATTGAAGATCAGTATCTACTGGCAGCTCTGAAGTCCCAACTACTTGTCCACTCAAGCCCTTCAGAGTTATGAGATCATAAGAGGGCCTGAAATGACAGTTTTTATTTCCCTCAGTTTTAGGAAAAGTAGAGAAGTGAAATCTTTTGAAAGGCAAGAAATGTGGACAAGCATGTTGAGGGATGATCAAAACAGTGCTGTGGCAAGGACAGAGATTCTGGCTGAGATTGTGTGTGAAAGCAAGAGAGTTGCTAATGGCTACCCTACTACTATCCTGGGGCCCAAATGTCTTTCATTACAGGGACTACCAGAGGCTGAGTGGTGTTGTACTTCTCTTAAACATGACCAGAGAGAGATCATTGCCGCTGCCATAATGGGGTAGAATATGGGAACTGGTTGCCATGAGCTGCAATGGTGAAGCTTCTTTTTCTGTTGGGGAGACTATATATCTGTTCCAAAGCTATTTCTGTTTCTTTAAAGTTTATATTTCACATTTATGTTCCCCTAGTCTCTAAAAGCCAATATGAAGTTAAAACTACATTTAACTCATTGCATTATTGTCTGTATTTTGTTTGTTCAAGATTAGTTGAGGAGATTATGGTCAGTTACACAGAGATGAAACTATAAACTACAAAAAATCTAAACATCACCGAAGTTTTTTCAATTGGGGCTCTAAAAGAATGAAATAGATTTTATTTATTTATTTACTATAACTTCTCCAAAGCAGGGAAAAGATAAAGTTATAGCAAATTTGGACCATCATTGATTTCCTTGGGATCAACTGAATATTATGCAAAAACAACTGTGCAGCTGTGTTGGGAAAAGGAGCCTTGGTAAGGAAAAGTTTTCTCCAAATTTCCTCTTAGCCTAATGAATCTCCCTGTTATTATATTTTTCACTTAGCAAATTTAAGTTCAGTCTTCTCCTCCCACTCATAAATGAAGATGGCAACTGTACGAAGGGATACAGAGTTACTCCTAAATGGAGGAGTTGGAAACTGGGCTTTCCGCAGATGAGGGTAAGGTTCATATAAATGGTATAGCTAATTCTTTTTAGCCGAACTCCTCCAATCCTGAGACAGTTATACCATTTCCTTCTTATCTTGCTACTGATGGCCAGTTCATTCTTACTAGTGACACTTTTGCTTAGCCTTATTGCTTGATCTCTACTTTTGGACCAATTCTGTTTTAAGACAGAGTAGTCACTGGCCAGATAACCCAAGTACAACAATTTGGTCTTATTTCAGAGATCCTAGTGATTAATAAAAAAATAAGTTCATCCTTACCATCCTGTAATTCCACCACTGAAAGGCTAAACTTTCAATTAAAGCTTTGATCCCTGCCTGCTCAAGTATAAATACTGGTTGGAGGGATCATACTTTATCATCAATCCAATCCTTTATTCATATTGTATTATAAGGAAGGGCAGACTTTGATGTGAAGATAGTGGAGAGAACAGGAAGATGCTGTTTGTTTTGCATTTGTCTCTCTGTCCTCTGAATGGATGGTTAGAGCAGAAGGGTGATGGAGTATGTCAGAGAGACGGGGGAAGAGGTATAGAAGAGGGACGCTAGGGACACCAAAGACAAACATCTCTGATCTCAGAATTTTTCATTGATTGGAAAAAGAAATCAAATGACTTTTTTTCTCAGTCCTCATCTTTCTTGACTGTAGACCTCTTTTGCTTGACATCCTCTCCTCCCTAGGTTTTATAGATTTCTGTGACCCTATTATATTCTCTTTCTCCTGCTGCCTATCTGACTGCTTCTCAGTCTCGTTTTCAATGAGATCTTCATTCAAGTTACATCTACTAACTGGGGGTGTCTCGGGGCTCCGTCCTGCGCCCTCTTCTCACTTCCCTCTATATATTTCTTTTAGTGTCCTCATTAGCTCTCAAAGATTCAATTATGCTGAGGATTCTCAAATCTTTTTTACGTAACTCTAATTTTTTGACCTCCAGTCTTTACTCTCCAGTGTCCTATAGACATCTTAAACCTGGCATGTCCACAGTTGAACTCATTATCTTTTCCCTAAAACCCTCCCCTCTTCCAAACTTCTCTGTTACAGTACAGTATCACCATACTCCCAGTCACCAAAGAGTTCTGCTAACTTAGGGTAACATCCTCAACTTTTCATTCCCTTTCACATTCCATTTTCAATTTGTTGCCAAGTCCTGTCTGTTCTACCTTCATAACATCTTTGGTATGGGCCCCTTTTCTCTCCTCTAACAAGGATGCCATACCATTGCAGCCCTTTATTCCCTCTTGCTGGGACTGTTGGAATAGCCTGCCGGTTGGTCTCTCTGTCTCAAGACTCTTTTCCCTTCAGTCCATCCTTCACTCAGCTGTCAGACTGATCTTCCTGAAGGGCAGGTCTGACTATATCACCCCCCTTCCCTATTCATACTTCCAGGATCAAATTTGAAATTCTCTTTTTTGACTTTTAAAGTCCTTTACAACTTTGTCCGCTCTTACCTTTCTGGGCTTCTTACACTGAACTCACTCTCTGATCCAGCAATGTTTGCTTCCTTGCTGTTCTTGCACAAGACAATCCATCTCCCAACTGGCTATATTCACTGACTTTCTTCTATGCTTGGAATGTTCACCCCACTCCCTCCCTTCTTCCCTCTCTCTCTCTCCCTCTCTGTCTCTCTCTCTCTCTTCCCTTCCCTCCCTCCTTCCCCCTCCTTCATCTTCATCTCATCTCTTATTTCTTGGTTCCTCTGACTTTCTTCAAGTCCCAACTAAAATCCTGCATTATACAGGAAGCCTTTGCCAATAACTATCTTCCCTCTGTTGATTATCTATGATTTATCATTTATATATGTATATATATATATATATATATATATATATATATATACACACAACTATCTATCTTGTGTGAATATCATTGTCTTCCCCATAGTCTGTGAATTCATTGAGAGTAGAGGCTGTATTTTGACCTTCTTTATATCCCCAGTGTTTAGCACAGGGCTTGGCACATAGTAGGTGCTTGACTGACCACCTACGCACTTTGGGCTTCTTTGTGTGTTGGAAATTTACAATAATGATAAAACCTGCACATACCTACATTGGGAGGGGTCCATGTTGGTAGAGTGTTGTGGAACAAAGCACCACGGGGGAAATAAAGTCAGAGTTACGCTGATTGTGTTTAAATTAGTTTTTGAATTCATAATTCTTGTCTTGGATACATCTGCTTCTGCCCATAGATGAAGAAGAAACCTTCAACATATATTGCTGGAGCTGAATCAGAGAACTCTGAGACTAGCCCATCAATCAATTGGTTAACCAATATTTAAATGCTTACTATGTAGCCATTGTGCTGAAGGTAGGACAGTCTTTGCCCTTAGAGTGTTTATAGTCTATTGAGGAAGGGGAGAGATAACATGTTTACACATAAATAAATGTAGGATATGCTTGTATGAATTAATATGCATAGAAGTCATATTTTATATAAATTTATGCAAATATGTATCTTATATACACATGTTTTTTCTCTGTGTATATTATATGTGTGTGTGTCTATATAAAACACAAAGTAATAGGTGGGGGCACTAATCACTGAGAGAATCAGGAAAGATTTCTTGAAGATGGCCCTTGAGCTGAGTATTAATGGAAGTTGGGGGGAGGGAGTGGAGACTATATAGATGAATAGAAAGAGCATTCAGGAATGAGAGCCAAAAAATACAAAAATGTTCTGGGCATTAAATGGTCTTGACTATGGAGGTGGTTGGGAAGCAGAGAAAGTTTGCAGACTTGATAATTTTGCCTGGATTTAGCTCCAGGCAAGATGATTACAAAGAAAAAGTGCAATGTAGTTTTCATTAAGCTTAGAAACTCATTCCATTTAACTCACACATTGTTATAACCCTGATGTCTTTATAAAAGGTTCATTTGCACATTTTTAAAAGAGTGAACATAAAAGTAGCCTAATAAGCTAATCCTTGTTTCCCCAGTAACTCCTTTGGCGATTGGGAAAACAAAGTCCTCTCTATCTGGGATCCAGGTAATTTCCTTTTCCTTTCGCAGGTCAAAACAGCTTTCTTTACAGCTGCCTAAATGACAAATCAGTAGCATCTCTGGCTTCTATTCTATCCTTTCTTGAGCAAATCTCTCTTCTTTTCTGGTCCATGCTCTGCTTCTCTGACATTCTTAACCTAGGGTTCACAAACTTGGTTTAAAAATAATATTTTGATAAATGTATTCCAACATAATTGATTTCCTTTGCAATTCCACATATTTTATTTTATGAATTTAAAAAGAAAATTACTTTGAGAAAGGTTCCATAGTCTTCACCAGACTTCCAAAGTGGGCCATGCCACCAAGAAAGTTAGGAATCTTTGCTTTGTTTTATCTAGTTTGATGGATATAGTCAATGGAATGCAATAATGAAATAAAGAGGCTATTTATTGGGCAAAATATACATTAAGGAACAATGTGATTTTTCTGTGACCACATCATACCCAGGTCCCAGCCCTCTTTCACTCTGGGATATAAAGTAGCATGAATGTTAGACCTTCTACCAGCAGTGGATATTTACTTGTTGGGGACATTATCGAGGGGATTCTTGTTCAGATATGGATTAGTCTATAGAGCTTTTGATGGCCGTTCCTGTTCTGAGTCTTGATTCTTTTCATTCATGGACAAGTCTTCTTTGCACTTGGATCGCTTCATCTGTAAAATCAGAATATTAATATATGTAGTACCTATTTCCCTGGGTTATTATAAGGATCAAGTGAGGTCATGTGTATGGAAACTCCTTACAACCACAGACACAAATGCAGCCCTTGAAAGGAACAGAGAACACCTGCTTTCCATGTGCTTCCTCTTGTAGTTGCCCCAAGAATGGAATATCATAAGATTTAGGGCTGGAAGGTCCCTAAGCACCTATTCTGATTCCCTCATTTTAAAGATGAGGACACTGAGGATTATATAGACTGAAAGACTTGCTACCTGGCTCACTCAGGTAGCAAGGTACCGATGGGAAGAGGGTAACTAGGATAGGAAGTGAATGACAGATAAACACAGAGACTCTACCTTTCTTTCTATCCCCAGGACTTAGGACAGTGTCTAGCACATAGTAAGCACTTGTTGACTGATGACCAAACCAGATGAGGAATGAAGAGGCTCGAGGAGAGCAGTGGAAAGGTGTGTTTGGAGCAAAGTAGGCCAAAAGCCCTGTTGAACCTAGCATGTTCAAAGGAGCTGTGTCCCCAGAGAAGTTCTTTGCTGTACAATACTATCGACATTGACATCTTCACTCTTACGGGGGACTGTAAGGACTTGGCAAGTCTTAGCCATTGGAAGAATTAGCCAATTAAGCTAACTCCCTTATTGATTCTACATAAATAGTATTGTGTTGATGAACTGTCCCTGGGGAAAGTGGAATGGTCTTAAAGTGTGTGTTAGGGAATGAGGAAAAATGGAATAGAGGGTACGAGGAAAGGTGTACAAAGTAGGGCAAAGGGGTTGAAACTCTGGGTATTTTGGATGTATGCCTGGGTCAGAGTTGAGCTGAGTAGCCTAAGTAAAGAGCAGCCTAAGAGAATATGGGGGCAGGGCATGACAAGCAGAGAAGGAACCAGTGATAACCAGATAGTCTCTAGCAAAGAAAATAATTACAGTGGTCAATAAAGTTTTACATGGATGCATGTACTATATATTAATGATATTGTTGTCCAATGCAGTTGGCTGGAATAACTTTAAGTACAGAAATTTCCTCAGGACTTAAAGTAGAGACTTTGTTATAGGATCATAGATATAGAGCCAGAAATGATCTTGGAGGCCATCTAATCCAACCCTGCCAATTTGCAGTTGAAAAAACTGAGGCCTATGGAGTTAAATGATTTGACCAACATCACTCAATAAGCTTCAGAGGTGGGAATTCAAACCCAGTGCTTTTGACTACAGAACCAGCCTTCTTTCCAAAATTTCCAAAACTACCTTCAGGCTATATACCCTCTGTATCACAGAGTTGTATTAAAGACGTTGAAGCATCAGTGCTCATGGACATAAGCAATCCTGGCATCATTTTATTGATTTATTTTTATCGTTGAAAGCATCGTTATTTGAAATTGTCCTTGCCCATCTTCTAAAAGACTGTGGAGTAATAAAATAAATGACACCAACATTCCTTATTATTATTATTAGAGCAGGTAAGTGGTACAATGGATAAGGTGTTAGGCCTGGACTCAGACCTGAGCTCAAATCCGGCCTCAGATACCTACTAACTACATGACCCTGAACAAGTCATTTAATCCTGTTTGCCTCAGTTTCCTCACTGTAAAATGAACTGGAGGAGAAAATGGCAGACCACTCCAGTATCTTTGCCAAGAAAATGCCAAATGTGGTGGTCGTAAAGAGTCAGACAGGACTGAAGTGATGGAATGATGAGAACGTAAATTGTCATATTGGAGGTAGGCAAGTGTTTATTTTCAACAGTATAGAACAGTTTCATGCTACAGTCCATTTAGGGAGAACCAGACTAGGAAGCTATTACAGGCTTTCTTATTCATTTGACAACTTTGCTTAGAATTTTGGATTGTAATTCTTCTGGGCTTTATCCCTTGTCAACATTTTATGTTTCTAATTTGCCTAATGGTTCAATAGTGCTAATACCTATTTCCAGAGACATATATCCCAATCTCTGAATACTGACCTTCCTTCTTTTTCAGTAAGTACCAAGATGAAGAATTTATTTTAGTCCTGGCTAGAATTTATTAAAACTAAGAGTCTACCAACAAGAACAGAAACATCTTACAGTATAATTAGGTATTGAAGTCTTGCCTCAGGACTGCTTAGAGTAAGAAATGGATATTGAAGTTGAAATAAAAATATAGTGGCATTGATCAATATAAAGAAAAGTAATATTGAAGTATTCAGAAATATAGTCTGAATAATATTCTGGTTTTGTTTTTGTCTCTTTCTTGAAAATAATAACTTTCTCCCAAATCTTTCATATAGTAGCAAATATATTACAGGTTGGCCTATTGCCATATTAATTTTAAATTGGACCTCATAAATGTTTCATGAGGTCCACTTTAATGGGATTGCTTTTCCTGGCAATGAGCCTGTGTGGACAGCATCTTAAACATTGATGCTATTTTAATGGAACTTCAGGAAAAAATTTTCAGGCATTAATAGGTTTATTAATAAATTGCTCAACACCAAGACTACATATCAAGAATGTTCTGAGAAAAGTCTGGAAAGCAATATTTAGTAATTACTCTCCTGTTTTCTTTGACAGGTGGCTGAAATGTAAGCATACAAAACATCAAGCTATTATTAGAATTCAAAAGTGGACTTTTAAAAACAATAACAAGCAATATTATTTGAATTCTTCCTGACAAAGATGTGATCTTCAGTCACAGATCTTCCACTATTCTGATTGGGCAATTGGCTTAGAGTCACTCAAAAGTGAACAGAATGATATTGAAAGAGAATGAAAGTATAAGAATACTGGGCACTTCATTGGCTGATTTGTGTTTGGTAGGAGTTGGAGAAAGGAACCAAAGAGGGTAGGGAAGGAGACTGATTTGAATGTTTGGGAAGTAGAAACCAAAGAAAATAGAAGCTGGGATTCTAGAGATTACTTTTTCATGATTCTCAGTTTTTCTCAGGCTTATACTAAGTCAAATCTTCCTCTGCCATTCCATCTAGCCATCAATAACCAAAGATTGACTTTGCAATGGGAAAGCCAAATAAACTTTTATATGTACTTTGACCATAGAGTCATAAAAATTTCTGAGCTGGAAGGGACCCTTGATGTAATCTTATCCAGATCTTTCATTTTACAACCAAGGAAATGGAGGCTAGAGAATTGAAGTACTAATTGTTACTAAATTCCAAATGTTCTTTTCTCTATATCTGAGGTCCTTCACTTGTTTTTTTGGTGTGGACCCCTTTCATAGTCTGATGAAGTCTATGGACTCCTTCTTAGAGTAAAAATTTTAAATTCATAAAATACATAGAATTACAAAGGAAATCAATTATATTGAAAAAAGTTATTACAATAACAAATTCACAGATGTCAGGTTAAGAACCCTCGCCAATGAGGGTAATAACATTATGGGAGTAAGAATTAGACTAGAGGGACTAAAATATATAGGGGACAAAATCCAAATAAGGAGCCACCAATAACACCCATGACTTTTAATGTCTATACACAAATGCACAAGCATGAATAACAAGCTGGGGGGGGCAGGGATAAAGAGAACTGGAGATTCTAATTGAAGATTGATATCAATGGTATCACTAAAACTGGAATTCTGAAGAGAAAGTTAGTCCAGGAAACATGTGAAACTCTCAAGAATGACATTCTGAAGATGAAAGAAAAACAATTTCATGTTAAAGAAAAGAAGAGTTGTCTAAAGAGACCTATGTAGATGCACATTGATGAGTGTAAGTTTTTAAAAAATAATATTTATTTTTCCCTCATTACATGTGAAAACAATTTTTTAGTTTTCAAAAAGTTTTGAGTTCCAAATTCTATCCCTCCCTCTTTCCCCTCAACCCTCCTTTATAAGATAAGCAATCTGATATGGGTTACACATGTGTAATGATGCAAAACATTTTCATATTAGTCATTTTGGGCAAGAAGACTCAAGAAGAAAGGAAGGAAGAAAGAAAGAAAGTAAAAATGGATGTAATCAGACAACATCAGTTTTTTCTCTGCAAGTACACAGCATTTTTCATCATGAGTCTTTTGGGACTATGGAATTGTCCTTTGGGATTGTATTGGATGATTGTATTGCTGAGGATAGCTTAGGCATCCACAGTTCTTATCATACAACACTGCTGTTAATGTGTGCTATCATCTCTTGATTTTGTTCACTTCACTTTGTATCAGTGCGTGTAAGTCTTTCCAGGTTTTTCTGAAATTATCCTGGACAAAGGTAAGTTTTAAAACAACATGTAGAACTTGAAAGCAAGGATAAATAATACAGGATCAATATAAAAATGTGACACAGTCCTGTAAGAATAATATTAAGATTAAAGTTTAGAATGAGTTGACTTTGGGGAGGAAAGTTAGAGACAACAAAAAGAAAGTTTAGATAATGTTGGGGAAAAGAGAAGGATCAAAAAGAGGACTTAGCAATGTGGATGAATTGATGATAATGAACGAGAGAAAAGATACTACTACCTAATTCTTCATTTGCTTTTCTTTTCTTTGCAAGGAAATTGATGTTTGGATGGAAAACACAAAAATGGCAAATAGTATATCCAATCCAAGTAGGAATATATTAAAAGAATACCCAGCTGTGCTTGATGAAGTGTCTCCAGGCACAGATGAACAATATCCCAACATTTTAAGCCATTACCAGTGATCTTTGAAAGATCATGAAAACCAGGAGAGGTGACTTACATATGGAGAAAGATAGATGTTGGTTTGATTATCAAAAGAGAAAAGAGAGTGGAATCTCACTGGAGTCCTGTGAGTTTGACTCCTATTTCTGATAAAATTAAAAACAAAAAAACATTATTAGAGGGATAATTAGTGAACATCTGTAAAAGAAGATAGCAATCACAAAAAGTCAGCCTGGCTTCCTACTGAACAGGACATACTAGATTCATCTCATTTCCTTTTTTTTTGACAGGATAGCTAGACTAATAGACCTTAGGAATATTCTAGATATAGTTTACCTAACCTTCAGCAAAGCATTTGATAAAATCTCTCAGGCTATTTTTGTGGAGGCTATGGAAAGGTGTGGCTAGAGAACAGTGAAGGTAAGTGGATTTAGAACAGTTTGAAGGGCCATGCCCAAAGAGGAGTCATTGATGCCATCTACAAAGAGGATGCCAATGAAGAGCTTTTCTAGCAGATTACTAGTTATTCCTTAAATAATGTGCCCTATATTTTTTTCCCAGTAGTTGAATTTAAGCTCATTGCTTGAGGTTGTGCTTCATGATAGTCAGAAATAGAAGAACTGTATCCTTGTCCTTTCCTATATCTCTGAAATCTCTTCCAATGTCTTCCATTCTATAGAGCCCATGTCTTCATGCTACCTTCACCTGCTAACACTCTCCCCTTCACTTGGCAGCACTCTTCACCCAAGTCTCCTCTTCCCAGCAGCGTTTCATTGTCTAGACTTCTTCTTTGCCCCCTCTTGTCCAAGATTTGTCCAAGATCACACAGGTAGTACAGTGATCATCAAGTGCTTTAAAGGAAGATAGGTAAAATAGAGATTAGACTTCTTCTGTTTGGCCTCAAAGGGCAGAATTCGAAGCATTGGGTGGAAGTTGCTTAGAGGCGTTATTTCACTTTACCATAAAGAAAAACTTCTTCACTACTAGTATTATATGAAAGTGAAAAGGTCTGTCCTAGTAGGTAATACTTGATGATTAGTCAGCTAACAAGCATTTATTAAGCATTTACTGTGTTTCAAACACTATACTAAGCACTAGGGATACAAAGAAAGGCAAAAGCAATCTTTGCCCATAAGGAACTCATCTTCTAATAAGGGAGACAAGGTGTAAATTAGGTGTATGCAAGATATATATAGACAGGAACCTTAGAGAAGAAGGCACTCAAAAATGGGAAAGGCATCTTGCTGCATGAGGATTTCTGAGCTGTCTGAGGGAAGTCAGAAACTAAGAGACAGAGTTAAGGAGGAAGAGCACTCCAGGCAATGGGGAATAGCTAGTGGGAGATGGATGGAGTGTCATTTGTGTGAATTAGCAAGAAGGCCCTTGTAGCTCTGTCATAGAATTCATGGAAGGGAAAAAAACACTGGAAAGATATGAAGGGATAGGTTGTGAGGAGCTTTAAAAGTTGATCCAAGGACTTAATATTTAATCCTGGAGTTAATAAGGTGTCACTGAGTTCATTGTGTAGGACAGTCACATGGTCAGATCTATGCCTTAGGAAAATCACTTTGGCAGCTAAATGTAGAATAGATTGCAGTGGGAAGAGACTTGAGGTAGGGAGATCAACTAAAAAGCTATTGCAATAATCCAGGTGTAAATTGATTAATGTCTGCACCGTGGTGACAGTTATGTGAGTAGAAATATGGATTACATATACAAGAAATGTTGTCAAGGTAGAAATGATAATATTTGGCAACTGATTGAATATGTGGGATCAATGGGAGTGAGGAGCTGAGGGTGACCCTGAAATTATGAGTCTGAATAGAGGATGGGTAATACTATACCCCTGAATAGAATAGAAATGTTGGAATATAGGTAGTTGTCAGTAGTGTTGTAGCAGTCATGCCTATTCAAGTATGGCTTCTAGATAGCCTTTTAGGTCCCTTTCATTCTGAAATTCTGTGTTCTCTGTGTCTCTCTCTTTTTTCTAGCATGAGTAAAATAAGGGGTTGGACCACATGGTCTTTAAGACATTTTTCAGTTGTAATGCTTTAAGATTCTAAAATGCAAAAAGCTGGCAGTGTCTTTATTCAAAGGAGTAATATGGATTCATGTCTCAGAGTTCTGGAAGCGAAGACTGATGCTACCTTCCAGGTTCTTCATTACATTTTTATATGGCTGTGGAAAACTGGTGTAGCTGCCACGTGGCAAACTGGAATGGGGGGAGGAGAGGGAAAAAGGGGGAGATTGTCAATGACTACAAAGAAGGTGGAAATACTACCAGGGATTCGTAACTTGAGGTCCATAGATTGGTGGATAGTTTTCAGGGCTGGGTCTGAGACTTTGGATAGGTAAACAATTCCATCTCTTATTTCAATATACACAATTGATTGCCTTTGTAATCCCCTGTATTTTATTTTATTTCATGCGCTGAAAAGCATTTTTCTGAGGAGTCCATGGGCTTCACTGGATTGCTACAATATATAAAAATGGTTAAGAACCCTTGCTATAAGCCTATTCAAAGGCATAGTTATCTTAATTATGTCATATAAGGGGTTCTAGAAAAGGCATCCCTGTTCCACAACATCCTCACCCAATGGCCTTGTCCTGCTTCATGAAATTTCCACATTATTTAGGTGGGACTCTCTCAAGCCACAGTGATATCTCCTTTTTCCTCAGCTTTTATATGATATTATTCCCAGGATATATAGAAATAGATGTCATTAAAGAAAACTTGTATTTGGTACTTATCACTTCTTGTAATGTCTCCTAAACTGGTATACTCTGCTGAAATACTGTACAAAGTAAAATGAGAATATATGTACTGACTCATCCTTGGCACCGCTGTAAAAACAGAACAGACTTGTGTCTTGTGGCATCATCTGGAGAGCAAGAATCTGTATTTGTGTCCTGATATTTGCTAGGATTCCCTGCTGTTTAACAGCCAGATTTACTAAATCAGGAATCAAGGATCCAGGGCAGACAGTTGGAAAGGTAGAAATCTGGCTCAGTGTCAGAAAACATGGTGTTGATTCAGTAAGTTCAGGAGTGAAAACACAGGTAACAAGTGGGGTGTGGAATTCAGCTTTATTTATATCCTTTGTATTTAAAGAGTACAATTACCATTTGGTTTTCAAATTTCAGAACTTGGTGTCAGTAAAAGTTAGGAAAGGCATCTCACACCTCTCCCTTCCTCACAACTGCCACATTGATGATGTTTCTTCACTTCTATGGCCCTTATTTCATAGTAGACTATTATAACAGCCTTCTGGTGGATCTCCTTGCCTTAAATCCCTCCCCACTCCAGTCTATCCTTACTCAGCTGTCAAAATGATCTTCCTGAAGCACAGGTTTGACCATGTCACTCATCATATTCAGTAAATTCCAGTGGCTCCCTATTTCCTTTAGAATAAAATGTAAGATCACCTATCTGGTTTTTAAAGTTCTTTATAATGTAGATCCTTCCTATCTTTTTAGTCATTAACACCCTACTTTCCTCTACTTACCCTTTCATCTAGTGACACTGACTTCCTTGCAGTAGAATGTCACCTGTTGGTCCTTTCGAGAACTTTGCTTTCAATAATAATAGTAGATATCTATAGAACACTTTTAGGTTTGCAAAGGGGTTTACATGTATTATTTCATTTGATCATTACAATAACCCAGTTTAATAAGTATTTTATGCATTATTATCTTCATTTCGTGGATTAAAAATTTGAGTTTCAAAGGTTAGGTGGCTTCCCCATCACTAGTAAATAGAGATGGGAATTGAATCCGGGTCTTTGCTGACTCCAGGTCCTGTGCTCCAACTCTACTTCTCAGCTGATACTGTGATGAAAACAGCGAAAAAATATTGCCTTTTATTTTGTCCTGTTCGAAAAACTCTTTGCTCCGGAATCCGAATAATATACATAATGGATTTTGTATAATGCATGATGCTGTAGTCTTCTCATTGCTAGGGCCATCCTTCTGGGCACAGACCTCATCATTTATGTTCCCCACTGGAAGGTTTCCATCTGGATAATGAAGAGCTTTTCATCCTTTGGCAGTTTGGAGTAGGGGAAAGAATATTGGATTTGGAATCAGTAGAAGATCTGTGTTTGAATTCTGGATCTATCACTTACTAAGTATTTGACCTTGGCCAGAGTCACAGAATCAGAGTTGGAAGAGATCTCAGAGGTCATCTGGTCTAAATCATGTTTGACCAGCACTTGATGCTCCTCTGACATGTCTGATATTGGTCATCTGGCCTTTACTTGAAGACCTCCAGCAATTTAGTAATGCACTACTTCATAAGACAGCCCATCCCTCTTTTGTATAGCTCTAAGTATTAGGAAGTGTTACCTTATACCAAACTTAAATCTGTTTTTTTTTGTTAACTTCCACTCATTGCTCCTAGTTCTTATCACTGGGGCCAAGTTGAAAAAGTCAAGTAAAACCCTCCAAATACTTGAACATGATTATCATGGAATAGAATTAATTTCTGTACAGTGAATACTGGTATATTAGTGACCATTTGCATGTGGAGAAAAGAAAGTTTTCATCTTTCAACCCCCAAAATCACAAGGGAATTTGCTAACATTATGTCCTGGAAAGCAAAGCATCTTCTGACTAGTGGATACTTGTAGCTGATCAGTATTTTGTAACTGGATACCGCTGATACATCTCTACAAAAATTTATTTATTCACTTTAGTAAATAGTGCCAGAAGGATGCTTCTGTGAATTCTATTATTGATAACAGGGGCTATGTGTTTAAATCCTGTTCTGCCCAGCTGAAAGTGCACCATTGGGTGACCTGAGAGAAGCAGAACATTAATGTGGGGTTGCTAAATGCTGCTCTGACACATTTTTTCTCACTGTAACGCTATGGCACTGTTGTTATATCTGTTATGTTGCAAATGCTCCAGCTGGAAGCAATATGGAGCTTTCTGCGGGGTGGGGGTGGGGGTGGGGGGGGATGGGGAATGGGGGCACAGCATTTTTATCAGTTAACTCTGCTTTTGGTTTTTGCTCTGTACTAGAAGTATAGCCGTAATTACATGGCTGCAACTTTTTGATATCAATGATCTACTTTAAAATTCCACAACAGTGATAGACCTTGGGAGGGAAAAATTCAAAATTGTGAGTCCTTCCCTTTTCCTTCCTTAAAAATATGTGTGCACACACATATACATATGCATATAGATGTATATGTATACATATATATATATATATATATATACACACACACACACATACACATGCATGTGTGTATATTTGTTTTGTGGTTTGTTCCCTGGCATGACAGGATATGTTAATTCCCCATGTTCCTTCCCATAAACTTCCTAAACAAAATTGAAAAATCCTTTTCTGTTCTTGATCTTTAAGAGAATAGAGATCTCTATGGCTTTGAATTCAACAGCCCTGTCCCCTTGCTACTTGTGTGACTTTGGGCAACTCCCTTAAACTTTTGGTGCCTCAAGTTCTTCATACACAACAAAAGAGGACATTGGAGTGACTGGTGTCTAAGGCCCCTGACTAGTTTACATTTATAAGCATGTGATCCTTTGATACTGACTTCTGAGGTGACCATGGTAGCTGGAAACAAAAGCGTCTTCAACCAGTTATAGCTTTTTATTGACTAGTTGGTTGGGCTGCTGGAGCTTTTAGACAAAGCAGAATTGAGAATTCTTGCTATATTTCAATAATTTTATTGAGTATTTAAAAGAGAGCTATTATTTTTAGGTTTCTTCTTTCACTATTCCATTCCTAAATCCTTGGAATTTTCCACCTCAATTCAAGTGGCCTTCTTACCCTGCAGATGACTTCACCCCTGTGGTCGACTCTCTCTTCCTATTGGTGAATCTCTTTCCAAAAACTCGATTTGAGGAAGCGTTTGGGCCAACCACAGCTCACTTCTCTCCTGGCTCCACTACTGCCTCTGTAGACATTTCTCAGATGCCTGCTCCCCTCCATTCCCCTTTTTTGTGTTGTCCCCCATTATAATGTAAGCTTTCTGAGGGTAGAACAGTTTTTATTTTTGCTTGTATTTGTGTCTCCAGTGCTTTGCACAGAACTTGACACAACAATAAATGCTCGTTGTTGTTAAGACATTGCTTAGAAATTATTTTTGCAAATTGAACTGTGAAAAAGGAACTGGAGACATTTAAAATGGCAATAATATTACCATAACGTTTCACAATTTTTTTTTCCTGAATTGCCCTCTTATTTACTTCATAAAAGGTACTTTATCCTTTGTTTCTCCTACTTTTCCATAAAATTGGAAAGAGGAATTGCCAACAAGGTCCTGACCTGCATTGATAGAGGGTTTCTTCACGTGGGAGTTTCTTATAGCAATAAAATCACGGGTCCATTCCCAGTACTGCCCTTGTATAACATATCCATAATTGATGTCATAATGCTGTCCACAATGTCTTAGTTTAGAAAAACTTTTTGATGTCCTTTCAGTCTTGGAACATATCAGGTTCTTAATTTGGGTGCCATCTCCTTAGATAGCTCATTAAAGTTTGACTTAATAATAATACATTAAGGAAGGACACAATAATAAGTATTGATAATCATGAAACAATGGACTTTTTGCTGTCATCAATTACATGAAAACAACAGATCTTTCTGTTTTAGAATGAAAATCCATCATCTTTAGAATTGGGAGGAAGCTTATGTTCAGAGAGGACATTGATGTAATCACATATTTTTAGAGTTTGAAGAAACCATAGAGATATCTGGCCAACCACCAGCATTTTGGTGATAGGGTAGAATCCCAGAAAAATTAAATGACTTGCTCAAAGTCGCATAACTGGTTAGTTATGGAGTCAGATTTAGGATGTGAGAGTCCTGATTCCCAGTAGAGCATTCATTCTGCTAGATCATATTGTCAAACCACTGTGTTCAAGCAGTCTGTGATGCCAGGTGATATTGGTTCCCCTCCCCCACCCGTTATCAATCTGAATAGTCAAGCAAAACAGATTTCTACATTGACTAAAAGACGTTTCAATTTTTCCTTCAAGGCCACAACCTCTCTATCAGGAGGTGGACAGCATGTTTCATCATGAGTCCTCTGGAATAATGCTTGATCATTCCATTTCTGATTAGAGCTTCTAAGTCTTTCAAAGTTGCCTTTAAAGTATTACTGTCACCATATAAACCATTCTTCTTCTTTTTCACCCCACTCTGCAGTCATTCATACAAATCTTCCCAGGTTTCTCTGAAAATTTCCTTCATCATTTCTTACAGCACAATAGTTTTCCATCACATTTATAGATCATAACTTGTTTAGTCATGCCCTAATTCTTATATAATCTCTCAGTTTCCAATACTTTGACACTACAAAAAAAGCTGCTATAAATATTTTCATACCTCCAAGTTAGAGATTATTTTGCTTAGTAAGGCAAGGGGAAAAGATTCTGTTCATCTTTTAAGACTGTCAAAATATATAAAAAAGGACTCCTAGGCTCTCTGTCTAATTATACTCCCTCTGTGTCTCCTCATGATAATAGTGTTTCAAGGGGACATATTTTATCTCTCCATATCAAAATGTAAACAGTTTGTCCTTGTTTAAATTCCTTATGGTTGTTAACCATTTCTTTTGTGTGTGTGTGTGTGTGTGTGTGTGTGTGTGTGTGTCTTTTGACTCGTTCAAACTTCAGAATTTCTGCATAGCTGTTATCTTTTAATCAGGAATACTTGGAGGTTCTCTGTGTTATTAAAGGTCCATCTTCCCCCTGTTGGGTTATACTCAGTTTTGCTGGGTAAATTGTTCTTGGATATGGGAAGGGAAGGGGAGGAAAGG
>CM053770.1:67402599-67424341 GCA_028658325.1 Potorous gilbertii
ATAAGAAAAATCTTATTCAATGGAGGAGATAAGGGAGAAGGGAAGAGGGGGAAAAATAATGCTACTCTCCCCATGTGTGGCTGAAGGAGGGAATAACATGCTTACTAAATTTGATAGTAAAATTTGTATATACACAGGAAAGTAGGAGAGGAGGCGACAAGTGGAGTGAGGGGAATGTTAGAAGGGAGGGCAAATGAGAGAAGGGAGTCACTAGAAATAAACACTTTTGAGAAGGGACAAAGTCAATTGTAGAGGAGAAAAATAAGGGGGAATAGGGTAGGTCAGAGGGCAATATAATTAGTATTACACAACATGATTACTATGGAAGTCTTTTGCAAAACAACACATATTTAGTCTGTATTGAATTGCTTGCCTTCTCAGTAGGGCTGGGGAGGGAGTGGGGAAGGGAGAGAAGTTGGAATTCAAAGTATTGGAAATGAATATTGAGAATTTTTATTGCCTATAATTGGGAAATAAGAACTACAGGGAAAGGGGTATGGAAATTTATCTTGCCCTGAAAGAAAAGAGAGAAGATGGGGATAGGAGAGAGGTTGGGGTGTGATGGAGGGGAGGGTACATTGAGGGAAGGAGTAATCAGAATGCATGGTATTAGGAAGCAGGGGGAGGGGAGTATGGGGAGAAAAATTGGACATGTTACAAAGTGAGGTAAAAGCAATTAGTATGAAAACAATAGACCGAATTAATTACTAAGAATAAATCAATAACATCTTTAGTCTGGAGAAAAGAATTTCAGTCTAAATTTCCTAGAGGAAGGTAACCTCAGGTAAAATTTGGCATTGATGGAAAAGTTAAGGTTTTAATGGTAAATTTGATTTTATGATTGCCATTTAATCAGGAACTAGAACATGTATAGAGACTTGCCTGAAAAGTTGTTCCTTAGCCACAGTGAAACTATAATCATATTTGAAACCTGGTTATTGGAACTTCCCTTTTTTAGATGCTATGACACTATTAAGTGACTGTTCTTCTGAGTCTAACTCTAGGTATGGGTAGCAAGAAAGGTGATCTGAGCCTTCAATACATTGATGCCTGTAAGCTGATGAGATGCTGGCATGAACTGCATAGGTGATCTCAAGAGAAGGGTGGGAGAGTGGTTGTTCAGCATAGGCTGAGGTGGGATTCTCCTGACTGAATTTCCCCACTGACATCTGGCAGACTTTAAGCCTGACTGAATGGAAGTGGATAATCTAATCCTGCCTGGAATTTACATGAAGTTGGGGAGATATTGTGCCCCTGCAATGTCCTTACTATTGGTGGCAATTTCCTATAGTCAAAAGATTTGTAAGCTTAATACCAGATCTATTCAATTATAGATTATGGGTAGGGGAACGTCTGAGGTTGTCTCAAATTAAGCTATTAGGCATAAGATTTTTGACCAACAACAATAAGTTAGGGTCCTTTAAATCTTAGTAATACTGTGGAGACAATTAGGTCAAGAGCTTGTGAAGCAACATAAATAGTATTTGTGTCTCAGTTGGTTAATGTTTAAAAAAAAAATTTCTTTTGTGGTCCATACTGTAAATGCTTTAAAGAGAAGTATCACCTCACCAAAAGTTTGAATTGTTTTATCTGTTACAAACTGTGTTAAAATAAATAATATAAAAAAATGAAGAAGTTGGATTAGATGACCTCAGAGGTCCCTTCTAGCTCTAAATCTATAAACCTGTGGTCCAATGGCTACATTTACCATGCCCTTTCCAGTTGGTAGATGTCTTTGAAAATGAGCTCATCCAGAAAAATCATCCCTGATTGCATGGCAAAGAGGGTATTTTGGGTCCAGATTCAGAGACTCATTAAAATGTCTGGTGAGTGGGGCAGGACATAGTGAGTACCTAATAGAATGTTTCCTGGGCCCTGGACCCTCTTAGACATAATCTTGTCATTTGTTCTGATTTGGAGCATTGTCCTTTTTGGCCAGTGCTAAATAGATTCTGACTAAGGTCTTATACTACTTAGAACATAGGCAATTATCCTTATAACAGATCATTAACACCTTTTCTTTTTCTGAACTTTTTCTCCTTTCTATACTTTATACCCTCCCCACCCATTTCATTCAATCAATAGTATTCCAATTACACTTATATACCACAATTTCTGTAGTCATTCCTCAATTGGTAGATATACCCATATTGTTTCCAGGTCTGCTATGAATAATTATGCTATGAAATGAAGGAACTACTATGATGTGTGTGTGTGTGTGTGTGAGAGAGAGAGAGAGAGAGAGAGAGAGAGAGAGAGAGAGAGACTCCCTCTTTCTTTGCTCTTTTTGGGGAATAGACTTAATAGCGCTATTGCTGGGTCAAAGGTTGTGTACAATCTGATAGCTTTGGGAAATAGTTCCAAGTGGCTTTCCAGGATGGTTGGACTAATTTACAGTTTCATCAACTGTGCATTAATGTGCATTTTTCCCCTAGGACCTCCAACATATTTGTAATTTTCCTCTTTTTTTATATTTGTAAGTTTGATCCCTGTGAGAAGAAACTTCAGAGTTGCTTTAGTTTGCCTTTCTCTAATTATTAATAATTTATAGCATTTCCCCCCATATGACTGTTAATACCTTCAATTTCAAAAACTTATTGCTCATATCCTTTCATCATTTGTCTATTGGGAAATAGCTCTTATTAAAAATTTGAATCAGTTCCATATATATGTATATGAAATGAGATGTTTATTAGAGAAACTTGCCACAAAGATTTATCTCTACTTACCCATTTTTCTTACTTTAATTGCCACTGTTTTGTTTGTGAAATAAAAAAAAGTGTAATCAAATTTTTTTCTTCTCTGATTCTCTCTATTCCTTTTTTTGATCATGAACTCTTCTGCTATCCATAAATGTGAGAGGTAATTTCTTCCTTGACATACTTTGCTTTTTACTTATCTACTATATATCTACTTATCATCTTTTACATCTAAGTGATGTATTCATTTAGAACTTGTCTGAGTACATGGTCTAAATCTAATCTCTGTTAGATTGCTTTCAAGTTTTCACAGCAGTTTTTGTTGAATAGTGAGCAATTATGCCTATATCTGGGGTCTTAAGTTTATTAAACATTAGGATACCAGGTTTATTATGGTTTGGTTTAATGTGTCTAAGCTGCATTACTGATTGACTTCTTTATTTCTTAATTAACATAAAATTGTTTTATTATTTTTTATAGTATTGTTGAGAACTGTAACTAAGTCCCCTTCTTTCTTACTTTACTTTCTTATATCTCGACCTTTTGTTCCTCTAGATGAATTTTGTTATTGCTACTGTTTTTTCTACCTCTACAAAGCAATCCTTTGGGAGTTTGATTGATTTGGCACTGAGTTAGTTAATCAATTTAGTTAATAGTGTTATTTTTATTATGCTGACTCAGCCTGCTCATGAGCAATTATTATTTCTCTAATTATTTAAATTCTATAAAGAGTACTTTGTGGGTTGTGCTTCCTTTGTATATTTTGGTAGTTAGAGTCCCAAAGAATTTTACTCATTCTGTAGTCATTTTAAGTGGAATTTTTCTTTCTAGCTCTTCATCTTGAATATTTTTTAAAAATTAATTAATTAATTTTATGTTTTCAACATTCATTTCCACAAAATTTTGAGTTCCAAATTTTCTCCCCACCTCTCCCCTCCCCCCACCCCAAAACACTGAGCATTCTGATTACCCCCTATCACCAATCTGCCCTCCCTTCTAACATCCTTCCCTTCCCATATCCCTATCTTTCCTTTTGTCCTGTGGGGCAAGATAAATTTCTATACCCCATTACTTCTTTTCTTATTTCTCAGTTGTATGCAAGAACCATACTCAACATTTGTTCCTAAAACTTTGAGTTCCAACTTCTTTCCCTTCCTCCCTCCCCTCTCATCTCCACTGAGAAGTCTGGCAATTCAATATAGGTTATATATGTGTAGTTTTGCAAATGACTTCCATAATAGTCATGTTGTATAGGACTAACTATATTTCACTCCATCCTATCCTGTCCCTCATTTCTTCTATTCTCTCTTCTGACCTTGTCCCTCCCCAAGAATGTTTACTTCTAATTGCTCCCTCCTCCCATTTGCCCTCCCTTCCATCATTGCTCCACACCTTGCTTATCCTCTTCTCCCCTACTTTCCTGTATTGTAAGATAGGTTTTCATATAAAATTGAGTGTGCTTTTTATTCCTTCCTTGAGCCAAATGTGATGAGAGTAAGCTTTGCTTTTCCCCTCTCACCTACCGTTTTCCCTCCACTGAAAAGACTTTTTCTTACCTCTTTTATGAGAGATCATTTGCCCCATTCCATTTCTCCCTTTCTCCTCCCAATATATCCTCTCTCACCCCTCAATTTCATTTTTTAAGATATGATCCCATCCTATTCAATTTACTCTGTGCTCTGTGTGTGTGTGTGTGTGTGTATGTGTGTAATCCCACCAACTACCCAGATATTGAAAAGTTTCAAGAGTTACAAATATTGTCTTTCCATGTAGGAATGTAAACAGTTCAACTTTAGTAAGTTCCTTATGATTTCTCTTTCCTGTTTACCTTTTCATGCTTCTCTTGATTCTTGTGTTTGAAAGGCAAATTTTCTTTCCAGCTCTGATCTTTTTATCAAGAATACTTGAAAATCCTCAATTTCATTGAATGACCATTTTTCCCCTGAAGTATTATTATACTCAGTTTTTCTGGGTAGGTGGTTCTTGGTTTTAATCCTAGTTCTTTTGACTTCTGGAATATCATATTGCAAGCCCTTTGATCCCTTAATGCAGAAGATGCTAGATCTTGTGTTATCTTTATTACATTTCCATAATACTAAAATTATTTCTTTCTAACTGTTTGTATTTTCTTCTTGACCTGAGAGCTCTGGAATTTGGCTGCAATGTTCCTAGAGTTTCTCTTTTTGGATCTCTTTCAGGGAGTGATTGATGGATTCTTTCAATATTTATTTTGCCCTCTGGGTCTAGAATATCAGGGCAGTTTTCCTTGATGACTTCATGAAAGATGATGTCTAGGCTACTTTTTTGATCATGGCTTTTAAGTTGTCCCATAATTTTTAAATTGTCTCTTCTGGATCTATTTTCCAGGTCAGTTGTTTTCCCCATGAGATATTTCACATTACCTTCCATTTTTTCATTCTTTTGGTTTTGTTTTGTGATTTCTTGGTTTCTTATAAAGTTATGAGCTTTCATCTGTTCCATTCTAATTTTTAAAGAACAATTTCCTTCACTGAGCTTTTGAATCTCCTTTTCCATTTGGCTAATTTTACTTTTTAAAGCATTCTTCTCCTCATTGGCTTTTTAGACCTCTTTTATTGAGCTAGCTTATTTTTAAAGGTGTTATTTTCTTCAGCATTTTTTTTGAGTCTCCTTTAGCAAGCTGTTGACTTGCTTTTCATGATTTACTTGCATGTCTCTTGTTTCTCTTCCCAGTTTTTCCTCTATCTTTCTTACTTGATTTTCAAAATCCTTTTTGGACCCTTCCAAGACCTGATACCACTGAACATTTATTTTGCATGTTTGGAATACAGAAACTTTGACTTTTTTGTTTTTCCCTGATGGTAAGCATTGTTCTTCCTCATCCAAAAGGATGGGAGAAGATACTTGTTCACCAAAAAAGTAACTTTCTATAGTCTTATTTCCCCCCCCCCCTTTTTGGGGCATTTTCCCAACTGGTTACTTGACTTTTGGGTTCTTTGTGAAGAGTAGGGTATATACTCTGGGGCCCTATAAGATGTTGAGATCAGGTCTGGGAGCAACCAAAAGCTTTTCTGCCCAGAATCTGTGAATAGTAGAATGTCCTATCCACAATCACCTTGCCTCCAGTTCCACCATGCCAGCACTCAGTGTGAGACCAAGATCAACTGCCCAATTCCCCCAGGAGCTTTAGATGGAGGCAGAGCTGCCATTCAGGGCTGAGGTTCAGATCAGCTGCTCAGTTCCCCCAGGGACTTTATGATGAGGCCTCCAACAATGGATGCCGGTTGCTCCCTACAGTGGGAAGCAGCCCCTGTGGCCTCTACCGCCACCTCCTGGGGCTGGAGCTATGGGGGGACCTTGCCCCCTTCTTGGCCAGCTGAAAAAGCCCTTTCACTGATCTTTGTTTCCTGTGGGTTGAGGGATATGCACTGCCTCTGGGGACCCCTGAAGCTTACTCTGGCTCTGTTTCTCCCCACACAGCAGCAAGGCTGGGCTGTGCCCTGCTCCACGACCAGTGTGACAGACCTTTTCCAACAGCCTTCCAAGTCACCCTAGGCTGGAAGTCTCCACTGCATTATTCCGTGGCTTCTGCTGCTCTAGAATTTGTTGAAAGTCATTCTTTACAGGTATTTTATGGGCTGTGGGGGAAGAGCTAGTATATGTGCATCTTTCTACTTTGCCATCTTGACTCTGCCCCTCTTCATTTTGAATTTTGTAGACAATATACAGAAATACTTATGATTTTTATGGATTTATTTTATATTCTACAACTTCATTGAAATTTTTAATAATTTCAGTTAATTTTTAGTTTATTTTCTAGAGTTCTCTATCTACAAAAAAGTGATGATTTTATTTCCTTTCTTTGTAGTTGTTCCTTTAATTCTTCTTTCTTCCTGATTTTATTACTGTAGCTAGCATTTCTTGCAGTATAACAAATGAGTGGCAATAAAGGACATTCTTGCTTTACGTCTGATTTTATTGGAAAGGACATTCACCTTCAATCTTATTGAAAATCTCAAAGTTGTGAACAAATAGTGATTCTTGCAGCTTGTGACTAGTTGGTAAGGAAAAGGATGCCATTGTAGAAAAGTTCTTCTCTTTGTGAGGTGTTGAGTCTGGGAATGGAAAGTGCATCCTATATTACCTGTGAATTATGTGTTGTCTTTTAGTATCATTTATCTAATCTGATTAAATGCGTTTCTGAAGTAATGACTTTGATAGAAGTGACTCACTGAGAGCCAGCACTCTCTGGCAATTGAGAGTGATTAGTAGTTAAGGACATATGAGCCAAATAATTTGGTTGGTAGCGATGCAAATTCATACCCTGAGAGGCAGATGAGAAACATACATGGGAATCATTCATGCAGGATATGGAGGTAGTTGACAACCAGATTCTCTGAAGTATTGACAGTAGAGAATAAGCAGGTGGCTGCTATCTACAGCGACACTTGGTATTAAGTTACATACATCATATTTCAGGAAAGGGAAAGGGTGTGTAAGACAAAGTGATGTCGACACTAATGTTGTCTTTTATCTTTCACAGCTAGGTGGCGTTGTAGATAGAGCACTGGAGTCAGGAAGACCTGAGTTCAGATCCAGCCCCAGAAATCGACTGGCTCTGTAACTCTGGACAAGTCACTTAACTGCTACCTGTTCAGTTTCCCCATAGGTAAAGTAGGCATAATTACAATGTGATACAAATATACAAGATAAGTACAACATCTTAGGGTTGTCATAAGAATCGAATGAAATAGTATTTTTTAAATACTCTCTAGATCTTAAAGTGCTGTCTAAACATTATTATTATAATTAATGATAATAATTTTTAATCTTAAAACCGTCCGATGAGTAATGAGAAAACCAGAGATAGTAAAGGAATACGGACTATAATCTCTAGGAGAAAAAAATAGAAAAACGAAAGGAAGTAAATGAATAGGAATTAGGTTATGAGGATGATTATAAAATTCTTGGGTTTGACTTAGAAGGATATTTTTACAGGGTCCAGATGCCAATGATGATACAGAGTGACATACACAGACATGAAACTGAGTTAATTTTGTTTAGAACAGGATAAAATAGAGTGTGGACAAGCCGGATATTTCATGAGGAAAATATTCTTCCCTTTTGGGATGTCAGGTGTCAGTTGGAAATTCTGGAAGATAGAAGACAATATCGAGAACCACAGAATACTAGAGCTTAAAAGGACCTTGGGGATTATGTACTCAGAATTTGAAAGTTAGAAGGGACCCCAGAGTCCATCTAGTCTGACACAGATATGATTAGAAATTCCCTCAACAATATATCTGACAAGTGTCCAATCATTTCATTTTATAGGTGAGGCAATTGAGACTCGGAGGAATTCCACTGTACTTGCATTGATTGTGTTGAAAGTGCCACAGAAAAGGACAAATGCAGATGTTATGAAAATAGAATAAACATGAAATGGAAATGCTAATAATCATTGGAGTACATTGACCAGTGAATAGCAAGTAAAGGAGAATTGTAAAAATTTAAATTGAAGAAGGAGGGAGTGATCCTTATTTAAAGGGATATGAAGTAGTGGGGAAAAAGGGAAGCAAAGGCATGGATTTCTAAGTTTTCTAGAATGATCTGAGGGAAATAGGAAAGGGAAGATTTTGAAGGTGAAAACATGAGGGCAAGCATTAGAGTCAGCCTGGAGGTTCTCTTTAAGATTCCATTGACAGAAGGAGAATTGGAGAATATTGAGGTTAAAATCACCATCAGAAATTTAGAAAGTATAATGAATTTCCCCAGGAAGTGCAGTACTTATGAACCAGCATAGCTCACTACTGAATTTTATAAGAAATGAATTGGTTGTTTAAATAGTCTTTTGATGTGTTTTCTTATGCAAACTTTTTACTTAAAACGGTACAAAGAAAGTTTCAGGATTTGAAGACTCGACACTATTGAATGAATACTTTTTTTGTGTATTTGTGGGGATGTTTTTCATAAGTCAATATTGGTAGTTCACAGAAAAGCACACTAAGAAGAGGATGAATTGCTTAATTACTTTGAGAATTACTTAACCTCCTTGGACCTCAGTTTTCCTACCTGTAAAATGAGAGATGATCTGTAAATTCTCCTCTTTTTCTAGAATGAAACAAATTAAAATGGAGGACATGAATGGGATATCAATGAGCCAAAAAAGATCTTGGGAAGGACAAGGCATCATTTAATTTCAAATGAAGCCAATGGATTAGTTGCTATTATTGCTTGTGAGATCATTCAGCAAGTATTCATTCATTTATTCCCCCACACTAGAGGTTATAAACTATGGTCACATATACATGTATTTGGGTTCTCTCACTAGAGGTCTTTAAATAATGACTAGATGACTATATATATATCAATGTGTGTGTGTGTGTGTGTGTGTGTGTGTGTGTGTATACATATAAGTATAGTTGGATGGTGGAAATACAAATGTACACCCTGAGGTGCAAATGAAAGACATATATTGGGGAATCATGAAGGATGTAGAAGTAATGAACAATTGACAACCAAGTTCTCTGAGATACTAACAGTGAAGAATGAGTGAACTGGTTAACATTTATGGTAGTACCTGTGTATACTCACACCCCCCCCACATACATACACAGATGAGTTTGTATATATACAAAGAACACTATATGATTTTATCTTTTTTTCTTCCCCTAGGAGAGGAAAACACACAAACTAGTGATGCAAATTATTGTCAGACTTTATTAAATTGATTTTCAAAGAAAAATAAATTACTTTAGCTACGGCACCTCAAGAAACAAAGAAAAAGTTCAAAATAGTCCTTTGTCTCTGCAGCCTCCATTTGACTCCTTCAATGACGTGGCAAAGTGATGGAGACAAAATGATGCATGTATATATGTGTGCAAGTACATTTATATGCACACACATATATATGCTTACACTTACATATACTCAATAGAGTATATTCTTAATGAAAATGCGAAATGAAATATTTTGTTTTATTTGTGTATTTCTCATAAAGAAACAGATGCTAGTCGAAAAAAGGTTTCTACCTTTGTGAAGAGCTAGGCCTAGGGCTGGAATGACCATTCTGTGTTACCTGTGAGTTATGCTCCTACTTTTATTACCATTTATCTAATCTGATTAAATGTATTTCTAAAGTAATGACATTGATAGAAGTGACTCAGTGATATCTAGCACTCTGTGGTACACGGGAATGATTAGGTATTAAGGGCATATGAGCTAAGTAATTTGAATGGTGGAGATGCAAATTCACACCCTGAAGTACAGATGAGAGATATATACCCAGGCATTACCCATGCATGGTATAGAAATAATTATAAAAATTTTGGTCAACAAACAGCGGATGTCCCTCAGTCATACATGGCTGTAAACTAGCTCTAAATTCCTCCCCCACCCCCACCCCAGTTTCTACATGACATCTAGAGGAGTTAATCTGTACATATTTCAAGGACTCCCACTTACATAACACCTCCTTTTTCATTTCTATAAAATTGATTCTTTACTATATTTTCTAATCTATCTTAAAAAAACACTTCCCCTATGTTCACTGAATTATCATGTTTATGTTGGCTTGAAGTATGGCTTTTGTATACCTATCTGTATATCTCTATATGTGTACATATATACATATATATCTATGCATATGTATATTTATCTATATGATCTAATTATTTTCATACTAGTCTTTTGTGTCCATCATGAGCACTACAGAGATGAACAAATATGCAATAACATAATTCATTTCTTCCAAAAGTATGTTGATTTAGTAATGGTTGAACAAAGATCTTACATTACAAAGTACAGTAAGTACTAAAAAATTAATGTTTATAAATGGTCTAAATAACCTATGTGATTGTTAACATTTTCTGAAGCCTTTACCTTTACTTTGTCTTATCACTTTGCTATTATCACTGTAGAAGACAAATGGGGGCTACATAGGACAAAAGACCATTTTGAATATTTCTTTGTTTCAGGGATTGCCATGGTCAAAGAAATTTGTTTTCTTTGCAAATAATTTTAATAAAGAAAGTTCCACAATAATTTAAAGCACTGATTTATGTATTTTCTTCTGTTAAAGGCAGAGATTTGGATAAGATGAAATCTTATGGTGTTTTTTCCAATCCAGGATTCTAAAAACATTAGCTAGAACTAATCCTTGAATAATTAAAGACGAATTCTCACCTCAGTTGTCCATATACCAAATCACAAGACATTCTTAACAGATAGATTTTCAGGGATTATAGGAGATGAATAGCATTTAGGATTTTGGAAGAACAATTTCCACTCACGTAACCTTTAGCAGGTTAGCTACATCGTGATACTTTTGGTTTACTGAGACATTATGTATTTTGGTCTAATGGAAATGGAAAGTTTGACTTTTGACCCTATTTGATAATAGAACTCATGTCCTTTAATGCTCTTGTGGTACTTTAGAATCACTTCCTTTTATAGGATAAATAAATGAAATCACAAGACAAAAGCTCTGTGAACACATGTAACAGTTATTTCATATTCTGCTAGGTCATTCAATAACAATTACGCTTGATAACGCCATGTAATTTCAGAAGGTTATTTGTTATATAACTTTTAGTTCGCATCAAAATGATATATTTTATATGACTGAGACTGTAATCTTTTGATTATTGGGCAGTGACTATATTTTGTTGGTGTTCAGTCATTCTTAAAGATACTGGAGTGGTTTGTTATTTCCTTCTCCAGCTCATTTTACAGATGAGGAAATCAAGACAAACAGGTTTAAGTGACTTGTCCATAGTCACACAACTAGTAAGCGTCTGAGACAGGATTTGAATTCATTTGTCCTGACTCCAGGGAGAGTGCTGTATCCACTACATCACCTAGCTGCTTGTGACCATACTTTTCTTTATTTCATATTCTTATGATATAATTATTCATCAGGTAAGATCTTGCTAGGTTGGTAGGCTACTTTTTAAAACAATTGTCTAGATGTAATTTGAGTATTTGGATGGAAATAACTGTATTAGTATTTACCCAACATGGTATGGTAACGTCATTTTGATCTGGGAGATTTCTAGAATGCCTAACTTTCAATCTCAAAAGTATTTTATTTTATAGGTTTTGGCATATTCCCCAATGGGAAAAATGAACACACTTTTTTTGGTGTAGTTCATAAATTTTTCTTTTATTAAGAGAAATTGACTTGTCTTTTTCAATCATCACTTTATATCTTCATTATATTAATCTCAGTCCAACTGATGACCTCATATTTGTCTTGTTTCATTCTTTGTATTTGTAACTCCAACACTTCACATAGTGCCTGGCACATAGGTACTTCATGAAAACTTTTCGATTGATTGGTTATATTTTATTTTATCTTTCTAACTTGCTTCTCTTTTTTTTGTTTGACTCCATAAAAGAGAATATCCTAGGCTAAAGCATTTTTTGTCTAGTAAATCCACTTTTTTGAGTTTGTAAATTTGTAAGAGATACTTACTTGCTATTTGGCATACTTTTATTTTTTGGCTTTACTTCTTGTGATTATAGCATTATTCAGAAGATTGATATACTAAACATATAATTTGATGGTTTTAATTAATAATAGTGTATAGTGTGAAGTTCAGTGACAGTTCCCCAATGGTCAAGACCTATCATTTACAGACTATTAATTAGTCATTAAGTCATTCACTTAGCTGACCTGTAGATCCATCAGATTGATGGATAATAGAGCCTGAAATGATCCTAAAAGGTATTTTATTTAACTTTCAAAAAAATTCCATCAAAAATTAAGACTAAAATGAAAAGCAAGTGAGTAGAAGGAAAAGCTGATCAGATTAGAGAATGTTTTGTACTTTTCAGGGGGAAGTGGGTATTGAAGAATATTATTCCTGCCTTAGCTATTCTACTAGGCTAGCTAGTTGGAACAGTATGACTAGTATTTTCATTCCTTGTCTGTAAAAAAGAAGAAATCAGAATGATTTTTAAAAACAGATCTTTGGTATGTGGGATATAAAGCATAAATTTTAATTGCACTTCATTTACTAAGTGCTGCATTACCTCATCCTTTAGTTTTAACAATGGATTTTCTATAAATCTTCATATAGCTAAACATGATAAACTGCTCAACATATCATAGAACATGGCAGTGCTTATTAGCACTTGAGAAGTTATTGATTGCTTATCTTGATTAATATTTTATGGAACTCTATAGTATTAATTCTAGAGAAGAGATTTTACAGGTTCTATACCTTTTGAGCTCATTCATAGTTTGTGTTTCAATTATAAGATTTCCTCTGCCTAGTGATATTAAGGTAATTATGACCTTTTGTGTATAGATTGCTCTTTCTGTTTATCAAGAATTCATTTTTTAAATTAAAAAAAATCACCAGCAAGTCAGAATGATGAGGTGACATAACCATATTCTATTTAAGGGTAAAAATGAATCCTTTGAGAAAGGTAAAATTGCTAAGTCAGTAGGTTTGCAGATTCACAATATGTTAGATGTACTAGTAATGTTTTTGCTCCTGATTCTGATGCTAAAAGTATTTTCTGAAGGACAGTAGGATAAATGCAGAGATTTTTAATGTCAATACAATATTGACATTTAATGTCAATAAATAATAATGTCATTGCATTCCTTATTTGTTGATAGTTGCCAATAGGGTTTAATTGTCAGGGAAAGTCAAGCTGGGGCAACTGCTACCTTATTATCAATCTCACAGACTTTCATTCAACAATTATTGATTCATTCTTTTGAGCTGTGTTGTGTTACAGAGTTCCCTGTTAAAATGTAAATGCCCCTAGGTAAGGAATCTTAGCTTAAACCCTTATGAGGTAACACTGTCTGTCAGTATCTGTAGGAAAGGGACTCATGTTAGATGTAACTTAGGGTAAATAGGAGGGAACCAAAGTGGGATTACTTTCTCCATTCTACCTAGGGCTAACTCATTTCAGACTCAGGATTTCTGAAGTACTATGGCCATGGTTACCCCTTCTTACAGTAACCGCAATAGATGTTCTATTCAATTGTCAATATTCTATTTGTGGGAGGGAGAGAGAGAGAGAGAGAGAGAGGGAGGGAGAGAGAGATTCTGAATTATAACCTTAGTTAACTGGTTCTTTTGCTTTAAAGAGATGTAATGTAAAATCCCAAAGAATCAGATTGCTTGAAGAATGGAGTGTGTTGGTTGGTTAATTGAATGTTATAACAAGCTAGTGATTAAGAAGTGAAGTCACTGTGTTTCAACTTTTGTTGAATAATTTACTTAAAAGTATTTGTGTTCTTCTTAAAATGTGTTATCCTACTTCCAATCCTTAACATTTCAGGATATAGGAAAATTAATTAATCTTTTTTTGAAGATGAAGGATCTTGTGCTTCAAGATCATCATATTAAATGTGAATTCTTATTTTACAGGAACAGACGAAAAATGTACAAGCAATTTGGCTGATTCCAGGATGTCCACCAGACTAAAAATTCCTATCCTTATATTAATTTCTTGTTACTTTCTGTTAAAGGCAGAGAATTAAGAATTTTGGCTAATGGAAGGTCCATTTAGCTGGGCTCCAATTTATCAAAGTTTTACATTATTAATTTGAAGTTTTTATTTTAGTAATGTAATAAAATTTGGAGAAACATGACTCAGTCAATAAATCAATGAACAAACATTTATTGACTGTGTGCTAGGCTCTAGGTGACAGTCTGGGTGGGGTGTACAGGAAGTTTACAGTTTGGTTGGGGAAACAAGACATAAGTACATGGGCCTATGAATGCTGTTCAAGTGGAGAGGGTGCTGGATTTGGAAGCAGGAGAAGTACGTTCTAATCTGGCTCTGCTGCTTATTATCTATCTAACATTGGACAAATCACTAAATTTCTCGTTTTCTTTTCTCTAAAATAGATTGAACCAGACAACCTTCTAAGACCCTGTCCAATTTTGACGATTTTTATTGTCCAATAAGCTATTTTTTATCTATAATAATATGGCCTAAATAGTGATAGAAGGTAATAATCAAGAACTGTGCTATGCTGTAGCACCAGATCCATTATCAAATGAATACTATTAGCAAAAAGTGCTATTTATTCTGAAGAGATGGCTGGGGTGTGGTAGGGATTCATGGAAAAAACTCATTCATGATGAGTTGCATTTAGAAGGATACTTAGATGGATGGATATGAGAATCAAGTGCATTCTAGGAAAGGGGGAATGGCATAAGTATTTCTTTCCTTTATTTTCTTTTACCTTCTTGAAGAAAAACGTTTATAGGAACTCAAATATTATAGTGTCTTGGAATCCTGTCTATCATGCATTGTATATCCTGGGGCAAGGTCTTCCTTAAAGTCATAGAATCTCAGGATTGGAAGGAATTTTAAATTCTCTAGTTGAACCCATACCTAAAGAGAGGTCCTCTTGATAATATCCATGTCATGTGATTATATAACTTTATCTTGAATACCTCCAATTATGGGGAACTTACTACCAAATGAAATAACAATTTCTACTTTGGGAAAGCTCTAATTTTTAGCAATGTTTTTCTTCTTATATTGAACTGATATCTGCCCGTAAGAATATTCCAGCAATTGCTAATTGTTCTCCTTTATGGGGCCAAATATAACACATCTTTTATTTGACTATTTTTCTAATATATTTATTTTATCAGTTCTCTGATAAGAATGTTTGCTATCCTTATAATCAATTATGAATGCTTACAGTTTCTTGCCTCAGGTGGTAAAGTTTTCAGATCTTCTCACTATCATAATCATTTTCTTCTGATCATATTCTAGCACATACGTGAATGTACTTTCTGAATACCCAAAGTGAAAACAATATCCTAGACATGTCTTGATGAAGGCAGTGTATACTGAGACTATAATCTCCCTTGCTTTAGACACTATGAGTCTATGAAAGCAGTCTATTCTCTCATGGGCTTCATGAGCTAATTTAACTTATGAAATTGTAAATCTTTTGGGATCACATTGTTCCAAGATTTATATCCATATATCATCACCAAGAAAATATAAAGATTAAAGATATGGACTTTTATGAAAGAAAAGAAAAAATACCAGTGTATAAAAATAATTATAACTACTTTTTTGTAGTGTCAGAGAATTGGAAACTAAGAATATTCCTACCAGTTGGAGGATGGCTAAACGAAACACATGATATGTGAAAGAAATAAAATACTTTTGGGTCACAGAAAATGAAAAAGATATGGCATTAGAGAAATTTGGGAACATTGATGCATGAAAAAAAAGCTGTGGAAGCAAGCAGCTTAGGATCACTGCAAATATCACACAAATTTTCAAATACAATAGAGCCCAATATCCATTAAATTCTGGCTCAGTTTTTATTGAGTAAATCTCAAGTTTATAAGATTTTCTTCTTTCCTCCCTTCATATCTACTTTCCTTCTAAGTCTCCCCCCACCATGCCCTTAATGGATTATGTGCTTAACTTTGTATCATAATCTATGCATTATATATGCTTCATACACTTCATTTTTTCCTGTGTGTGTTACTAGACTAATTTGGTTTGAGTGAAATTTGAAAAGGCCCCATATCATTTTATTATGCTAGATACAGTCAGTAGGATGTCATCAAAGATGCATGGCAGGAATATGTAGATTGTAAAAGTGCTAACTTTTAACTTGAACACAAAAAGTAGCATCATAAGATCATAGATTTAGAGTTGGGAGGGACCTTAGAAGCCACTGGATCCAACTTCTTTATTTTAACAGATGAGAAAACTAAAGATTTAGGTGACTTACACATCTAGGATCACATATCTAGGGAAAGAGGCAAGATCTGAACTCACATCATCCTGACTTGAAGCCCAGAATTCTATCCCTTGAGCCAAGTAGCATTAAAGACATTAAGGAGTTCATAATAAAAAAATGAAGTGGGATTGTCATGCAGTACATCTGAAAGATGAGCCAAGTAAGCCAGGGTAAGCACTGGTATCCATGAAATATTACAAGAACTTGAAGAAGAACTTAAATATGCTGGGAGGATACTCCATGGAGGACTTAATAGAAAGATATGAACAAAATTTGCACAAGAAGAGAAAGCTAATGAGCCCTCCAAATTATGATGAACTATTGAAATATATCTATGTATACTTGCAGTCCATTAAAAAACAACAATCCAGGGTGTTTTTTTTACATGAATTAAGTGAAACTCATTGTTAATATAGCTACCTACTTTTAGATTTTATCTTTTATGAAACAATAATTTATTTATTTTTCAGTTCTCAATGTTGACTTCCATAAGAATTTGAGTTCAAAACTTTTTTTCCATCTCCCCCGACCCCCACCCCAGGAGAGCATGCACCCCATCCACCTCTTCCTCCAGTCTGTCCTCCCTTCTATTGCCCACCCTTCTTCTATCCCCCTTCCCGTCTATTTTCCTGTGGGGGCAAAATAGATTTCTATGCTCCATTTCCTGTATATCTTAACTTCCAGTTGCAGGCTAAACCAATTTTTAATATTCATCATTGAAGCTTTAAGTTCCATATTCTCTCCCTTCTTCCCTCCCTCCCACCCTTATTGAGAAAACAAGCAATTCAATATGGGTTATATATGTGTAACAATGCAAAGCATTTCTATAATAGTTATATTGCAAAAGATTAACCACATTTCCTTCTGTCCTTTCTTGCCCTCCATTAATTCCATTCTCTCCCTTGACCTGTCCTCCCACAAGGGTGTTTGCTTCTGATTATCCCTTTCCTCAATTTACTGTTCCTTCTATTATCTTCTCTCTCCTATCCTCTTCCCCCTTGCCTTCCTGCAGGGTGAAATAGATTTCCATATCCAATTGAGTGTGTGTTATTTCAGTCTTAAGCCAAATCCCATGAGAGTAAGGCTCACTTAATTCCTTTCATTTCCCCCATCTTCCTCTCCATTGTAAAAGCTCTTTCTTCCCTCTTTTATGTGAGATGATTTGCTACATTCTACCTCTCCCATTCTCTTACTCCTAGTACATTCCACTCAACAGTAAATTTTTTTTTAGGTATTTTCCCTTCATATTCAGCTCACCTTGTGTCCTCTGTCTATGTGTGTGTGTATATGTGTGTGTGTGTGTATATAAATATATATATATATATATATATATATATATACATACATACACAGTTTGGTTATACAAACATATACACATACATTCACACATATGCCCATGTACATATGCATACCTACACATATACAATATATATATACTTACACATATATCATATATAATATACATAAATACTCATATATACTATGTATACACATATATGTTAGGGTAGTATATATGTTAGGATAGTTAGAGGGAATACATATATATATATATATATATATAATGTACATATATGTGTGTGTGTATATATATATACATATATATATGTATATATATATATGTATATATATATATACCCTCTAATTACCCTAATACTGAGAAAGATCTCATGAGTTACAAATAACATCTTTCCGTGTAGGAATGTAAACAGTTCAACTTTGATGAGTTCCTTAGGGCTTCTCTTTCCTTTTTACCTTCTCATCTTTCTCTTGATTCTTGTATTTGAAAGTCAAATTTTTTTATTTAGCTCTGGACTTTTCAACAAGAATACTTGGGAGTCCTCTATTTCATTGAAATTCCATTTCCCCCCTAAAGTATTATACTCAGTTTTGCTGGGTAGGTGATTCTTGATTTTAATCTTATCTCCTTTGTCCTCTGGAATATCATATTCCAAGTCCTTTGATCCCTTAGTGTAGAAGCTAAGTCCCGTCTTATCCTGATTGTATTTCCACAATACTTGAATTTTTTCTTTCTGGCTGCTTTTAATATTTTCTCCTTGACCTTGGAACTGTGGAATTTGGCTACAGTACTCCTAGGAGTTTTCCTTTTGGGATCTCTTTCAGGAGGTAATCAGTGAATTCTTTCCATTTCTATTTTACCCTCTGGTTCTGGGCAGTTTTCCTTGATAATTTCATGAAAGATCCTGTCTAGGCTCTTTTTTTGATCATGGTTTTCAGGTAGACCAATAATTTTTAAATTATCTCTCCTGGATCTGTTTTCCAGGTCAGTTGTTTTTCCAGTGAGATATTTCACATTTTCTATTATTTTTTATTCTTTTGGTTTTATTTTATATTTTCTTGGTTTCTCATAAAGTCATTAGTTTCCACCTGCTGCGTTCTAATTTTTAAAGAACTATTTTATTCAGTGAGCTTTTGAAGTTCTTTTTCCATTTGACCAATTCTGTTTTTTAAAGCATTCTTCTCTTTGACTTTTTGGATCTCTTTTGCCATTTGAGTTACTCTATTTTTAAAGGTGTTATTTTCTTCAGAATTTTTTGGGTCTCCTTTTGCAAGATGTTGCCTCACTTTTCATGATTTTCTTGCATCACTCTCATTTCTCTTCCAAATTTTTCCTCCACCTCTCTTACTTGATTTTCAAAATCTTTTTTGAGCTCTTCCATGGCCTGAGACCATTGCATATTTTTTTTTGGAGGTTTGGATGCAGACAAAAGCCTTGACCTTGTTGTCTTCCTCTGATGGTATATTTTGCTCTTCTTCATCCAAAAGAATGGAAGAAAATATATTTTCACCAAGCAAATAACCTTCTATAGTCTTACTTTTTCCCCTTTGGGGGCATTTTCCTAGCCAGTTACTTTTGATTCCTTTGTCAAATAGAGGGTATACTACCTTATGCTTCAGAGGTTTTGGATAGCTGTTTTCTGAGATATCTCTATAAGACTTGTAAATTCTCACTTCCTCCAAGGTGGCGCAATCAAGGGAGAGAAGTTTATTCCTTTCCTGGCCTGTGCTGTGATCTGTGAGCAACCACAAGCACTCTTTTCTGCTCTGTAACTGCCAATAGGATTCCCTCTCCACAGTAACTACCAGCTCCACCAAGCCAGTTCTCCTTCTTACCCCAGGACCACCATTCAGGACTGAGGCCCAGTACAGCTACTTGGTTTTCCCAGGGTCTTTAGGCCAAGGGCTCCAAAAGTGGCCTTTGCTGTTGCTCTGGGGCTGGAGCTAGGGCCAAACCTAGCTCCCCTCTCACCCAGGTTACAGAGCTTTCTTACTGACCTTTGAAGCTATCTTTGGCATTTGTGGGTTGAGAAATCTGGGAATTGCAGCAGCTGTCCATGATTCCACGCTCTGAAGCCTGCTCCATTCCTGTCTGTGCAGTTCAGCCTAGGTTAGGCTGTGCTCCACTCCAAGCTTAGGGTAATAGACCTTTCCTGTTGGACTTCCAGGATGTTTTGGCCTGGAAATTTGTTTCACTCTGTCATTTTGTGGCTTCTGTGCTCTATAATTTGTTTAGTCATTTTTTACACATTAATATGTGTAAAAATATATAATTATATTTATATATAAATATATATATAATATATAAAACATATAATTATGGGATTATGGGAGAGAACTAGAGCAGGTCCATCCTTCTACTCCACCATCTTGGCTTTACCCCCTTTAGGTTTTATCTTTAGGTTTATCCCAATTAGGAGGACAGAGGTTAAGCAGGCCCAGATAATGGGTTCTATGTCTTTAAAGAGAGTGATATCTTCTGCACCCCAAATTATAACTTATTGAAGTTTCAGTATATATGCATTTTTTAGTAGACAGGCTTTTATGGTACTGTTACTAAAGGGGAGATAACAATGAATAGACTACAGTTTACCAAACCTACTCTGAATCTGCCAAATCCACCTGCTTCTTACCGAATGGACCTCCCTGAGGAATTACCTATTTAACCTCCTTTTTTCTTCACACAATCTTGCAAGGCCCAGCCTAACTACAGAATTACAAAACCTTATAGCTGGAAGAGATCTTCAATCACATCTAGTCTTACTCCATCATTTCATAACAGTTAATTTGTCTGAAATAGAGGACCTGTGTAGGGGATTTGTGAAAGATAGGTTTGTAAAGATATATTGGGACCAGATTGAGGAGGGGAGAAACTTAAATGGAAGGCTAAAGTACCTAGTCATTAAAGACTGGTTTGAAGGAGGAAATGATATGATGAAAGTTGGGTTTTAGAAAAATTAATTTGCTGGCAAAAGAATTACAGAAGAGAGACTAGAGTCACAGAGACTAAAGGGCTATTGTAATAACACAGATATAAGATAATAAAGATCTGAACTATGGTGATAGTGACAAGAAAGGAAGGGACAGATCAAGATCCTTCACCTTTTATGTCAGATATATCCTTTTGGAAGTCTGATGAAACCTATGGACCTCTTCTCAGAATATTTTTAAATTTTTTTCAACTAACAAAATTTTATTTTCTCTCCCTATTTCTCTCCCCACTATTGAAAAAAAAACAAACCAAAATCTTAGAAAGAAATATGAACCATGAAATTTTGACTTTGGTCATATTCAGACATGTGTATCTCCTGCCCATTAACTTTCTGTCAGGAGGTAGGTAACATTCTTCTTCGTTAGCCCTCTAGCCTGCAATGATCACTTAAGTCTTTCAGAGCTGTTTATTTTTTTTATCATGTTATTGTATAAATTATTTTTGGTTTTCAGCATTTTTTTGTTGTCTCATGGACTCCTCAACTTCTATTTGTTCCATACTAAGTTTCAAGGAGCCTGTTGCCAATTCTCTTTCCAAATTTTTAAAAAATGTACCATGTGCCCAGGAACTGTGCTAAGTGAGCATTGGGGATACGAAGAAAGGCAAAAACAAAGCCTCTGCTCTCAAGGAACTCCCATTTAAAATGGGGAGGCAGCATGCAAATCAATGTCTATTTACATGCTACATACAGAGTAAACGGAAGGCAATGTGAGAGGAAAGGGAATGGGAAGGATGAGGGGAAGGATTAGGAAAGGTTTTGAATGCCTTTCAATAGCCCTTTTGCCACTGTTCTATCTGAATTGCAAAGGGGAGCAATTATCTGTTCTCTTGTATCCAGATTCATACTTAATCTAGACATAATTGTCTTTGTGATAATACCATTCAAAACTAATTCCACTAGAAAGCTTATTTTGACATTTAATTTAATGTTCTCTCAAAGTCTGAGATTGCCATCAAACTTTAGGAATCTGGGTAAGAAGAAGAGTTTTGCAAGAAAATTAAATAGCCTTTGGGTCTCCGGGGGGG
>CM053770.1:67424841-67458916 GCA_028658325.1 Potorous gilbertii
CCTATTTTTCAAGGTATTATTTTCTTCAACATTTTTTTGGGTCTCCTTTATCAAGGTATTGACCCGTTTTTCATGCTTTTCTTGCATCTCTCTCATTTGTCTTCCCAGTTTTTCCTCCACCTCTCTAATTTGATTTTCAAAATCCTTTTTGAGCTCTTCCGTGGCATCAACCCATTGAATATTTATTTTGGATGTTTGGGATACAGAAGCCTTGACTTCTATGTCTTTCCCTGATGGTAAGCATTGTTCTTCCTCATCTGAAAGGATGGGAGGAGATATCTGTTCACCAAGAAAGTAACCTTCTATGATCTTATTTTTTTTTTCCCTTTTTTGGGCATTTTCCTAGCCAGTTACTTGACTTCTGAGATTCTTCTCCACCCCTGCCCAGCTAGCGCTTGGGGTCTGAGATTCAAATGCTGCTCCCCAGTCTCAGAGCAGGTGGGGCTGCTATTCAGCGGGATTAAGTTCAGGTTCTCAGGTGGGGGCCAGGCTGCCTCCCAGGCTCAGTTCCCTCAGGGGGTTTATGCAGAGACCTTCAGTAATGGAACTCCTGCCTGCTCTGGGAGCCTCTGGCCGCCCGCTGCCTCTTCCGCTTCCTTCCGATGGGGTCTGAGTTATGGAGACACCCTGCTCCCCTCTCAGCCAGCCCAGAAGTCTCTCTCACTGACCTGTGAGTGGGTGGAGGGACCTTCGCGGCCACCGAAGATTCCATCCCTGAAGCCTGCTTGTATCTACTCCTTTCAGTGCCGCACAGCCAAGGCAGGGCTGGGCTCTGCACCTGTCTGGTGTGTGATGGACCTTTGGGATCCGTTTTTCAGGGCTCTCTGGAACAGAAATCTTCTTCACTGTGTTGCTGCGTGGCTTCCACTGCTCCAGAATTTGTTGGGAGTTCTTTTTACAGGAAATCCATGGGCTGTGGATTCAGAGCTAGCATATGTGAATCTTTCTACTCCACCATCTTGGCTCCCCCGCCCCCCCATTCATATATCTACACTTTTTCTTGTCTTTTCTTGTCTATTGCTAGACTATCTAGCATAAAATTGAAAAATAATGATAATAAGGGATATCATTTCTTCATCCATTACAGAAAAAGTTGCTTTTAGTTTTAGATAGATACTACTTATCATTTCAGAGAAAACTCCATTTATTCATGTGCTTTATGGTGTTTTTTTAAAAAAGGAATGGGTGTTGTATTTTGTAAAAAATCCCTTTCTACATCTATTGAAATAATCGTAAGATTTTTGTTGGTTTTGGTGTTTATATGGTCAACTATGCCTGAAAGAGACTTGTATTCCTGGTATAATTCCAGCCTGATCATAATGTATAGTCTCTGTGATATGTTGCTGCAATCTCTTGCTAGTATTTTATTTAACATTTTTATGCCAATATTCATTAGGTAAATTTGACTATAGTTTTCTTTTCTTTTTTGACTCACCCTGGTATAGGTATCAAGACCATATTTGTATCATAGAAGGAATTTAATAGGAGTCCTTCTTTTGCTTATTTTTTCAGTTTAAGTAGTATTGGAAATATTTATCCTTTAAATGTTTGGTTGAATTCACTTGTAGATCTATCTGGTCCTTTGCTTAGAGAGTTCATTTATGACTTGTTTAATTTCCTTTTTCTCACACAAGTTTACCTAAATATTCTATTTCCTGTTTTGCTAACCTGGACAATTTATATTTTTGTAAATATTCCTCCATTTTATTTAGATGATCAAATTTTATTGGCATATAGTTGGGTAAAATAACTATAAATAATTGATCTTACATTTTCTTCATTGATTGTGAATTCGTCATTTTCATTTTTGATACTGTTAATTTGTTTTTTTCTTTGCTTTTTAAAAATAAAATTAGGCAATGATTTATCTATTTCATTGCTTTGATTTTTAAAAAGTTAACAATTTTATTTAAATTTTAACTTTAAATTTTATTAATTTCTCCATTAATTTTCAAGATTTATATTTTTGTGCTTGTTTGAAGGACTAGTTATTGGTTTTATATTTTTAATTGTATGATCCATTAGTTTATCTGCTCCTTCTCTTTTTTTAATTGATGTAAGTATTTAGAGATACAAAATGTCCCCTAAATACTACTTTGACCGTATCCCATGAATTTTGGTTTGTTGTCTCATTATTGTCATTTCCTTTAATGAAATTGTTGATTGTTCCTGTGGTTTGTTCTTTAATTTGTTCTTCAAGATTAAGTTATTAAATTTTTAATTCATTTTTGGCTTATACTTTTGGTTCATTATTGACTATAATTTTTATTGCATTACAGCCTGAATTTTCAACATTTCATTTGTGAGGTTTTGATGCCCTAATACATGATAAGTTTTTATGAAGATGAAGCAGGTATACTTGTTTCTATTCCTATTCATTATCCTCCAAAGATTTATCATGCTTAACTTTTCCAAAATTCTGTTAATCTCCTTAATTTCTTTATTGTTTATTTTTATGGTTAGATTTATCTAGGTTGGAGAGAGATAAATTGAGGTTCCTATTATTATAGTTTTACTATTTTCTTTGTAACTAACTTACTTTTCCTTGAAAAATTTAGATTCTATGTTATTTGGTGCATATATGATATATATTTTTATTGATACTTAATCATTGTCTCTGATATCATTTAATCAAGTGCAGTTTCTCTGTTTCACTCTTTTAGTTAGATTGTTTTTGCTTTTGCTTTATCTGAGATCATGATTGCCACCCCTGGCTGTTTTTACTTTAGTTGAAGCATAATAAATTCTCTTCTAGCCACTTGTTTTAACTCTATGTGTATCTTTCCTTTTTCAAATGTGTTTCTTGTATATAATATATTATTGAATTCTGGTTTCTAATCCATTCTGATATCCTCTTCTGTGTTATGAATGACTTCATCCTATTTACATTCAGAGATATGATTACTAAATGGGTGTTCCCCTCTATTCTAGTCTGTTATACTTACTTTTCTTTTTGGCTGCTTGCAGTATTTTCTCCTAGACCTGGGAGTTCTGGATTTTGGCTACAATATTCCTGCGAGATTTTGTTTTGGGGTTTCTTTCAGGGAGTTACAGATAGATTGTTTCAATTTCTATTTTGCCATCTAGTTCTAAGATATCTGGGCAATTTTCCTGTATAATTTCTTGAAATATGACATGTGCATCTTTTTTCTCTCAGCTTTTAAGTAGACCAATGATTCTTAAGTTATTTCCCCTGTTTCCAGGTCAGTTGTTTTTTTATGTCAGATACTTTGTCTTCTATTCAGTCTTTTGAGTTTGTTTTATTATTTCATGGTTTCTCATGAAGTCCAAAGTTTCCATTTAGCCAATTCTAATTATTAAGAAGGTATTTTCTTCAATGAGGTTTTGAGCTTGTTTTTTTTACCAGTCGATTAGTTCCCTTTTTATAGCTTTCTTGATTAATTCTCATTTCTTTCCAATTCCTTCATGTTTTTCCTCTATTGCTCTTATTTAGTTTAAAAAATTCTTTTTGATCTTTAAAATTTTTTTTCTTCAGGGTTTGTTTTAACTCCTTTAGAAATTCTTACTGGGCTTGTGTCTAATCAATATTTTTCTTTGAGGCTTTACTTGTAGATATTTTCAAGTAGTTGAAGTTTTGTGTCATTGTGTTTGTGTCTTGAACTTTCTTATCATCATGGTAGTTCTTTATGATCAGGTTCTTCTTTGTTTTCTCATCCATTCAGTCTACTTCTTGACTTTGGACTTTATGTTAGTGCTGGACTCTGTTCAGTTCTGGAGAGCTGGAGCTTCTGCTACTTTCACATCTCAATCTGGGGGCCTATAAAATTTTCTGTGCTTCCAAAGTGGTGGAATCTAGGGAAAGATGTGTTCACAGTGCTCCTGGTCTGATCTTTTCAACTTCCTGACTCAGGTTTAAGTCTGTTGACATGTGTGTAGTTGAGTTTCAATAGACTGTTGCTGAATTCAGTCACTGTTAGCCTGATGAGAGGTTCTGCAGGTTCAGAGTAACTGAACTTCTGGCTCTTCTCTGATCTTAGTCTTCTACCCTGGTTTTTCCACTCCAGCCTTATATGCTGGGTTCAAGATTAGAACTGAGTCACCATTCTACTCTTGTGCTCAAAATCAGGTAGTCAAGTTTCTGAAATTAGTTTTGTGCCCAGTACAGTTCCATGCTGTGATTAAGCTCATCTCCACTTTGCCCCTATTCCTTGGAACTGGGGAATGAGTAATATAGCTGCTGGATAACCCCTGTCCCTCCTGCCAGCGCTAGTTCAGGGGTACCCTGGTATTTCTTTCTATCCTGAAAGAATATGATTGCCCCTACCCCATTATTGCTCCAGTGCCTCTCCTGTTTCTTTTTATGTCTTGGCATAATTCCTTATTATTTATTCCTTTACTCCAGTCTCTGATGAAGAGGATCCCTTTTTCCTCACCGAGGCTAGTTCCTTTACATGTCTATCGAAGCTTCCTTGGGCATGACAAGGACTCACTGTGACTGTTTCATGGTTTTCCAAATTAGAATCTAGTCTGACACATTTTCTAGTTTGTGGTAGAGTAGGTGTATTGGGAGAGCTAGGTAAAAAGTAATGGCTCCTACACTGCTATCTTGACTCTACTCTCCAGATCATAAATTTTAAACCAGAAAGGAAATCAGAGGCCATCTGTTACAGCTCCCTCATTTTACAGATGAGGAAACTGAGGCCCAAGAGGTTAAGTGCCTTGTCCAAGGTCACAAGATTGTAAGTGGCAGAGCTGTGTAAATCAATACTCTTTCCAATGGACTAGGCTGTTAAAATTTGAAAGTATCCATTTTTCTACAAATTAAGTCATCTAATTTGCCATTAAAGTGAAAAAACTGTCAGTGGTTGTATATGCCATTAGTGTCCATATCTATTACCCATAGAACATTTCATCCAATTGATTCTATTGTAGAGGAAAGACCCAGATTCCTACAAAGATAATGTGCTCTTACGACTGGATTCAAAGACTAGGAGGGATCTTAGGGATCATTTAAACACCGGTTGTACTTTCCTGTCATAATCCTTCACTCTCCCTGCCAGCTCCCCACTCCCACACACATTGCTTGTAGAGGATTAGTCAGAATTCTCCTTGACTCACATGACCATTTTCCAAGCTATCTTTTGCCATCACTCATCAACTTCTCCTCTTTTGGAGTTTGCTCTATCCAAGTATATCATATAGACAAGATCCTAATGGTAGTTACCAGTTGAGAGGGCCCCAAGTCAAACTCTCTCCTTTCTCATAACTCAGTACCTGACTCACTATTGTCCTCACTATCCCAACTCTTGCCTTTACATGTAAGAACTTAAAATACAGGTTGATTCCTCCTCAAACACAATAATCTCACAGTTTCTTAGCCTAATCAACTCCAGAAAACTATTATTCTCCTCTATCACTGCTATACACAGAAAAGGTCATACAATTGATCTCATCATTACCAAAAACTGCTCTACTTCCAGGACCATGAACTCTGAAATTCCCTTTTCTGATTATAATTTCCTATCATTCCACTTTTACTCCTCCTAAACCTATTCTTCCTCTTCATCATGATCTCCAACCCCTTCACTTTTACAGGATATCCTAACTTTACATACTTTTTTCAAATCTTGAGTCTTTAGTTAATCAGGTCAAGTTTTGTTGTTGGACCTTTGTGCCCTGATTCTCTTGCCTTGGTCCTATTGGTATTGATGGCCTGCCGCATCACAATCCTGGATTACTCCCACCATTTATCTCCTTCTCTCCCTGCTCATGCTGTTTAATGGGACTGGAGAAAATAACACAACTTTGTTCACTACCAATCTATGTTATCTAATCACAATTGGCTTCTTACATTAAGGCAGTATTTTAACTCTATCCTAATTGATTCTTTGTCCCTCTCCCCATAGCAATTATTCCAAATCTTTTCTTCATAAACCTCCTATATTATCCATCACCCTACCATCAGAGCTGAAAACTCTTCTTACATTTAACTGAAGCCATTAATTCCTTCTCTCCCATTTCTTTTTATGTCTTGACATAATTCCTTTATTTATTCCTTTACTCCAGTCTCTGATGAAGAGGCTCCCCCTTTCCTCACCACAGCCAGTACCCTTGATCCTATACCTTCTTTACTTATACAAATGATTTCTCCCACAATCTTCTTCTGATTTTCATTCTCTCTATTCCTACTGGACGTCCTTGTTGACTTCTAACAAGCCAAAGTCTTGCTTACTCTTCAAAAAACCCAAAATAAACAAACAAACAAAAAATTCACTAAACCTCATGAATTTCTCAGGCTATTGTCCTGTATCTCTTTTTCCTTTCTCAACCAAAAACCTAGTAAAAGTTGTCTGCACTACTGGGTTCCATTTTATCTCCTCTCGTTCATTCTATAGTCATTTGCCATCTGGCTTCCAACCTCATCACTCAACTGAAATTGCCCTCTTCAAAATCATCAATGTCCCCTTACTTGACAAATCATCAGATTTTTTCCTGTTCTCCTTTCTGACCCATCTGCAGCCAAGTTGGCCACCTTATCCTTCTAGATTCTCTTTCTTTTATGGTTTTTTTCTGACATTGTTTTTCCTTGATTCTTCTTCTCCCTTTCTAACTGCTTCTTTTCACTTGCTCTGTAGGATCATCATAAGATGCTTCTTGGTTTAAGGTGTATAACAAGGGTCTTTCTTAGCTTTTCTTGTCTTTTTATACTCCCTTTCTTGATGAACTCATCAGCTCTCATGGGTTTACTTAGAATCTGTTTGCAAATGACTCAGATCTATATTTTCACCCCTAATCTCTCTCCTAAATTCTAATCTCACGTCACCAACTTCTATCAGACATTTCAAATTGATCGTCTCACAGGCATTTCTTGACATGTTTAAGAGTTGGACTGAACTCATTATTTCTTCCCTAATACCTACCTGTCTTCTAAACGTCTTCATTTTGGTTGATGATACCACCCTCCTTCTGGTCACCCAAGTGTGCAGTCTTGGTGCAGTCCTTGATTCCTTGGTCCCTATGATCTTATTTTGTCCTCACAACAATCCTGGCAGGTGGATGATATTATTATTACTGTTTTACAGATGAGAGAACTGAGGTCAGTAGAGGTTAAGTAACTCGCTCATGGCCACACAGTGGATAAGTGTCTGTGGTTACATTTGAACTCGGGTCTTTCTGATGCTACACCTGGAACTCTCTCCACTATACCACCTACCTACCTCATCTCGGGGGAAGAAATCTAAAATCTAAAATAATAACATAATCTGATACTAATCTAAATTAGATGATAGCAAGAAGAGTGGTGCAACGTGATGGAGAGAGTTGAATAGGTGAAGCAGTGATGTGTATAACATATCCCAAGGCCATGTTGGCCAATTGGTTGTCTACACTGAGGAGTTTTGTCGAATGATTCCTCAATCTTCCTCATTTAACTATAAGAACGGTATTTTGGTCAGTTAGGCCTTCTGGTTGTATGGTGTATCCGAATCTGTTGCATAGGTAAAAAATTCAACATAGTAAAAAGGAACTAGATGGCTCAGTGGATAGAGTGCTGGGCCCGGAGTCAGAAAGACCTGATTTCAAATCCAGTCTCAGATACCCACTAGTTGTAATGACCTTGAAAAGTCACTTAACCTCTGTTTGATGCAATCCACTGGAGAAGGCAATGGCAAACCACTCCAGTATCCTTGCCAAGAAGACTCCATGGGGTCCTGAAGAGTCAGACACTACTGAACAACACAGCACAAAGGATTTTTAAAGGAGGTTTCATATAGAATAAAGCTATGTGTTTCCAAGTTTTGGTGGATGAACCAGAGCAACTGTCTTGTGATCTGTTTGTAACAACTTCTTTAAGAAGATCTTCCCAGGCAGAAAAGCTTTCCTAGTAAACAGAGAATGTCATCTGCATATGTTAATCTGCATATTTGTACTTGTGGAAGGGCTGAATTAGGCATTATTGACATTGTGAGTGTGGAAGGCAAGAATAGATCTGAGCTGTTGTTTAGCTTTTAAAAATATTTTATTCTGCCACTAAATAGCTTTAATTTCCTTCAATATCCAAAATATGGAGCCAGGCAAAGCAAAACAAAGCAAAGAAAACACGACACCTAGCACAATGCATTGTGCTGAACCTCAGGTCGCTTGATCTGGCTTAGAATTCCAGCTTAGTGTTTACTACCCATGTGACCTTGCAGGAGCCATTTATCCTCTTTCAGCCTCAGTTTCCTTATCTGTAAAATGAGAGGTTTAGACTACATGACCTTTAAGATCTTTTCCAGCTCCAGAGTTGTGATCTTATTACCTCAATCTACATGTGAAAACACAAACACTTTAAAAAACTCCACTGAGGCAGGGGTGCTATTTGAATAGTTCCTCTTCCTTCCTCTGCTGTGTTCAATACATTTCTTTCATTTCTTAATTCCCTAATAGGCATAGCTGAGAAGATCACTGGGCTGTTGCATTTTGCTATCCTGTAGATCCATAACCTGGGATCCCTGCACCCCAAGAGTCTATTGATAGATTTCAGTGGGTCTGTGAAATTGCATGGGAAAAATTACATCTTTATTTCAATGTAATTGGCTTCTTTTGTAATTTTATTTTATGCTTTTAAAAAATCTCATTCTGAGAAGAGGTCCATAGGTGTCACCAGACTGCCAGAGGGGTCCATGACACGCAAAAAGGATAAACGTGTCTGCTGCAGATGTAGAATATGATTCCTAACAGCTGATTCTCTATAACTAAATTCTACTGCAAAAAAAGGATTTAGCTGGGCTGTGGAGTTTGCTATATTGTGGTTTAGCAAATTTAGTGAGCCTCTTTCAAACGGTTTTGGCTAACAAAGTAAGCATCAGTAGCTTTTGTCTCAAACCAATTGTAGGAATAATAAAGCATAGTCACTGCTAAATTATGTCTTGGACTAAAGAAGCTCTCTACCATTAATTGGATCTAGGCCCTCTGACCTTTTTGCAGGAAGCAAACTAAAGGTATAATAATTTTTGTGAAGATGAGCTTTCTATGCTTCCAGTAATTTTTTTTTAACACTGAAATCATTTCTGGCCATTGAAAGAACTGACTTTTCTGAGATAAAAATGGCTCTGATTTTCAAGGTTGTTCCCTCATTGTTTTCCCTCCCTTCTCAGTATAAGGAGGAAAACAGGTGAATGAGCTCCAAGGTGAGCCTCTATCAAGAAATAAAAATCTAATGAAACAAGTATACTGATTTCCACTAATTAAGTAGGAAAAGATTTTATGCCATCTCTTCTCACTAAGGGTCAAATGAAAGCATGTACAATAAAATATCTTGTATCTGTAAAACACTACAGAAAGGTAAATTATTATTAGTCTTAAGTCTAAATAGAAACTAACTGTACACTACTGCCATAGCTAAATCTCTATTTTCAGTTTCCCCCCTGAGAATATATGCTTAATATGGTCGGTGCCTCTAAGACCTCTAATTTCAGTGGTATGGATGCTTCCCCCACCAATGTAGATAGCAGCTCCTCTTTACCTCCATAGGTGGACATCAGGCACTGTTATGACCAAAAATTCCTCATCTTATGACCAACCCTTTGGTGATTGGCTTCTCTGGTTTTAGGCAGACTAATCCCTGAATGGATTCTTGTTATAGGCTTCTACTGAAAATATTTCTAGTTTTGGAGGATCAGCCAAAGCTTGTGTTTCATTGGCACAGTCCTCAGGAACGCAGTTACTTCCAGGCTACCATGAAGCATCAGAGTTGAACGAAGTTTGGGTCTTAATCTCTCTCTCTCTCTCTCTCTTTCTCTGATGGTGAAGTTCATGGACCCCATTCTCAGAATAATGTTTTTAGATGTTTAAAGTAAAATACATAGAATTACATAAAAACAATTATATTGAAATACAACTATCAAGATATTTTTTAAAAACCAAGTTTACAGATCCCAAGTTAAGAACTTCTGACTTAAAGTATAATGTTGAAGAATTTGGAAAAAAGGCTAAGAAATAAATCTTAAAGTTTTTCCATTTCTATTGCCTCTTATTATCTGGACAAGTACTACTTGAGATGAGGTTTGGTATCTTTAGGTTCAATGAATCAAAGTCTTTTCAGTTAGACTTTAAATATCCTTCCTAGCCCTGCTATGGTTTCAGGTTAGCCAGTTTGGGATTTTAAAAAATCTGTTACCTAGGAAATAATAGGACTGATTCTGATTCAAGAAATACAGTTAATTTTGATTTTAAAACACTAGCTGTGTAACCCTGGGCAAATCTCTAAACTTAATAGGACCTATTTCAAAGGGTTGTTATGAAAATCAAATGAAATAATATATGTAGTTTTCCAAAGGAGCCACCTAGATACATCTAGGTGGTGCAGTGGATAGAGTGCCAGACCTGGAGCCAGAAAGACTCATCTTCCTGAGTTCAAATTTGGCCTCAGACACTTACTATCCATGTGACGCTGGGCAAGTCACATAACTGTATTTTCTCAGTTTCCTCATCTGTAAAATGAGCTGGAGAAGGAATTGGCAAACCTCTCCAGTCTCTTTGCCAAGAAAACTCCAAGTGGGATCAAGAAGAGCCAGCCACAACTTGAAGAAAAATTAAACAACCAATGCTAAGGCACCCTATAAATGTTAGCTTTATAAGCTCACTGCCTACAAGTCACTGTGCTAGATTTTGGGGACACAAAAACAAAAATGAAACAGTTGTTGCCCTCAAGGAACTTACATTCTGTCAGGGAACCATGTCCATATATTAGTAAGATGGTGAACATGCCCATATTAAACTTGTCGTGCTCTTATTCTTCTAGTGATTCTAATATGATACCTATATAATGGCTCCACAAGTTAAGATTCAATAAACACCTGTTAATTTGGTGATTAATTAGCATAAAGTGGAAGAAGGTCCTACTCAAAATCTTATTAAAAGATAAGCGAAGGAAATGAATCCATGGCTCATAGATTAGGAGATGGAAGAGATCTCAGAGGTCATTGAGCCCAGTTCTCTTCTGTTCACAGATGAGGAAACTAGATTCCAAAGACTTTTAATGACTTTGGCTTCACAGAACCACAGAGTTAGGAAGTAATAAGGCTGGATTCAAACCCATCTCCTTGACTCCAAAATCAAGGCTTCTATCTTCTACTTCAGCAATTCTTAACCTTTTTGGTTTCAGGACCCCTTTACACTCTTAAAAATTATTTAAGATCTCAAATAGCTTTTGTTTATGTGAGTTCTATCTATCAATATTTACTGTATTAGAAATTTTACTGACAAAAATTTTAAGTATTTTATTAATTCATTTAAAATAACAATAAATCAATTATATGTTAAGAGAAATAACGCTTTAATGAAAATTGTTGTTTTTCAAAACAAAAAAAAATTAGTGAGAAGAATGTGGCATAATTTTATACATTTTCACAAATTTCTTTAATGTCTGTCTTAATAGAAGACAGATGGTTTCCCTTATTTGCTTCTGTATTCAATCTGTGGTGTTTATTTTGGTTGAAATATATGAAGAAAATCCGACCTCACATAGATATGTAGTTGGAAAAGGGAGGAGTATTTTAATTAGTAAATAATGTCTAAGAGTTATTATGTTATTTTTGACCTCCATCAAGGGTGCTTAGAAAACATTTTGAGAACTGCTGTGCTCTACTATGTTCCCTCTTCAGAGTCTGTTTTAGCAAGATCTCAGCTTTGGAGGGGATCTCAGAAAAGTGGAAATAGGGGAAACAACACTGGATTTAAAGTTAGAGGACATGGGTTCAAATCCTACCCTAGCTGCTTACTGTTGGGCCTCATTTTCCTCATCTCACCAGTCCCTCTACTTCTACACCTGTGGTTCTATGGTTTAGTGTCATTTGTCTATGAACAAGAACCTTTCCCACCATATCTCTATCTGAAGGTTATGGGGAACTCACCATCACCAGAAGTGAAGTACTTTTGGGCATATTCTACCCGGAAAATGGACCAGATCACCAGTCAAATCTGTTTCCATTTGTAAACCTTGGGCTGAATCACCAAATGAGTTGATCCTTAAAATAGGAAGTAATTTGAAGGAGACCCCAAGAGTGATATGCTCCAATTTATTTTGTGTATGTGTTATGAATACATGTTTATTTGTACATTTGCTCCTGGTTAGACTGTGAGCTCCTTGTGAGCAGGGATAGCTTTATCTGTTTAAAATATCTCCAGGGCTAAGCACAGCATTGCACATAGTAAGCACTTAATGAATGCCTGTTGACTATTCTCAGTGTCCCTATTCTGGTTTTTTGTATTTTAGTGATTTACAAAAGTAAAATGTGTGTATCTAAATATATATCCTTAGACATGCATATGTTTATGAAATAGCTTTCTAGACAGAAATTCATTTGTTTATCATGTGTTGCTGGTATAGAAGTAGAAAGATAATTAATAGCCCTTATGAAATGGAACTAAGTATTTTTGAAGGCAAGGGCATGTGATAGGCAATTACTCAGACTTCTGCTAACTGTCAAAGGTTGTTTGTAAGTGAGGTCAACAAGATGTTGACTGCATGGTTGGATGCTTTATTTGAAGTAAAGATGTGTGATCTTTGAATGAAGTTATTAATGATGTGACAAAAATTCTTGAAAAAAATACTCATTTCATTCGTAGCTACAGTGAAAGTCTTGTAATAACAAGTTAGCTGCCAAAACATACCTTCAGGGAACATGATATTAGGCTCATGGATATTTGTTGCAAAAATATAAAACAGGAAAAGCAATAGATCTGTTAATCTTCTCAGCCCTTTTGCCCCAGAATTGGAGTATGATGCATAATGTATTCTCTGTAATTACACAGCTACTGATTTTCTTAATTAAATTAAAACTTTCTTTTAATAGTTTGTATTCAATCTTCATAAATATGAATTGTATTAATGTATAATCAAATGACAATTTTGTTTTAAGATAAACCTCTTTCCTTCTATCCTTATACCCTTTCTTCCTTCCAGGGACAATTAATGATCAAGAGAATGGGGTTGGAATTGGGTTGGGGATGGAGTGATCCAGCTGTTAGAAGGTAGACTAAGAAGTTTGTACCATTTCATTCTGGATAGACAAAAACCAAGAGAGTAATAATATCAACATCTATAAAAATAGGAAGAATATGTGTGTTTGTGGGAGATTGTATCACCCAGGCAATATTCACAACACTGAAGATGGCTATGAATATGCTAGTGTAGTTCTGAATTGCAAAATATAAAAGACTCTCTATACAGAAGGCAGAAGAAAAATATTTTTCAGACACCAGGAAGCCAAATCCTAATACCAGAAAGCCAAATCTATCATAGTAGCCAAGAAGTCAATACCCATTAACACTGCTGGGGACAAAGGCATTCCCAAACCTGCCCGCCTTTCGGGGCCATTACCTTCCCACAAGCAACACTTACAAGACTACCTGTGTCTGCCTGCCTGAGTCCTTTCTCTCCCCAGCCCTAACAGCTGTCACCAACTTCCTCCCAGTTCTCTACCCTTCCTGTTCCACTCATTCAGCAAGCTCCTCCCACCATATGTGACTTAGGCTTCCAGGTGATTTAAGTACGTCACATTAATGAATGGGAAAGACCTTCCCATTTAAATTACCATTACAGAGATATAAAGTAGTTTTTCAGATTCTTGATTTATAAAATAGGAAATACTCTCTGAAGTTTAAATGAGACCAAATTAGTGTAAATAAAAGACGTGCTCCTTTTCATAGAGGCCAGTAAAGTTATGGAACTTGTTACCTCAAATGGGGCTCAAACTGAATGCACAAATAGGTTCTCCTAAAAGTTTGGGTAAAAATGATGGATAAAGGCTCAACAGAATGTGAGCTTCTTGAGGTTAAAGACTCTTCTGCTTTTGTATCCTCAGTGCCATATGCATTTTTTTCTGGATTTATGATTTCACTGGTAAGGAGGAATCTCAGAGAAGAAACTTAACCTATCAATAGAGACCAGCTACTCTTTTACCATCATAGTCCTAGAGCTAGAATTCTTAACCTGTACTTTGTGAATTTTAAATTCTCTTTGTTTCTCTGTCTCTCTTTGTCTCCCTCTCTCCGATTCTATTTCAATGTAATTGGCTTCCTTTTTAATCCCATAAGTTTTATTTTATTCATTTAAAGACATAATTCTGAGATAGGGTGTATAGGCTTCTTTAGGCTATAATCCTAGATCCATGATCAAAACAAGTTAAGAACCCCTGTGGGTTGTCTGTAGCAGGTATTCCTGACTCTCCCCTTTCACCACTATTACACATGGTAGGCACTTAATAAATGTTTATTGAATTAAAATGGATTGAATTGGATAATTATCTGTGAGAGAAAGCATGGATGTCTCAAACCCCATAGGTATAGACCTCTATAGGTAGACCCCAAAACAAATCTTTGAGGTTTGTAATCAAGCAAAACAATCACGTCTTTCCACAATCCTCTTGGTGTCCCAGCCAGAGACAGAACTCTGGGCTGGATGTGCTCTGGGTCTGACTGAGACTGACAATCTTTATGTCCTGATGCAATTAGGTAATGAAAGTAATGGTATTTCAGCTTTGGTTCTTTTAAAAATAATTTGAAGGGCATGCTTTAGTAGAGAATGGGAACTGGCTGTTCTCTTGTTTCTTTTAGTCTACCTCACAGAAAACATTTAGTAGTTGTAATTTAATGATGTTTGACTGACCTATAGCCATTATGTAAGGGTAGACATCCCTCCCATCATGTTTTTTCATTATCTTTCCAAAACTGATGCACTTTTCTAAATACACAGACAGTCAGGAGCAATCAAATACTGGGCAAAAGAGGTGGAGATCAGATAGATTGCTTCCCTCCCCCCCCCCCCCACTTTGTATTTTGCAACAAACATCCCTGAACATATTATAGTCTCTGCAGCAGCTGTGAGATATTTTTCTATTTGTTTATGAGATAGCAATATATGTATGTACTATCTTTGTATGGTGCACACATCTATAAATATATGTAAGTAAAATCTGTAAAACTAAAACAGCTTTCCTGAAACCATGAAGCAACAGAGACAGCTTTGGATTGTTTGTTATGCTCTGTTTCAGACTGTTAACGTTATAAAAACAACAATCTTAGTTTGAAGGGAGATAATCGGAGCTTATTCTGATTAAAAGGAAGCAAAGTATTTTAAGTGGCTGGTGGGTGAGGGGAAGACAGGTACTGCCATGATATCTGATAGGTGGGATCTTAGCTGGTGTTGACAGCTGAGGTTTAAGAGAAAATACTGGGGAGTAAAGAATGTTATTCTCTCCTAAAACATCCAGCTATTTGTTTGAATATTATCGGCATTTTCAAGAGCATTTTTTCAAACATGTGCAGAGCTTCAAATATGTAGTCTCACAGTGCAAATTTTTGGAGCCTGGAAAAATATCCTGCTGTAATCAGAAGCTGGAAGTTTTATTTTAAAAAAATCTGACAGGTTTAGAAAGGTGTTGCCCTTGTCCTTTTGTCCAAGTATTTCTAAATAAACCAGTCAGTGGCGAAACACGGCAAACCTGAATGAAAACTTATTTGGTGTCTGCCTGTCTGGACACATGCTTATATGCAGAGCCACAATGTAGGGATTTCTGTGTGCATAAGACTTATTTTTGCCCACTGATTTCATATGTTTGTAATGGCAGGAGTGGCCAATGGTGGGTCAGTCCTTGGAGCATGCTTAGATTTGCTTTTCCTGTTGGGTTATATAGAGCACATGCAGACATTCCTTATATAGTTTCAATACAACAGATGGAACTTTAGTGAACTGAGTTTTGACAATGAGTGACTGATATGGGGTAGTGACAAAAAATTTTTTCTTTGGTTGTGGAGTTGGAAGAAGTGACTCAGGAGGTACTGAGCCAGAACTGAATTAACACACAAAAGGAAGGGCGGCATTATAGTAGTTTTTTTCTTCATTGTGGCAAATGGGGTAGAAATGCTATGAGCTGCCTGCTTGGGGAATAGTAACAAACTGTATTCCCCCATCCAGTTGCCATATATTTGTGAGCATATAGTACCTTGTTTTATTTCTTTTTCTTTTGTATTTATTCTTTCCTGATCTTAGGCAAGTGAATTTTGAGAGATGTAATTGACCAGATTATAACTTATGAATTTTGATAGGTGAAAAGAGTCTTTAGAGGTTTTACGGAAGAACAGTCAGTGGAGTCCATCAGTGGCTGGTAAGAGAGGATTTATGTGGAAAGACAGTCATTAGAGGATGATGGCAGCTTTAGGGATCCTGACCCTTAAGGATAGAAAGAAGTAGGAAGGCACTGAGTCTTGGAACCCAGCAGAGGGCTACACTCAAGAAAAATCTGATGAGGACTCCATAAAATTATAAAGGATTTTCCAGGACTAGATTTTGGGAGACACTCTTTGGCTACTGCTTTTGTTTTAAAATCTGAATCCACTCTTCCTAGGAAACTTCTGTGCATAAGGGGAAAGTATGCCCCCAGGTTAGGAGGAAATGTTTTGTAACTACTGTTTTTCCTATACTTCTCAATCAGTACCATTTGTAAAGGTTAATAGAATTCTATTGATTGTTTGAAAATGGTGGATATACCTTATGGGGTTCAAGAACCACAGTGTTTGAATCCTATTTCTTCAGAGTTGCTTCTAGAATGCTGAAGAAAATAATATAATGGTATCTTGTGGTCCAGGTATCTAACCTGTGAATGGGAGTGTGAACTGGAAGATTCAGCCAGAGAGATTGTTTCATGTAGTTATGTCTATTCTGTGTATGTTCTGTTCAATAATGCATGGAGGAGCTATATCCTTGGCGTTTGTACTCCTTTCATTGACACAGATTGTTGTTGTTCAGTCATTTTCAGTAGTGTTCAGCTCTCTGTGACCTCATCTTGAACCTTTCTTGGCAAAGATGCTAGAGTAGTGTGCCATTTCCTTTTCCAGCTCATTTTATATATGAGGAAACCGAGGCAAATAGAATTAAGTGATTTTCCCAGCTAGTTTGTATCTGGGGACAGATTTGAACTCACAGATATATTTGTCTTCCTGACTCCAGGCCCAGCACTCTATCCAGTGTGTCATCTAGCTGCTCTCAACACAGATTATAATTCCTCAATACCTTACTAGATGGTCTTTCACAATTTCTATGCCATGCCTGAAAAATGTATTATTCCCCAGTCAGTCTAGTGATGAAACCTCTTCAAAAAGCCAGACTGGTACTAAGAGGACAGACATGAAATGCTTTGCAGAATTCTTACCTGAATAGTCTTCTAAAGTGCTGAATCACCTCTTCGTCAAGAAGAGGCATCAGAGGAGGCCTTTGGAGGAAGATATGAGGTATATTTTGTGTAATCTATGCACCTTGTGGGTCCTAAATATTTTTCTACTATATTATCAATTTCACAATGGCATACTCTTCCAAACTATGGCAGCACAGAGGTGACCCCAGACTTTTGAAGCCTTCCTTAGTGGAGCACAGATTTTGACAAGTTTTTCCATGTTAGGCTTCAAGGACTGCATCCCAACAACTAGCCCTGAGAGTCCTTTTCTATGTTTAGAGTTGGAGTGAGATGTTTTGTAGGTGATATTCTCGGCTGGGCTTCAATGATCTGTGCCTTTCTGTTTCTCTCTTTCATGAAGAGTCAGGGTCCCTAAGACGGCCACCATCCTCAGATGACTCCTCAGTGACAAGCTCATTGATGGTGATGAATATTTAGGTCATGGCATCCTATTATCTTCCTCAAGTGAAGGACTTTATGTTGTATTTTATATGTGTATAGATGAGACATGGATATAAACTAAACCTATGACAGCATTGATGTAGGAAATGCCTGAATAAGGAAACTGTCTACCAGTACAGGTTAATAAATACTTCTCTTATAGTCTTAGGAAGTTGTTTAGAGCATAGAGAGGTTAAATGATTTGCCCAGGGTCACACAGTCAGTATATGTTAGGGCAGGATTTGAACCAATGTCTTTCTGACTCCAAGGCTAGCTCTCTCTTCATTATACGATGCCCCCTTCATTATGGTAAACAATAAATAAATAAATAAAATAGTCAACACACACGTATGTAAAGCTTTGAAATTTGAAAATCACTTTACATATATTATTTAATTAGATCCTTGTAACAAATGTTTACAGAATTAAAATATGGGGACTAAACATTTTATAATTTAAAAAGGTTTTTTTTTTAAATAAAAGGTTGTCTTTGATAAAAGAAGATAGTATTGATTTGTATTTATTTTGGCTACTGGAAAATGGTTTTCTTCTTTATTTTTGTTAGAACCTCATTATGATACAGCTTATTACTATGATACAGATTTGGATATACTCTGTACAACATTATTCAGATCTATCTGACTCCTTTCCTCCATCAAGAGACCTATATTCCTAGGACTGGTCTTGGATATATTGCATGTGTCTCCTGGGCCCAAGACTTGGTGGCATATATTCTGCCTTAGAATAATGACTCATGAGCAGAATATTTTTTGTTGTGTTTCTGCCAAAGGACTTTAGCCCCCAAGTTAAGAATCTGGCAGATAGAAATGGATATTGAAATTAATGTAATAGACTCAGATTCAAATGAATTCCTTTCAAAAGTTATTATGTATCCTGGAAATAGAGCAACCAGCTTCTGAGAAAACTGCGTAATAGTCTCCCAGGCTAAAGACTCTTGTCTTTAGACCTCCCAAAGAACTTCCTTTTTGCACCCCTCTAACGCACTCATCATGCATTTTTGTGTATTGTAGTAATTTGTGTTTGCTTTATCCCCTCACCTAAACTGAAACTCCATCTGTATATTATCTAGATTGTGCAATTCCCCCAATACCTAACAATGCTCTACACCTGATATGTATTTGATAAATATCTAAATCAGGCATCAGCAAACTATAACCTACAGGTCAAATCCAACCTGCCACCTTTTTTTCAATGGCCTGTGAGCTAAGAATGGTTTAGACTCCTGGTCTAAATGAATATTTTGGCAGCTGCCTTTCTCCAAATCAATAGTTACTTATACGTAAAACCAAATCAAAATTTTAACTCAAAATTTTAACAAAAAAAGAAAAATAAAGAAATGCAGTAGACTTTGCCCTACTATAAGTAAATAAGATCTGAGTTTAGGCAAAATTGTAAAGTAGGTGAAGTTGACTTTTGGCACATGCTGTATCTGGGGAAGAGGCAAAGAGCCTCTCTCTCTCTCTCTCTCTCTCTCTCTCCCTTTCTCTGTTTCTTTCTCTGTCTGTCTCTCTGTTTCTTTCTCTGTCTCTGTCTCTCCAGATTCTTCTTTGGTGATCTGCTTCATTCTGTTTTAATGACCACCTTTGTTTAAATATAGCGAAGTGAACCTAAATTTGGCGTCAGATGCCCTGGGATTGAATCCTGACTTTGCTATTTCCTATCTTGTGACTTTGGACAAGATCCTTCCACTCTCTTGGCCTCATCTTCCTCATCTGTGAAAGGAGAGGATGGAACTAAATGATCTGTGCTGTTCCTTGTGGCTGTGGTCTCAGTCTGTGATCCTACGCTCTTGTTGTCATGGTGGAATTTCACTTGGCGTGGGAGACTTTAGTGGGGTTAGAAGTGGGAAGGGTTAATTTCAGAGAGGGGTTCTTTTGACATTCCTCTTAACATAAAGCTTAATCACTTCTTTACTCCTATAAACAAGGCCTGCCCTGGCCACCAGTAAGAATGGATGGATCCCTGAGAAATTTTTTTTGAGCTCTCTTCTCTCAGTCCTATTATTACTAAAGTGAGGAACAAAACCAGAATTTCAACCCCAAATCAAAACCAGAATAAACAGCAGTAACTATGTTTTGGCATCCTCAGCTCTAGAGTCTGTGTTATTTGAAAAAACAGTCAAGGGACCTTGTGGAACTAGCTCAACCCCTAATTTTACAAATGAGTGAATGGAGTTTTAAAAAGGCAAAGTGAACCGCCCCAGGTCACTCAACTGATGAGCCGCTGAAAATAGAACCCAGCACATCGGATGCCTCATCCATGGTTCTTGAACTGGCAGATTTTTGTGGCTTCCAGAGTTTGACTCCAGTCAGATTTCTAGTATTATTTCCCTTTACTCTCCTATTACAATTCTATAATCTGTCCAAATGAACCCTTGGGTACCTCTTAAACTTGCCTGACTCCATCCCTTCACTCATTTGTTTTCTTTGTCCATCATTCTCTCCTGCTTTAGCCATGTTTTGCTCATTCTTTTATATACCCCAATGAAAACATCTGGGCCGATGGACTAACCCAGGGTGAGAGTAACTGACAGGTCCTGAACCCATCGGTGTGTTAGGAAAATGTCTTCCCCAATCGTGTGAAGGCTTCCCCTGGTTGGATTGGACAGATGAGAACCGTTTGTTCCAATAGCCATGAAGCTTGGTCAGAGATCAAAGACAACAAGGTCATCCGTTGCATTCTGGGCGATTGCTAGTCCTGTTGACTTTATCCTGCCCCTGGACTTCAGTGGCTCAGGAAGAGTGAGGCTGATGACTGTGCAGTGCTGTGTTACCTAACTGCAATTCACATGCAAATTAAGACAATGGTCCTCTTCACGATGAAGGATGAACCACACTCATTTTTCAGGGCTGAGCTTAAATAATGACATCTTTTCTTACCATCTCATCTTTAGTTTTAAATCAGATAGACCAGGGTTTGAAACCCAGCTCTGCTCCTTATGCCCAGTGTAACCTAGGACATCATTTAAACCTCTTCATGCCTCAGTTTTCTCTTGTGGTTAGATTAGGTCATGGTATTATAGAAAGGACTTTAGGAAGGGGAGGGACTTTGGAGGACATTTAGTCCAACCTCCTCATTTTATAGTTTAAAAACCAGACAGACTCCGAGTTGTCCAAGATCACACAAATAATGAGGATTAGAAATAGGGTTTGAATCCAGGACCTCTGTCTCTAAATCCAGCTCTCTGCCCATGGTGCCACATTTCTTCCCCATGTTTTTTTTTTTAGCTCAGTATTCAATTCTTTTCTTCCTTCATCTGTACTCCTAAAGTACTTTCTGTCATTCTGTTACCATGATGTCATTAGTTTTCTCTTTATGCTTATGACAAGCTTATAATTTCCTTTAAGGATCTTTTCCCTTGAAACCCTTTTCCTACTGTCTTATTTGGAGTAGGAACAAAAGCAGACTTGTTGATTAATTGATTTCTGTACACCGCCTAGCACTGTGATTTGTTCACATATCTGCATCTACGTAGTACATTTCACAGACAATTTTTGATCCCTAAAGCAATGTAGGATTTGATGTCTGATGACCTTGGGTCTTTCTCCCAGTAACCAAGAGTACCCTGATTGCCACTGGTTCTTCAGGATGTTTAGGAAGGAGATTGACAAACTGGAGCATGCCTAGAGGAGGGAGAACAGCATGGGGAAGGGACATGGAACGGTGTTGGTGTGACACTGTCTAAGGCATGAGGGGTGCTTGTTCTGGAGAAGAGAAGACTTAGGAGGGACAGGTCAAATATCTGATTTTTTTTTCTTGGCCTCAGAAGGAAGAGTCAGAAACAAGAGTGGAATTTGAAGAGTGATGGATTTTAGCTTCAAATTAGAAAAAGTTTCATAATTAGGGCTATTCAAATGTGGAACAGGATGCATAGAGAGTTTGATTTCTGGATGTTCTAGATGGTGTTTTCTCCAACATTTGAAGCTTTAAAAGTGGAGTTGGATGATCAGTTGTGAATAATAGTAATATTGATAGGTGGTGCAGTGGTTAGAACTTAGGACTTGGAGTCGGTAAGACTTGAGTTTGAATCCTGCCTCGTGCACTTCATAACTGTGGGCAAGTCACTTAGCTTGTGTCTGTCTCAGTTTTCTCAGCTGTAAAATGTGGATAATAGTATCACCTGCCTCCTACGGCTTTTCTGAGGATCAAATGAGATAGCTCCAATAGAATAATAATTGAAGCAAGATGAAATCGTTATAAAAAGAGCTTCTGTTTATATAGCATTTTAAGACTTGCAAAGCGTCTAACATATATTAACATATATTATGTTAAATGACCCCGTGAGGTAGGTAGGTATTATTATGGTCTCCATTTCAGAGAAGAGGAAACTGAGGTAGAGAAAGGTTAAGTGACTTGCCCACAGTCACAGAGCTAGTGTCTAAGGCAGGATTTGAACTCTGGTCTTCCTTATTCCAAATCCAACACTAATGACTACTTTCGATGTTATTTCATAGAAGAAATTCCAGTCTAGTTGCTTATTAGATTAGATGATCTTTGAGGCAATTTCTAATACCGAGATTCTAGTATTACAAGTCTTAAAGTGCTAATAGAAGTGTCCATAGGTACAATTACTATTGTTAGTATTTTGTAAAAACTCAGGGTACCACAGTTGTTTTCACTGGTATTTATTGAATATCCATTCCACACTGGTCCAAAAGATTGTTAATTGGTTGGCATTAATTCAGTTTATTTTCATTTCTCAACTTAAACTCCTTGAGGGCATGGGTCATTTATTAAATTTCCATGCCCCTATCACTTGTTGTAAATTATACTTAATAAAGTATGTATTATTGATGATGAAGTCAATGATGAAGAGGAAGAGCATGAAACTGACTACATAATGTAGTCTCTATAATCTGATCCCACCCTCTTTGTAAGTCCCTGACATGTGCCACCCTCATTCTAGACTTCAAGCTTTTTTCTTATGCATTTCCCTCTTCTGAAGTGCCCTTCATCCTACCTTCTCCCTTTGTGAACACTTTGCATCCTTGCAAGTCCAGTTCAAGTCCAACCTTTTCCATTGATCCTTCTTTAATTAATCTGTTATATGGAGAATGTCCCTTTGCTACATCTGTGTGCACTAACTACCATACTACCATACATTTAGTTTCCATTGCATCAATTGGCTTCATAGACTGGGTCCTCCCACTCTTCCTCCATCTCGATAATAAATTTCCTTCTGACAAGGACCATCTCTCATTTCTCTTGTGTAGCCTACAGCACCTAGTGTGGTGCTTGAAGTTCAGGGAATTCACATGTTTATTAATCATGCAATGATTTGTTAAATATCCTCACAAAGTTTATTTAATGAAGTACAGGGTTAGATGATAATCTCTGTGGCTAAATAATAGTATGCTTATCTTCATGTAAAATAATAATAGCAGTCGCTTACATAGCACTTTAAGGTTTTGCAAAGCACTTTACAAATATTATCTGACTTTATTCCCACAATAACCCTAGAAAGTAAGTGCCATTATCATCCCAGTTTTCAGATGGAGAAACTGATGCAGACAGTGGTTAAGTGACTTGCCTTGGCTCACACAACTAGTAAGTATCTGAGGTGACATTTGAACCCAGATCTTCCTGACACCAGGCCCAGGGCTCTATTGTTGTGCCATCAGCTGCCATTGTGCTATCCCTATGCTATAAACTGAAAAGAATACTACCCCAAAGCTTAGTTTTTCTCATCTTGTATTCTTTTCTCTCTCTAAGCAGGTCACTTAAGACTCTATGCACCTCAGTTTTCTAGATCTATAAAATGAGAATAAGACTATATTACCAAGGTGGTAGGGATAAAGTGAGTAATGTAAAGAAAGGACTTCATAAGCCCTTTATAAGCCGTTAAGTGCTATGCAAATGCTGGTTATTGTTAACAACCACAACAACTTAATGTCACAACAGTTGTAATACAGTTAGAGGGAATGATATTTCCCTAAGGTTACTTCTGCCCCAGTCTCTGAGTCTCCCCTTCAACAGGGAAGCCACGTGGTCATTCACTTTCCATCTCCATTAACTGCTTGGCCTCATATCTGACAGTCTATCTTCCTTATGGCTTTGGCCTCTTAGCCATCACTGCCAATTGTGAGGTAGTTTTGTGACATAGAGATACATGTCCATTAGAAGTGGGATCAAGAACATTAAACCCATTCAGCATGATAACACATTACTCTTAGGCCTCTCTCTGTTCATCTGTGTACTTGGGAGTAGTTCCCAGTCATGAGCAGGAATGCCAAAACAGGAAGACATTGGCTTCTGAAGGAGAGGTAGGACAAGAACCTCCCTGTCCTCTAGGTGTTCAAGTCAGAGGGAAGATGGAGACTTTCACATCATAGTCACCCAGGGATGCTTCAAAATTTGTTTTGTGCAAATCATGTTTCTCATAATGGCTTTATACAGTCCTTTCATGAGAGTAGCAATCCTCTCCTTGACCCCGTAAACCCCTTCACTGTGGATATATTTTAGGGTTATCTGTCAACTTGGATGGGAAAATTACATGTTTGTTGATGTGATTGGTTTCTTTGTAATTTATTTTACAGAAGTTTATTGCAAAGGGAGATGAGATGGTCAGATTTGTATTTTATGAAAATCAGTATGGCAGTAGTATGGTGGATAAATTGAAATAGGATAGACTTGGGAGAGGGAGAGTAAATAATAACTGCTAGCATTTATATTGCACTTTAAAGTTTGCAAAAGACTTTACAAATATTATCTCATTTTATCCTCATAATAATCCTGGGAGGTAGTTACTCTTATTATCTCCATTTTATATATAAGGTTAAAAAATCCACACCCTGTGGTGAAGTTCTGTTCCATTTTAATAAGTATTAAAATAATTTCTGCAAGCTATAATTATGTTTAGACATTTTGTCTGCCCTTGATTGAAATCACTGATGCCTATGAAACAGCCCCAGATTCTGCACCTCTTCAAATGGATTTTAAAATATTTGGCTAAATTTTTATGCCAGTTTAAGGACCTTGCAACATTGTCTTCAGTCCACTCAATTACATATAACCTTAATGTAACCAAAAGACCAAGACATCTTAAATACAGTGGTGGGCTTGTTCTTTTCATGGTTTTTGAAATTGGAGTTCAGTTCCCAAAGATAGATTCCTGTGTTGTTTGTTTTTTAACCTCTGAGCTCAGGAGCATCTTCATCAGCCTGTGCCACATTGACCCGTGGGTCATAGCCATAATGCATCTCATAGCTGACTCTAAATGTCTCCAACTGGAAAACATCCAGGTTCCAGGCCTATTTACACTTGTCTGCAGTCAGATTTCATTTAGGTATGGTGCAGTGAAAGAAAAGCTCCCGAGAATGCCTGTGAACTTATAGAAACGTAAGACATTATTTCTATCATCACCATCATCATCACCACCATCATGATCTTTTTAAAATGACCACACCGTGTCTTCGGGATTGCCATTTGGGGGCAGAGGTTGTATAGACAATTTGATAACAAACAGTCTTCTCTGCGAAGGGGTGTGAGAGGTAATCTATTAGATGCCAATGTTCTTCTAGTGTTGTGTGGTTGCATTTCATAGGATGCTGCAACCACAATGAGTTGAGGTTGGGGATTATCTAGGGATGGGTGGGGAGGTACATGATGGGTATAAACAGGCTGTGACACTATAAAAGGCTTTTGATTCAAGACCAAATGCTACTTCAAAGACTCTATCCCAACAAGGTATCTCCTATCCATGATGAAAGGGATTTCAGAGAAGCCTAGAAAGGCCTGTATGAAATGACTCAGTGAAGTGAGTAGATTCTGGAGAACAATTTATATAGTAATAACATTGTAGGGACAGACAACTTGGAATGACTTGAGAACTTTGATCCTAACTTCCCCTTCCTTGTTTGATGCATCATCTAAAATCCGTGATCAGAAGGTCCTGAAAGTGACTGATTATTCTATCTTTCTCTTTTTCCTTTAGTAATTGATATACTTTAAAAAAATCTATTTAATGTTTTTATTTAACAAAAAAACTAGTTTTTCTCCTTTCATCCTCCCCTTTCTACTAAAGTAAAAAAGAAAAACAAAAACCCTTGCAACAAATATATATAATCAAGCAGAACAATTCCTCACATTGTCCACATTCAAAAAGTACATCTCAATCTGCTCTATCAAGAATTAGGCAGTATACAGGCAGCTAGGCAGAGCAATGAATAGAGCATCAGCCCTGGAGTCAGGAGGACCGAAGTTCAAATCTGGCATCAAACATGGAAGTCTCCTTGTTTAAGGTGAGTTTGAGGTGGCACAGTGGATAAAGTGCTTGACTTAGAGTCAGGAAGTCTTATCTTTCTGATTTCAAATCTAGCCTTAGACACTTTCTAGTCATGTGACCCTGGAAAAGTCATTTAACTCTGTTTCAATTTCTTTTTTTTTAACTTTAAAAAATATTTATTTTTAGTTTTCAATATTCATTTCCACAAGATTTTGAGTTTAAAATTTTCTCCCCATCCCTCCCTTCCCCTCACCCAAGACACCATGCATTATAATTACCCCTGCCCCTAATTTGCCCTCCCTTCTATCACACCCCTCCCTTCCCTTATCCCCATCTTCTCTCTTTTCTTGTAGGGCAAGATAGATTTCTATACGCCATTACCTGTACTTCTTATTTCCCAGTTGCATGTTAAAACAATTTTTTAATATTCATTATTAAAACTTTGAGTTCCAACTTCTCTCCCTTCTTTCTTCCTCACCCATCCCCACTGAGAAGGCAAGCAATTCAATATAGGTTATACATGTGTAGTTATGCAAAAGACTTCCATAAAAGTCATATTGTGAGAGATTAACTATACTTCCTTCCATCCTATCCTGAATCACCTATTTATTCTATTCTCTCTTTTGACCTTGTCCCTCCCCAAAAGTATTTACTTCTAATTTCCTCCCATTTGCTCTCCCTTCTATCATCACCCCCACATCCCACTTATCCCCTTCTCTCCTACTTTCCTGTAGTGTAAGATAGATTTTTATACCAAATTGAGTGTGTATGTTAGTCCTTCCTTAAGCCAAATATGATGAGAGTAAAGTTCACTTTTTCTTTCACACCTTCCGCCTTTCCCCTCCATTGAAAACCTTTTTTTGCCTCTTTTATGACAGATAATTTGCCCCATTTCTCCTTTTCTCCCAAAATATTCCTCTCTCACCCCTTAATTTTATTTTTTAGGTATCCCTTCCTTTTCAATTCACCCTGTGCTCTCTGTCTGTGTGTGTGTGCATGTGCATGTGCATGTGTGTACATGTATAATCCCTCCAACTACACAAATACTGGGAAAAGTCCTAAGAGTTACAAATATTATCTTTCCATGTAGAAATGTAAACAGTTCAACAGCAAGTCCCTTGTGATTTTTCTTTCCTGTTTACCTTTTCATACTTCTCTTCATTCTTGTGTTTGAAAATCAAATTTTCTGAAAAGTTTCAAGAGTTACAAATATTGTCTCTCCATGTAGGAATGTGAACAGTTCAACTTTGGTAAATCCCTTATGACTTCTCTTTGCTGTTTACTTTTTCATGCTTCTTCTCATTCAAGTCAAATTTTCTTTTCAGCTCTGGCCTTTCATCAAGAATGCTTGAAAGTCCTCAATTTCATTTAAAGACCATTTTTTCCCCTGAAGTATTATACTCAGTTTTGCTGGGTGGGTGATTCTTGGTTTTAATCCTAGTTCCTTTGACTTCTGGAATATCATATTCAAAGCCGTTGGATCCTTTAATGTAGAAGCTGCTAGATCTTGTGTTATCCTGATTGTATTTCCACAATACTTGAATTGTTTCCTCCTGGCTGCTTGTATTATTTTCTCTTTGACCAGGGAACTCTGGAATTTGGCTACAATATTCTTAGGAGTTTTTTCTTTTTGGATCTCTTTCAGTAGGCAAATGGTGGATTCTTTCAATATTTATTTTGCCCTCTGGTTCTAGAATATCAGGACAGTTTTCCTTGATTTCATGAAAGATCATGTCTAGAATCTTTTTTTTTTATGATGGCTTTCAGGTAGTCCTATAATTTTTAAATTGTCTCTCCTGGATCTATTTTCCAGGTCACTTGTTTTTCCAGTAAGATATTTCACACTGCTATTTTTTCATTCCTTTGGTTTTGTTTTTACAATTTCTTGATTTTTCATAAAGTCATTAGCTTCCATTTACTTCATTCTTACCTTTAAGGAATTATTTTCTTCAGTGAGTTTTTGGACCTCCTTTTCCATCTGGTCAATTCTGCTTTTTAGGGCATTTTTCTCCTCATTGGTTTTTTGGGTTTTGGATTTCTTTTGCCATTTGAGTTACTCTATTTTTTATTATTTTCTTCAGCATTTTTTTGGATCTCCTTTAGCAAGCAATTGACCTGTTTTTCATGATTTTCTTGCATTACTCTTATTTCTCTTCCCAATTTTTGCTCTGTTTCTCTTACTTAATGTTCAAAATTCTTTTTTGAGGTCTTCCATGGGCTGAACCCAATTCATATTTTTCTTGGAGGCTTTGAATAGAGGAGCTTTGACTTTGTTGTCTTCTAGTTGCACCCTTTGGTCTTCCTTGTCACCAAAGTAAGATTCTATAGTCTGCTTCTTTCTCCAGTTTTTTTCTCATTTCCCCATCCATTTACTTGACTTATGAGCTCTTTGTTAAGGTAGTTCTTTGTTTCTAGTGGGGGTGGGAGGTGTACTGTCAGCTGTTCAATCCTCCTACAATATGTGGGCCTAGAGCTCCAGAAACAGTGACTGCAGCTGCCCCTGCTGCTGCTGTGGCTGCTGTGGGTTCCTCAGCTCCCTTCCCCCTCTGTTGCCCTGGGGCGGGGACCAGACCACTCCACTCTCCTGCCCTGGTCCCACAGACTTTTTCCACTGACCTTCCAATTTATTCTCAGTATTTTGGGGTCATGAAGCCTGGAAACCACCACAGATTCTAGAGATTCAGTCCCCCCTGCTCAGGTCCTGTCTGTGCCAGTGTGGTCTGGACTGTGCTTTGCTTCCAATGTGGCACAATAGACACTTCCTATGACTTTCCAGGTTGTGTTGGATTAGAGATTCACTTCACTCTGTCATTCTCTGGGTTCTGCAGCTCCAGAATTTGTTTAGAGCCATTTTAAGGCATTTGGCTGAGTTTGGCAGGAGCCCTCTAGAAAGTCTGTGCTGTTACTCTACCATCTTGGCTCCACTCCTCCCTGTTTCAGTTTCTTATCCATAAAATGAACTGGAGAAGGAAATGGCAAACCATTGTAGTATTTTCCCAAGAAAATCCCAAGTGAGGTCACAATGATTGGACCTGAATGAAAAACAACTGAAAACAGAAAAAAGTTAAACAATAAAATGGATACTCACCAAAGGTATTTACCAGTATCATGGTGTATATTCATGAGACAGTTTAAGTTGAAGAGGAATATCCTGTAGGCTGTCAAATCTGCAAGATAGTCTTGTTTGCGGGTAATATTTTGTTGACTGGTTCAAGTTTAGGAACATGCACTCCTAGACAAGATCCTCAACTGATCAAAAGTGTTTGGTCCAATAATCCATGAAGAAGAAATTAAGTGGATGAAGAATACTTATAATTCAGACCATGTTAGTCAATTAAATTGACAATTTAGGGTGCTTATTTATCAATAAATATACCTTGGACAGGTCCTGGTAATGAACAAAGACTTGGGATGATCTAGATTAACTGTAGAGTTCTGCCAATGACCCTAAACATTTCCATGAAATGAAGGGCCATCTTTTTTAACCACAAAGATCTATGGATGTTACCATGTTGTTACAAGTCATAGAAAATCAGTCTCCAAAGGACCCCTCCAAAGGACAATGGAGATGCATGTTAGCTATGAGCAGGCTACATGACATAACAAATAGTTATGATAAGAACAGGATTAGGCATGTCATTAGAGAAAGGTTTGATTGAAAAAAGAACTAATTGGGCATGTGATGAGAGAGAAGGGTAGCCTATGCATAATCTGAATACTCCGCCTCAGCATATCAGGTGGATCTTGTATGATGAACTTTTGCAGAGTGGGGGGACAAAGACAAGAATCATTTAGGATGGGCAGGCATGGATGGGTTGTAATCTGCATCTTTGAACAGAGCAGTGAAATCATTGATCCATTCATCTATTGGCATATTGAATATGAACTGATGCCAATAGTTCCATATTATCTGCTTATCCTCTAATTCTGTGGTTTCATCCCTTCTTTTTATTGACATAAGATAAAAAATTTAATAAATTTAAGTAGCCATATCTTTCTTCATTGTTTTGTCCTTTTACATAATTTCATTTTCCCTTTCATTTACACCTCAGTTAGATTTGCATTTTGACTAACAGGTAAGCAGTTTGGTTAAGTGGAAAAGAGTATTAAACATGGGAATCAGAGACCTGGGTTCTAGTCCTAGCTCTGTCCTTAACTGTATAACTTTAGGTATGTCACTTCTCATCTTGAGCTTCAGTTTCCTCATCAGTAAAATGAAAACAACAGATGTTTTCCATATATGTCTCTTAGGGCTTTTGTGAGATTTGAAAGAGGTAATATATGAGAAAGATGTTTATATATTTTCAAGTGCTGTTAAATATAAAGGACTAATTTTTAAAATTAAATTTTACTTTTTAGTCTAGGGACCTCTACTCATATGGGTCAGTCATTTAGCTTCTGAGTTTTTATGATTTTTGAAAAAATCAGATTTCTGAAAGTTTCTCTTAAATTAGATGAAAAGCACTGAATTTCTTCTAAAAGGAAAATTTTGTACCTGGAGACAAAGATGTAGCTGAAGCAACCTAAAGTTTATATGACATACTTGCAGGACCATGAGGGAAGACTGTTCATATTATCATTAGAGCTAAGGTTGAAATGCAAATGCTCCTGGGAAAGGCAAAAGGTTTACGGAGCCTCATTCATATTATGATACAAATGGACAATGTCAGATCCTTGAACAGGAAGGTCCAGATGAGTGTGAAGATGGGATATAAACAAAGGATATATATAAAGTGAATGTTAGGGATGTCAAGACTTTTGTTGTTCAGTTCATTTGAGTCCAATTCTTTGTGACCTCATAGACCATAGCATCCCAGGCCCTTCTTCTCCACTATCTCTTGAAGTCCAAGTTCATATATCAAAGACTAACTTAGCCAACTTTTGGATTTTGTCTTCTGACGGTTTGGCCACCAGAACTTCCATTATGTACATCAAGAAAAAAACTCTCTATGCACACATACATGTGTATATGTGTATATATGCATACATACACATACACACAAGATGCATATATCCTGTCTTATTTTTCCAGACCTTATTCTCTATTTGCCTCCACACTCTTTAATATGGCTATATTGACTTAATTGCTCTTCCTGGAACAAGCTACTCCATTTCCCATCTCCTGCCTTTGTGATAGCTGCCCTCCTGCTTGGAATATTCTCTCTCCTCACCTCTGCTGGCTTTCTTCAAGACTCAACCCAAGCATTGCTTCTGTATAAAGCCTTTTCTTTGAGTTTTCATCTGAGATTACCTTCAATCCTTTCCCTTCCTCCCCCTATTTCTTCCTTCTTTCTCCTGCTATCTCTACCCAATACCTCTTATTTGTACATGTTAATATGTTATTATCCCATTTGAATGTGAGCTCCTTGAGGGCAGGCCTTGATTTTGCCAATTTTTAGTATCCCTAGTACTTTGTACATATCATATATTAAGCACTTGACAAATGCTTGTTAACTGACTGTTATGCATATTCTTTGCAATCAAGGTACACATCCTAAGGCCTCTGTTTCCTACAGGAAGCCGGCAAATTCAAAGGGAAAGTTGGCTTTGAGATCCTTGAAAAGCCTGTTTGAGTACTTGGTTACCTATAAAAAAAAGAAGCTCATATTCCTTCCAAAAAAAAAAAACACACACACAATGGAAAAACACAAAGATAGAGACAATATAATAGATAATGGAGTTGGGGATAATTCATGTTTTAACAAGGAGATTTATCTTTTTCCTGAAGGCTATCATCAGTTTACCGAAGGAGTGGTGTCTGTGGGAAACACAAAGGAGATAAAAACAAAACATTTTCCCGACACTGTGAGGCAATTCAATTTCCAGTGAGGCAAGTCGATAATTAACAACTGATTACTAACTTAAATACATGAATTCATTTGGCTGACTGAAAACCACATTCCAATTCATATAAGGCAAAATAAAGCGAGATTTAAAAGACACTTTCTTGTTTTTCATTTCATGCCCACCCACTCAAAACAAGGAAATAAAGCTAAATATAATTAGCTCAGGCTAGAGGATGGCCCTGCGTGGTCTGCACAAGAGAAAGGTTTTAGGAGTTATTGAAACATGTTTATCTTGCTCTCTCCTTTTTGGCATTGCATTACCAAAATGCTTCATAATTAAATCAAACCCCACTTTCTCAATATAACCATTACTTCAGGATTCAGATTGGATTCCATTACAGTGTGCCTTGTCCAGTGGGAGAAGACCATGGCATCACTCTAATTTGTTTGGACTCTGGAGTTGTACCACTCAAGTGAGTGGTAGAGAACGTTTTTGGTAGTAGGATGCACCAAATGCATTAAAAATAAATAATCTTCCCAGACTGAAATAGTCTAAGGTCAGAGTGGAAAAATATCAACTTTTAGAAAAGCAAAACAGGATTGCTTTGATAATTGACCCAAGAATTCTTTTTTTCCATTTTCTCTCTCCTTTTTCCATTTCTCTCTCTTTTAGTCATTCCCCTGTGGTTCTGCGTTTTAGTTCTAGGTTTTAGTCCTAGTTCCTTTGGTAATAATAGAGGAAAATTATTTCCTAAAGATGTTTGGATAATATCCTAAACAATTTTCCTAAGTACTGAAGCATACAAATCAAATCAGGTCAACAAGAACTTACTAAGCACCAACCATGTGCCAGTAACTATGCTGAGGGTGACTAGGTCTACTCTACATCAAAAGTGTCAGATATGACCCAACCAGATTAAAATATACTTAAGAAACATGTAACAAAATAAATAGAAATACATTCCAACATAGATAATGTTAATTTGTGGTTGTCTAGGTTATTGTAGGATCTGTTTCTGTTTAAGTTTTTAATACCACTGGTCTATATAGCCAAACTCATCTCCCACTACATTCTAGTTAAAAAGTTCTTAGCCTTTTTTTGCGTCATGGATTCCATTGGCAACCTGGTGAAGCCTATGGGACCTTCTTCAGAATAATGTTATGAAATGCATAAAATGAATACATAGGGTTAAAAAATCTAAATATGAAAATAAAAAACCCAAGAAGTTCATAAGTCCCAGTTTAAGGACCCTGCCCCCCGCCCCAGGGTGAACACTGTCTTCCTGACAGATTCTCATCACTGTCCCTATCATTTGTTTATACTCCTTGACTTTGCTTGCCCTATTTCTTCTTTCTAGATTCTGCTCATCTAATTCCTCTCCATAAACTTCAGGGTCAAATGACCTCCCATTTTCTTTTTTTCTTTTTCTTTATTGTATTTAAATTTATTTAAGTTTTCAACATTCATTTCCACAAAATGTTGGGTTTCTCCACTCTCCCCACCCCAAAATGCCAGGCATTCTAATTACCCTTATCACCAATCTGCCCTCCCTTCCATCATTCCACCCACCCTGCTTAACCCCTTCTCCCCCACTTTCCTGCATTGTAAGATAGGTTTTCATACCAAAATGAGTATGCAATTTATTCCTGCCTTTAGTTGAATGTGATGAGAGTAAGTTTCATGTTTTTTCTCTCACCTCCCCCCTTTTATCTTCCACTGAAAAGTCTTTTACTTGCCTTTTTTATGAGAGATAATTTGACCCATTCCATTTCTCCCTTTCTCCTCCCAATATATTTCCCTCTCACCCCTTAATTTCATTTTTTTAAGATATGATCTCATCCTATTCAATTCACCCTGTGCTCTCTCCCTCCCTCCCTCTCTCTCTCTCCCTCTCTCTGTATATGTGTGTGTGTGTGTGTGTGTGTATAATCCCACCAACTACCCAGATACTGAGAAGAGTTTCAAGAGTTACAAATATTGTATTTCCATGTAGGAATGTAAACAGTTCAACTTTAGTAAGTCCCTTATGATTTCACTTTGCTGTTTACCTTTTCATGCTTCTCTTGATTCTTGTGTTTGAAAGTCAAATTTTCTTTTCAGCTCTGGTCTTTTCATCAGGAATGCCTGAAAGTCCTCAATTTCACTGGAAGACCAATTTTTTCCCCTGAAGTATTATACTCAGTTTTCCTGGGTAGGTGATTCTTGGTTTTAGTCCTAGTTCCTTTGGTTTCTGGAATATCATATTCCATGCCCTTTGATCCCTTAATGTAGAAGCTGCTAGAACTTGCATTATCCTGATTGTATTTCCACAATACTCGAATTGTTTCTTTCTAGCTGCTTGCAATATTTTCTCCTTGACCTGGGAATTCTGGAATTTGGCCACAATGTTCCTAGGAGTTTCTTTTTTGGATCTCTTTCAAGAGGTGAT